>VBSM01000529.1:53012300-53078294 GCA_008086735.1 Cheirogaleus medius
GAGAAGGGAGGGGGGAAATACGGGGTGAAAAAAAAAGAGAGAGAGAGAGAAAGAAAAGAGAAAAAATAAAGAAAGGAAAGGAGAAAAATCAGTTGGAGGTATATCACAATTATGCAAACTGAGGGGGAAGGAGGCACGGTAGACAGAAGGCTTCCCTCACTGTCGTAAGCGTGAAGGGACGCTTTGCTAGCAAAGTGTGCGTGTCGGGGCTGGGGTGAAGAGCGCACCGGGCCGCTTTGCTTTCCCTCTCCGGTACGTTTTACCTCTTGAGGCACCGTAACTTTAAAGTCCTCCAAGTTGTGGTCGGCGCCATCATGACGCCGGCGACTGTGAGTTGTTTTTTGTTTTCTTTTAATCTCGCTTGGGTGACCTGGCTACAGTTAACAAGAGCCCAACTAGTTCTCTCTTCACCCTTTTCGAGAGTGGATAGGGACGGTGGCAGGACGCTGCTTTTTGTGGGGACGCGAGGGGGTGCAAGGCCTTGCGGGAGAGCAGCTTGCGTGTCTGTTGGGTCAGCCAATATGGATCGGAGGACGCTCCCCCTCTCCTCTGTGCGTGTTGACACTGAGTTGTGTGTGTGTAGTGTGTGTGTGGGGGGGAGTGTTTATGGTCAATATGGAGTGTGTGTGTGACAGAGTGTGTGTAGTACGCGCGCGAGGTGTGCGCGCGAGGCCCGTGCACGCGCGGCACGCAGGCGCGCTGGGAGGGCCGGGCTGGGATGCAGAGTCGGGGAGAGACTGCAATCAAGTGTTTTAATTGTGTAGCGCCAGGCAGTCCAGTTATGTAAGAGGCAGTTTAACCCGTTTGAGCCTATCGGGCGGAATGATCAGCGCCCCCGAATCAAGGCAGCGCAGAGTTATCGGGTCGAACGAGTCCCAGGGTTATATTTTTTAACCTCCCAGCCGGGTTGAACAGACTCGCCCCTTGGCGGTGTGGAGCGGCAGCCTCCGCTTTCCACGCCGCAGCCCCTTAAGCTGCTCCACCGGCTGTTGCGAGCCGCTGCCCTGGCCCGTGGCGGAATGGGATGCTGGGCATAGGGCCGCCCCCTGCTCTTTTTTTCTTCTTTCCTTCTCGAACTCATTTCCAAATTCGAGATCCTAAGCTATTCCGGGCCATTTGCAAATCAATGCGAGAACCCAGGCTGGAGTCGATAGCAGTTACGCCAATCAATCTTCTTCAGTAAGGAGTTTGGGAAGCAGAGCAGGCGAGTGAAGGAGAGAAACAAGTAATTAAAAAATAAGCTACCCCCCCCTTCTTTCCTCCTCCCCATACCCTTTTAGAAGTCTTTGAAGGTTTTCTTTGCTGGATCCCAGTTCTTCTTCCCTTGGAGGAAATAAATAAAGCAAACCCTCTCACATCTGTAACTCGTTTTCCATAACGCTAGCAGGGTCCTTTGGCAAAGCGCACCGAAGCAATAATCTCTGCAGGGGTCAGCATACGGCTGCCTCCCTAGACTGAGCTCTTTACAAGGCAGGCAGGCAGTCATTTTGCTTGGTGGTAGAGGTGTTCAGAGTGATTTTTATCACCAGGCAGGAGGATGTATGGGGAAAGGCAAGGGTTCTCATCACCTGTGACCACCCAGACTGACTAATCAAAGAACCCCTAACCAGCAACACCTCCCTGCTGAACTAACACTCCAAGGCTCCGCAGTTAACGGAGTCATTTGCAGCAGGAGTTACTGATGTTATTAGTATTCATCCTTAACTCTCAAAACCGGCTCAGAAATTGAGAGTGCAATACTATTCAACTGCATTTTGAAACATCAATAAAATGTTAGTCATTTGCGGATGAATGAAAACATTTTCTTTACCGTCTGGTATGCTAGGGAAATAATTGTCAAATGACAGACTCTCGCTAATATTGATGCCAAATACCTAGATAACACTGTCATCTTGTTAACTGCATTTTTCTTTCTTGGGTGGCACACTGATGGATAAAGCTTAAAATTATCCAGGGCAAATGGGAGATTAGAAGAATTGACATGTCACAAACACCGGCAAAACTATGCAGTATTAGTATTTAGCTAGCTCCCATTGAAGAGAAGCAGAAGGAACAGCTTCCTGCATTGTGACTCAGTTTAGTGCTATTTTATGTAAGGACGGGGATGCCAGCGTTTTATAGTACGAGCTATGAAAAGCATCCTTTCCTAACTGCTGTTTCCCAGAGATCTGACATCTTCAGTGGCCACGGAGGTGGGGGGTGGCAAGGAAGGAGGAGGGATTTCTGTGACCAGGGATGGAGCTATGCAGCAATTTTAATATGTACAACAACCCTTCAGGCTTGTAAACTGAAACTGCGGCCACTTCTTTTTAAAGACAAAGGGTTTCTTTTCCTTATTTCTACTTTCTATCTCAACTTCCATTCGCTGATCATAAAGCTCTTAACTCTCATAGAACCCATTCAAAGGAAGCAATGACTAAACTTAGTTTATAGATGTATGGATTATTGGAGAGACTGTCTACAGTTAGGTCACTATTATTTCAAGTGAGAGTAAGAATTTGGGGGAGGCAAGCCTCTTACCCTGTATATTTCTGCTAGTCCTCTGATGAGAGAGGAAAATGAATTTAAAAGCTTTTATGACTTTCTTTTCCCTGGACATTTCTAAGGGCATGTATCTGAGAGGCTTTTACAGGGTTTCCAATATTTGCCTTTGAGGACCTACAGTTCTTCCAAGCAAAGACTTAAATCCCGGCTGTCTTGACTCCTTTTGAGGGAAAACCAGAACAAAAACAAACAACAACAAAATGAAAGAAAAAAAACCAAAACAAAACAAAACCCTCAGGCTTCAATAGCACAAAGATACTTAGTAGAATTGTTTAAAGTAGCAAGAATAGGTAATAGCATTGTTTTGAACTTCTTAGAGGTGAAGATTGAAGTGGTTGTAATGGGATACTCCCTTGATCAGAACTTTTAGAAACAACATTGAAATTTATTATTACTTCCTTTATAATCATGTGTACCTTTATTTCATTTTGACGCTCAATTTCTAATGTTTGAAGAAATGTAATAACCAATATGGATTAGTTTGGAAGGAAAAAGGTGAAGCCTGATTGTGATAGTTGATTATTCCATTATCTAGATTGGTTTCCACCTCTGGCTTTCATACCCTATGATACCCTATGACCTGTAGTTTGAATCACTCAAGGGTTTTGGAAAGAGTAATATTATAAGGGTGTTTCCTAAGCTTCCTTAGTTTAATAAGCTCTATTTTTATTCGACAGTGTAAATAAGATTGTTATTATGGAAAAATTAGTATATAGTTGTACATTTGCTTATTAGTAGTTAATAAAACCAGCTTAATCTTTCATGTTATTGCTGTCCAGGAATGTAAAATTTTAGGCAAGATAGGTCCTAGGACCTAATGGACAGAACAAATGAGGTGACTTTGTATTCCTGAAGGAGTCAGTCAGGGAACCCTTATAAACTGAACATATGAATAATAGCTCTCTAGCTTGGTCCATAATTAATTCTCTATTTGAATGAAGGTAGCTTAAGCATGGAGTACCTTGCCAACAAAAATTGACCTATAGTGATGAATTTCAGGTCAGTGTGAGAAACACAAGGCTCAGGAAAATTGTTGGGGGAGCAGAAATATTCCACTATAGAAAGGTTTCTCAGTCTAGGCCCTTTCGACATTTAGATCTAGGTAATTTTTTTTGTGGTGGGAACTGCCTTGTGTACTGGGAAATGTTTATCAGCATTCCTGGCCTCTATCCACTAGACAACAGTAACACCTTTAGATGGCAGTAGTTGTGATAAGCAGAATTTCTCTAGACATTGCTAAATGTCCTATGGATTGGGAAAGGTATCAACTCAAGTTGAGAACTACTCCATTATAGATTACATTTCTAAAAATATATACCATCTTCTGCTTTTTCAATAAAATAATAAAGCAGATTTGTGATCAAAAGTATATTAAAACTCTACGGCTATAAAAATAGCTCCTTCTCACAAATTTAATCTCTGCATTTTCCTATTATGTGATTGAGTAGCCCAGGTTACCACAGATGCAATGAATTTAATGGCTGACCATAACAAAATATCTTTCTGTGGTTTCATCATGACTATGTTCCAGCAAGTGTTAATAGCAAGTGTTACAGCCAGTGTTACAACTATAGGAGATTTGATCAGATAAAACTACAATTATGGATCAGCAGATATCTTATATATTGTTGGAGTGCATAGCTTGGCTATACATAGTTAGACTATAAATGTTATTATAAAGTGAGTGGGGGTTCTTTTATTTAAGCAAAAGTTCAACTGACAGTTCTTATTTTTGTTTTTTGTTTGTTTTGTTTTGTTGAGACAGAGTCTGTCTCTGTTGCCCAGGCTAGAGTGCAGTGGTGTTGGCCTAGCTCACAGCAACTTCAACCTCCTGGGTTCAAGGGAGGCCTCAGCCTCCCAAGTAGCTGAGACTACAGGTGTGCACCACCATGCCTGGGTAAGTTTATTTTTGCTAGAGATGGGTTCTTGCTTTTGCTCAGGCTGGTCTCAAACTCCTGAGCTCAAGCAGTCTTCTTGCCTCAGCCTCCCAGAGTGCTAGGATTACAGGCATGAGCCACTGCAACCAGGCCTTCTTACAGTTCTTAGTGTTGAAGGAAATTGTCATTCTGTGGCTTTTCAAACAAAAGTAAAAGTGAATGGTGAGCTTCTTTGGGGCAAAAATTCACTTAAATCTTTGTATTCTTTACATTGTGGTGGCTACAGGTTATGCACTCTGAAAATTGCTATTGAATAAAGGAGAGTAAAAACAAAGTCATTTTCCTCTTGGATCACTCTATTTAAAATAATATATTCATTTATTCAATTACCATTTATTTATTATCTATTAACTACCAGTGTTGAGAGTAAGCAAAAAAGAAGTGTATGTGTGTTTGAAGGATACAGGAATACCTACTGTACTTTCAGAGTTCCTCAAGCTATCCCCATAGAATGGTGCTAAAAATTTCACCTAGTTACTAATACTTAAACAAAAACAAAAAGTCTTACAATAAATGTAGGTGGAAATCATTTTTAAGATACTGAAATTTCTGTTCTTTCTACTTATAATGTACAGCCTTAATTACATTTCATTATATATTTGCATAGGTTCCAGAAAAATCAATATTCATTATTTATTTAAGATTTTTCTTCATTTATTTCCAAAAGTCCTTTAGAAACTCAAGTGCATTTATTTAAAAGTAAACATCGAATTTGGTATTTTCCATTAGATTATGAAGAATGTAAAATCTTACTCTTCTAAACAAGTATTGTAATTTATCTTATTTTATTTAACTTCCTAAAAAGTTCTGATTTTTATTGCAGTGATGTTTATCCTGTGCATTTTCAAACTTTATTATGACTTATTACATTTTTCCCTTTTTTGTTTTTTCTATAATTGATATGTGTGTCTGTGTATATATGTGTATGTATAGACAAGAAGTACCTCACTGTGTAAACTTATGAAGACATCTTAACTGGAATTGGTAATTTTTAATTTGGATGAATTTTTACTATTGATATAGTTGTACAACACAGGAGTATGAAAACATGGCATTAAAGTATAGCCCTAAGCAGGGTGAAAAACAAAACAAACTATTGCCAGTTCATTTCATGACTACTTATAGCAACTCTAGGGATTTCAGTTGCTCTTATGATATTCAGAGGGAAGTAAATCATTGGGTTTCTTAAGATTAGAAAAAATCAACCAGGTTTGAAGTAAATAACTTTAAAGGACTATACCAAATATCTTTCCAAATTTATAATAGTCACCCATGTTTCATATTTTAAAATTTTTATTTACAACACACTAAAATACACACACTTTTAATAACACTTTCAGAAAAGTAAATAAATACAGCGGTTCATCTTAGTGATGTATTATTTTAAAGTTAACTTCCATTGAATTTCACCCAGAATAAGAAACAAAGTCACCAACATTCCCAAAAGCCTCCTGCAAGCCTTTTTTTAAGCACGACCCCCTTAGAAGTAACCGCTGTAATTATTTCCTCATTTTCTTTACATTTTTAGCATTTAGTTTTACATCCCCCTGAAAAAATGGCTGGTTTTTATATTTACTCATACAAAGCCACATTCCACCATACAATATATAATTATATAGTAGATACTTTTTTGTGTCTGGCTTTTGGTGAACATCATTATTAGAATTCCTTTGTGCTGTTGTGCCTTCATTTTTTGAATCCATTTAACATTGTATAATGTGACTATACAATTACATATTTATCCATTATATTGTTGGCAGACATTTATATTTTATATAACTTGTCTATTACAAAAGGTGATGCTATGAACACTCTTGGACATCAGTTTTAAAAGCTTCCGCCAGATTTCACCAAGCTGAGCTGCAGTTTGTGGGAACACTGGTTGTATTAGGGTTTGCCACAGAAACAGAACCAATAGAGAGGTTATGTGTGTGTGTATACATGTACACGTATATATAAAATATATACATATATACGTGTACATGTATACACACACTTTATATATGTGTGTACATGTGTACACACACACATACTGAGAGAGAGAGGGAGGTTTATTTTAAGGAATTGGCTCATGTGATTGTGGAAGCTGGCAAGTCAAAGATCCAAAATCTAAAGGGTAGGCTGCAAAGCTGGAGACTCAGGGAAGAGTTGATGTTAGAGGCAAAATTCTTTCTTTCTTAGGATACCTCAGTCTATTTTCTGTTAAGATCTTCAATTAATTGAATGAGCTCACCCATATTATTGAAGATAATCAAAGTCTACAGATTTAAATGTTAATCTCATCTAAATCTTCATAGCAACATCCAGACTGGTGCTTGACCAAAAATCTGAGTAGCGTGGCCTAGTCAAGTTGACAGATAAAATTAATCATCACACTTATTTCCAATTCACTCATATTCTGATGGATAGTAGTCCTTATCTCAGTTTAAAGAGGGCTTTTTAAGATACCAACCCTTGGCTATCCCTGTAATGTGTTTTTTGTCACCCCAACCCTTTGAAATTGACAAAATTTCAGATCTGGGTTAAACTATATATTTTCTTTTTACTTAGAATCAAATACATAACATTAAGAAATTAAGAACATTTTTATTTTCCTTTAAATTATAAACACAAAGACTGGAGAGAAGCCATGTTTTTTGTTGTTGATATTGTGGTGTTCGATTGAATCACAGACCTTTAAAAAGCTTACTATTTGAAACGATATTGAAAACTATAATATAGAAAAAATAAACTTAAATTAAGACAGATTAGAATGCTGAAACATCCCTGGTTTGAACTAATGGCTAATCAGACCAACTTCTGTTAGAGCCAATCAAATACTATGAACTGAGTGTCGTGCTCAAGAATTGTTCAGGACTGTCCAAATCTGCAACTTTCTTGCCCAGCAAATTTACTAAATTCAGGTTTATGTTTCAGTTGACCTCATTTTCTTATCAACATCAGTCTCAAAATAAAAAAAAAAACTAAAAAACTGTTCTCTCAGTCACCTCTCAGATTTGAACGTCTGCTAATTTGTTCTCCATCACTATTATTTTGTCATTTTGATAATGTTATGTAAATGGAATCATATAGCATGTGACCTTTGGAAGTTGGCTTTTATTCACCGAGCATAAGGTTTCTTATATCAAAAGTTTTGTTTTTTTTTTCTCCCCCTTTAATTACTGACTAGTCCATGGAATTGACTCATCATAATTTATTTAAACATTCACCTACTTTAGGACATTTTGATTTTTCCAGTTTTGGGCCCTTAAAAATTTAGCTACTGTGAACAATCCCGCACAGGTTTTTGTATGGACGTGTTTTCATTTCTCTGGAATAAATACACAGAAGTAAAATCATAGGGTTGTATGGTAAATGTAAGTGTGGTTCTTTTATTTATTTATTTATTTTTGAGACAGAGTCTTGCTCTATTGTCAGGCTAGAGTGCCGTGGCATCAGCCTAGCTCACAGCAACCTCAAACTCCTGGGCTCAAGTGATCCTCCTGCCTTAGTCTCCCAAGTCGCTGGGACTACAGGCATGTGCCACCATGTCCGGCTAATTTTTTCTACTTTTTAGGAGAGATGGATTCTCGCTCTTGCTCAGGCTAGTCTCGAACTCCTGACCTCAAGTGATCCTCCCACCTCAGCCCCAGACTGCTAGAATTATAGGATTTTAAAAAGAAACTACCAAACTATTTTACAGAGTGCCTGTACCATTTTATTAATACATTCCAGCAGCAATTTATGAGAAATTCAGCTTTTCCACATCCTCACAGCATTTCCTATTGTAACTAGCTTTTATTTTATCTCTAATAGGTATATAGTGATATTTCATTGTGATTTTAATTTACATTTCACTAATGACTATTGATGTTGAACCTTTTTTGTATGCCTATTTACCATTCATGTATCTTTTTCAATGAAATGACCTTTGTTTTGCCCATATTCTAATTGGATTGTTTTTGTTATTCAATTTTGGAAATTTTTCATATATTCCAGGTCTGACTCCTCTTTCAGATATATGTTCTTCCAGTCTGTAACTTTTCTTTTCTTTTTTCATAAAGCAAAAGTTTTAAATTTTAATGAAGTCTAGTTAACAATTTTTTTTAATTTTATTGATTATGATTTTGTTATCGTATCTATGGAATTTCACCAAGCATTAAGTCCTGAAGATTTTCTATGATGTTTTCCTTGAAAAGTTTTATAGTTATCTCTCTATGATACATTGTGAGTCAATTCTTTTACAAGATGTGACGTTTACATTTCATTTTTGTTTTTGTTTATTTATTCTGCCTATGGATATTCAATTACTCCAACACCATTTGTTGAAAATTGAATTGCATTTGCACCTTTGTCAGAAATCAGTTGTGTAGGTCTATTTCTGCATTGCCTGTTCTGTTCAATTGATCTATACGTCTATCCTTTCACCATTCTTGGTTATAGTAGCTATATGGGTCTATAAATGAGGTAGTGTGGTTCCTCCCACTTCATTCTTCTTTATCAAAATTATTTTACTATAGCTATTCTATTTCTTTTGTATTTCTGTATACATTTAGAATAAGTTTGTACATGTCTAAAATATATTGCTAAGATTTTGTTAAACCTATATAACAATTTGGGGAGAATTGACTTCTTTACTGCATTGAGACTTCTAGTCTATGAGCATTGTATGTCTCTCCATTTACTTAGAATTCTTTGCTTTCTTGAAACATTGTGTAGTTTTCAGCATACAAGTTCTTTGTGAGTTTTGTTAGATTTACACCTAAGTATTTTACTTTTTTTGAACAATTGTAAATGAAATTGCATATTTAATTTTAGTATTCACATATTCATTACCAGTATATGGAAATACAATTGATGGTTATATATTGAACTTGCATCCTGTAGCTAAATTCACTTGTTCTAAGTTTATTTTAGATATTTCTTGAGATTTTTTACATGAACCATCATTTTATCTACAAGTAGAGTCAGTATTCAGTTTTATTTCTTCCTATCCAATTTGTATATCTATTATTTCCTTATTTATTTATGTATCTTGCTTTATTGTGATGGCTAGAATTTCCAGTACTATGATGAATAGCTGTAGTGAGAAAGGCCATCTTTGCCTTGTTCTGGATCTTCAGGGAAAAGCATTCAGTCTTTCATTGTTAAGTATGTTGTTAGCCACAGGGTTTATCTGTAAATGTTCTTTATCAAATTGAGGAAATTCTATTGTATTCCTAGTTTTTGGAAAGTTTGTGTTTTTTTTAATCACAAATATTTATCGAATCTTGTTGAATGATTTTTATGCATTGATTGATATCATGTGATTTTTTTTTCTTTTGCAGTCTGTTAATATAGAGGCTTACATTGATTCATTTTTGAATATTGACCTGTCCATTTTTTCATTCTATCACTTGTAATCAGAATAGTGTTTTGGATCCCAACTATAATTTTAGATTTATCTATTTCTCCTTTTAATTCTATCATGTTTTGGTTCACACATTTTGCAACTCTTTCGTTTGATGTATGCACATTTGGAATTGCTATATTTTCTTAACTCTTTCTTAACTAATGTTTCTTTGTGCCTATGGTAATTTTCTTTGCTCTGAAGTCAACTTTATTTAATGTACATTGAGCCCTTCTACTTTCTTTCATTTAATTCATATTTGCAATGGTATATTTATCTTTATCTGTTTATTTTCAACCTACCTGTATTATTACATTTGAACTGAGTTTCTTGTCAGTATATAGCTGGGACATTTTTATCTATTCTATCAACCTATATTGTTTAGTTATATTTAGACTACTTAAATTTCATTTAACTATTTATATATTAGAGATTAATACTACCATATTAATTATATATTTTGTTTGTTCCTTTTGTGTGTTTTTTTCTTTCTCTGTTTTCTTTGTCCTGCCTTCCAGTGGGTTATTTGAACATTTTAAAAATTATATTTTGACTTGTTATAATACGTTTTAGTATGTCACTTTGTATAAGCTTTTAAGTGGTTATTCTAGGTATCATAGTCACAGTCTACCAGTGTCAACATCTTACCATTATGAGCTAAGTATAGAAACTTCACTACCCTTTAAATCTCTTTCACTTTTCCATTTATAATACTCTCCTCAGTATTTCTTCTACCTACATTGAGAACCACATCAGACAATATGATATTAAGTTTTGCTTCAACCATAAAACATAATTTAGGAAACTCGAGAAGGATACTTTATTCTGTCTGCCCATATATTATTATTTTTTTTCTTCTGTGTTCTTTCCTTATGGCAATAAAGTTTCTCCGTTTCTCTTCATCTGAGAATTTTTTTATTTTTCTTTTATTCCTCAATTATATTTTTGCTCTTTATAAAATTCCGAGTTGACATGTTTTTGCTTTTAGCACTTCAAAAATGTACTGCTTAGTTTTGAACTCCTTAGTTTCTGATGAGATATCTGCTGCCATTCAAACTGTGTTTCCCCTACAGCAACCATCCCCAGCCCCAGGCCGGGACTGGTACTGGTCCACGGCCTGGAGAGCTCTGCTGACCTCCCTCCCACTGTACCTCCGTCCGTCCGTGGAAAAATAGCCTTCCATGAAACTTAGGAGGGTGTACACAGCCAGAGATGAGCGGTGGGCGAGCGAGGGAAGCTTCACCTGTATATACAGCCGCCCCCCTCCTCATGGTTGGCATCACCTCCTGATCTCTGCCTCCGCCACCCTCCAACCATCCATGGAAAAATTGTCTTCCATAAAACCGGTCTCTGGTGCCAGAAAGATTGGGGAGCACTGCCTATAGGTAAAGTGTCTTTTCTCATGTGCTGCTTTCATTTTTTTTCCTATCTTTAGTTTTCAAAAGTTTTATAATCTTTTGTCTTCTGTGAATTTCTTTGGGTTCACCCTGCTTGAAGTTTGGTGAACTTCTTGAATCTGTAGATTTATGTCTTATACCAAATTTGGGATATTATTAGTCATTATTTCTTCAAATATTGTTTTAGTATCACCTTATTTTCCTTTGTTTCTGAAAATCCAATGACACAAATATTCTGTCTTTTCTCATAGTCCCACAAGTCCCTGAGGATTTGTTTTTCTTTTTCTTTTTTATTTTTAGGTGGTTTCTGTTATTCTGTCTTCAAATTTACTGATTTTTTATTTTATCTACTCTTGAGGCTATTCCCTAAGTTTTTAATTTTGGATATTCTATTTTTCTGCTCTAAAATTTCTTTTAGTTCTTCTTAACATATTCTAATTCTTTGTTGAATCTCTTTTTTCTTTGTTGAGAATTTTTCCTTTTTTATTTGTTTTGATAATATTCTTCATTGCTCATTGAAGCATTTTCATAACTGCTTTAAGATCCTTGTCAGATAATTCTAACGTCTGTGTCATCTTGGTGTTGGCATCTGTTGATTTCTTTTTCTCAAGTTGAAATTTTTCTGGTTTGTAGTGTGATAAATAATTTTTTATTAAAACCCAGATGTTTGGGTACCATGACTCTGGAAATTATATAAATAATCTGTTTCCAGATTATTTGCTTTTCCAGGGGGAAAAAAGGGTACCACCTCTGAAATGCCAGATAAGTTTAAATGTCTAGGTACTCCACTCAACCTCCATTGACACCTGCCAGGCCTCTACTGATACCGCTCTGGCTAGGAGGAGAAGGGGAATTGTACCTCATTTTTGCTCCCCAGTTAGCCTCCACTGATATTGTAGTGGGGTGAGAGGGTACTTCCTTACTTAAGAGTGGTAGTGAAATTTCTATCTCTCTACTAGGCATCCTCAGATACTACCCCAGCAAGGAGGAAGAGGTGAATCATTATTGCCTGGTGGGGATGGAAGTCCTGGATCTTTAATTCTGCCTTCTCTAACACTATCCTGGCAGTGGAGGTTGGAGGGTGAGGAGGTCTGGAGAGCCTTGTTGCAGCCTGGTGAGGATGGAAATCCTGTCTCCTTGTGGCCTTCCCAGGCAGAGATAGAGTGGGGCTACAATTTTCTTGGTACTGTTTGGCTAGAGAAGAGAAATTATTGTTGAAAATCTTTCTATCTTGCTAGGTTGCCCCTTTACTGGTGCTTTGACTAGAGGGGATATGCTTTTGTCTTGGCTTTCTTGTCTATGTGTGTTGGAGTTTCTGAGTTTCCCGCTTCTGTAGCACCCAGTTTGGAATATATAAGGCAAATTGAAATCCAGGGAACTCACAATGATGTCATTTCCTCAGGTTCTCAAGTTCCTAGCCAGTCTGCCTTTTCTTCTCCCCTTTTCAGAGTCATCTTATGTGTGTTTTGTAAATAATGTTACTATTTTTATTATACTTAGTGGGAAGAATAGGTAAAAGTACATGTAATCCATCATTCCAGATACATAACCCTCCTTAATTTTTTAAAATTATAAACTTCTTTTTTTTCTAGTAAGCTCAAGCTGGACTTCTATTTGAGAATGTTACTTAAAGTGAGCGTGTTCATTATTACAGTAGAATATAAGTGATGTCTACAAGGGACACATGAAAATATAAGGAAGAAAACTTTAGTGTATGATGACCTTAATCCCAGAACTCTGACCTAGTAAATATTGAACTCTGACCTGGTAAAAACACACACCCAGGCTGTGTTTATATGATCCCACTGAAATGGCTATGTTTCTATCAGTCTATATTTTTTTTAATGTTTCTGTCACCACTGTTGATTGTCTATGTCAATCAAAAAACTTTGTGGGAATATAATTAAATTGTGAAGATGACTACCTTTAGTGGAAAGACCTGATGGTTAGAAATAAAGGGAGTGTAAAATTTGTTATGAGTGTAGCTAAATTTTAAACCAGTAATTTTAGGTTAGATGGTAATTATAACTGGAGTGAAAATTTTAATAGAGGATAGGAGACCTCAATTCTTATATTTTAGCCATTAAATGGTGAAGGACCAAAGACAAATCTATTTCCTTGGATTTCATTCCAGCTCTTGCAAGGTAAAGGGATTAGAATAATATGTAATCTTTAAGGCTCCTTCCAGAATAATTGCTTGGACTACATATAAATTGATTGAATGGTGTGGATACTGCTACCTGATCATGGGTCATTTCGGTCTTTGCCATAAGAAGAGATTTATTCTTGTGCACTCAATGCTTACTCTCCATTTCTTAATTCTTCTGGATACGCTGACTGGAAATGAGCTATCTTATCCTGGCAATTAGTTTCTGCTTTAGTAGTAGTAGTGTTTCAATGTTATAAATAAAAATAATACATCAATAAAAATGACACCTAAGTTCAATTATCTTTTTTTTTTTGGAGATTAAGAGAGAAACTTATTGGAATCATGAGAGAGAGATTTGTACACATGGATAAATTATGAATAATGGACAAAATGTCAAAGCTAGATTTACAAAATTAAAATAATTAGAATTTGCCCACACATGTAATTTTGGTAGGAAGGTAAATGCTTTCCTTTTATCTTGGTAGATATCCTTTCCCGGCACAAGCATGCAAATGTTTATGAATGCTTGCACACACACACACACACATACCCACTTTATTTATAATGAAAGATATTTAAGAGACTGGCATTAGATTTAAAGAGCATTTGAATGGGATACATTCCAATAGTTTTACTACTAGGACAAGTCTGCAAGTCTGAAGGATATTTGCCCAGCCCCAACAATTTCTATGTGAGGCATGTAAATGATCTGGTCTGAGAGCAAACAAAATTATGCTCTATTTCCGTAATTAGAATCTAGGAATTACACTTACATGGATCTGTCAGTTTTAATTGAATTTATAAGGTAAGATTTATCTGTGATCATTTATGGATGATCTAATTTTCCATTACCTAAAAAGCAAATCCAGATGCTATCAGGAACTCTTAATGATTTTAGTCCTGTCTCCTCTGAGAAAGGAGAGAAGGATTGTGGCCAGACAATAGAAAAATTTCTTATATTTTAATTAGCTTATTTTTTATGAATTTTTTTCTGTTGGTCATATGACATTCAGAAGCCAATTTTGGTACTCCCAAATGACTCATTTATCTGGATTATTCCTATATAATGGTTGCATTCTATTTGGTATCACATGGCTTTTCAATCTGAAACCAACTTTATTTTATTACAAACAATTTTCTAATGTGCCATAAAATTTTCAGTGCAGAATGGAGGGAATAGAATGGATGAGAAGATAGACTAATATTTATCATAATAATTTCTCAAATGATTGTTTTTTACAATTATGATTCCATCTCACAAATGAATTTATTTCAAAAGCATTTTGTTCTAGAGGATTAGTAATTTCTCTAAATTTTCTTGTGACCTGAGACATAATTATCATTATTAAATTTTAGAAGAGATTAAAAGAACTAAATACATAGTCCAATCAAGATTTTAGGAAAAACAGGAAAATGTATTAAAAAAAGCCATAATATTAAATCCACCACAGACATTCACTAAGAATTTGTGTGGTAAAAGTTTACTTTATTAACTCATTTCCTATAATATTATTTGATATATTTGTATATTACATATATTTTACTTTGGAAAATAGAGGTAACTTACATTTATTTAAATATATTTATTAACCATAACTGTAAAGTACAGGATTATATTATAAAGCAATTTAATCATTCTATTTTTAACATTATCTTGAACTCTATTATTCTTTTTCTCTTTTATAGTTAAATATAATAAATTTATAATATTTAATTTTTAGTTACTAATGCCCTTAGCACATCTCAAAATTATTATTAGTAATTAGTAATAATTATTATTATTATAAGTAGTATTTTAAATTATTTTATTGAGTCCATTTTGAGTCCTAAGATTTTGTTTGAGAAAATAAATACTTGATAGAGCTTTGTTTGTTGTGTCTCATTTATTGGCTAAAAGTAATTGAAAATTCTTCATCTTTCATACTCAGACAATTTTACTGGTCTCCAACATTCCTTCTTGATCACCTATAACATAATCTTTCAAAATAGTCTTTCTAACCCACAAAAAATTATCATGTCACCTTTCTTCTTTAACTTTTCTATGGTTTGGCATTATAATAATACGAAGAATAACCAAAATCCTTAATACATTCTGCAGACTGCAGGATCTGGATTCTCTCCTGCTTGCCATCTCTCTTATAGAGAGATAGTCCATCTAATCAGTTTGCTAAGACTACCATAACAAAATACCACAGACTAGGGGCCTTAAACAACAGAAATTTATTTATTTTTTTCACATTTCTGGAGGCTGGAAGACCAAGATCAATGTGCTTGCAGGGTTGATTTCTCCTGAGGCCCCCGTCTTTGGATTTTAGATGGCAACCTTCTCACAGTGTCCTCACATGGCCTTTTCTTCTCCAGGCATCCCTGGTATCTCTTCCACTTTTAATAAAGATGCCAGTCATACTGGGTTAGGGACCCATCTTTATGACTCCATTTAACCTTACCTTTTTAAGGGCTATATCTCCTAATATGATCATATTGCAGGTTAGGGCTTTAATGCTGGAATTTTGGGTGGACAAAATTCAATTCATAACAATCCATGTTCCATGAGGTCTCTCTCTTGCTTAAAGTGTTATCCCCATAGTCTTTCACAATATCTACATATAGCCAAGGATCGGGGAATATTTGCTGAAAGAATTAAAGAATGAACATAAATATTCAACGTGTAATATGCATGCCTAAGCACTCTACAAGGCTTTAGAAATACAGAGATGAAAAACATATAAGACCCTGTTTTCACAGAGTTAAGCACACACACACATACGCACACCGCTCAAAAAATAACACATAAAAGGTTATAATTGTTAGTTGCTTTGCTCAGGTTTTTCCACCCTTAAGATGAGCATATGTTCCCTTCCAGAGGAGGTGCCCCAGGCATACAAAGAAGAACTGGACATAAACAATTACTTCATATGAGAATGACTCTGGATGCACCACATTCCCACTCCAGTTCCTGTTTAGTGTGCCTTTGGTGGCTATTCTAGTTTATACCCAGGCACCTACAGAGTCTAACTACTTCACACATTCTTGGCTCTTTTACAGGAGTTTCTGTGATGGTGGCAGAAACAGTGCCGTGGCACACAGAATAATTTGCAATTAAAAGTCTTCACACTGGGGTTAACATTTGAACTATGCATTAAATAATATGTAGGATGTATCAGTAATAAAAGTATAAAGAGGACTTTAAAAAAGAAGAAACAACATTTAAGAAAAAAAGGAACTAGGAACATCAGCCTAAAAAGGGGATTTTGTCAGGTTTGACTATAAAATGAGTGTTGAGATAAATGGTACATGTTAATGCACACAAAAAAAATAGTTTGGGAAAGATTGCAAAGAGACATAAACATATGATTGAAATTAAATTGTAACTTAGGTATTTTAAGTCTGGGAATAACATGGTCACCTTTGTGGTTTAGAAAGATAATTATTATGGCCATAATGTGAAAGATAGACTAGAATGGAAGGAGTGAGGGAAAAGGACATGAAGGGATTAATGCAGTTAATCCATATTTCTAACAAAATAGAGCTATATTTTAGTTGTCTATGTGGGAAATAATACATATCCATTCTCATTTTAATTGTAAATTGATTTCCATATTTATAAACTGCTAGTATATGATATAAAAATGTTTACTAATCGATATTTCTGTTAAAACTATTTGATAGTTCTAGCCAAGGAGACAGCAAATACTAGTCTAGAAAGATCATTCTTTTGGATAAACATATGAGGGAGAAAACAATATAAAACAAAAGCTCATCTGAAGCCTACATTCATATGAATAATGCAGAAAGAAAGAAATGGATCATTCAAAAACAAAAAGGATACACAACAAAAATAAAAATCAATGAAAGATCAAGTGTAATAGCAGAATTAAAATTCATATTCAAGATCATAAAAAGCACAAAACATATAAGCAGTCTTGACATTGCAGCAAACTCAATAAGTGACATGGAGGAAGAACCTAAAGAACTCTACAAGTACCTGAGGAAACTGAAAATGTGATGCATAACTATTACATGTATATGATAAAGTTAACACAACAAGTAAATAAGAGAAAGAACAATTGGCAAGAAGTAGTGATGAGAGAATTTGTTAACTATTTGGAAAAATGTAAACATAAACCCTCATGCCATACACTAAAAGAAATTAAAATCAGCCAGGAAAATAGGAGGAGAGTGAAATTTAACTGATTTCAGGATAGGGAGGATTTTAAATTATTCATAATCTAAAATATCAAAAGGCAAAGTGAAAAATGTGAGGGCATATTTTACTTTTTACTTCATAAAGTACCATATAAATTTCAAAAACAAATGAAAATCCATGAATAATTACATAAAATATTGTAATAAAATTAATGATAGCCACTGTTCCTACTTCTAATACTAAATAATTAAATCTTCATAAATAACCCTATTGGTTATGTACTGTAATTAGCCGTATGCCACAGGAGGAAGACACTGGGGTGGTTCAATAACTTCATTGAGGTTACAGGTATGCCAAGTGTCAACTGGAATTTAAAATGAGGCAACTTGGCTTCCAATCCTGCATTTTCACCCTCTCCAATATCTTGTTTTTGTAATTTATGTGTTAGATTAGATTTGGTTCAAGTTACAGAAAACAACTAATGTGAGATTTAGAATCTGAAGTAGAGTATTATATGGGCACAGGGTCATTCTTCTCTAGATCTTCCTCCTCCAACATTTTCAGTTCCTGCTATTACTTGTGATTTTATTAGATCTGTTCCCACAAAGTTCTATCTCAGAACACACATATGTACAGTGTTATCTCATTCAGAAAGCAAAGAAAATTTTTATGTACAAATTCACATCTCTTAGAAGTAAAGGGAAATTATAAACACTATTATCTATATATCTTCTTCTTCCTCTTCCCCTCCTCCCCCGCCTCCTCCATTTTCTCCTTCCTCTTTTATTTTTAATTTTTTATTTCGGAGTATTGCAGGGGTAAAAATGCTTTGGTTACATACATTGCCTTTGCACTGCCCAAGAAGAGTGCCCATCCCCCAGATAGCACATACCGCACCCATTAGGTGTGGATTTACACATCCCCTTCTACCCCCTGCCATCCGCCCGACACTCTATGAATGTTACTTTCCATATGTGCACATTAATGTTGATCAGCTAGTGCCAATTTAATTACAAGTATATGTGGTACTTCTTTTTCCATTCTTGTGATACTTCACTTAGAAGAATGGGCTCTGGCTCCATCCAGGATAATAGAATAGGTAATTCATCATTTTTATGGCTGAGTAGTACTCCATGGTATACATATACCACATTTTGTTAATCCACTCATGTATTGAAGGGCACTTGGGTTCTAGAAAAAATAATTCTACACTTTGTATGGTCGTTCATCTTGGTTAAATTTATTTGTAGCCATTTTATGTTTTGTGTATAGCTATTGTAAATGAAATTACTTTCTTGATTTCTTTATCAGTTCTTTATGGGGTATAGAGATGCTACTGATTTTTGTATGTAGATTTTTTAATTCTTAAAATTTACTGAATTTGTTTATAAGTTCCATCATGAGTTGATTTTTGTGAGAGGTGAAAAGTGTTTGTCTTGTTTCAGTCTTCTATATGTGGCTATAGAATTTTCCCAGCACCATTTATTGAATAAGGATTCTTTTCCCCAGTCTATGTTTTTGTCTACTTTGTCAAAGATTAAATGGCTATATGAGAATGATTTTATATCTGGGTTCTCAATTCTGTTCCATTGGTCCATGTCTCTGTTCTTGTCCCAGTACTCTGCTATTTTTGTTACTATAACCTTCTAGTATAGCTTGAAATCTGGTAAATTGATGGTTCCCAATGTGTTCTTTTTGCTTAAGGTTGCTTTAGCTACATGGGATCTTCTCTGGTTTCATACAAAGCATAGAATTATTTTTTTTCTAAATCTTCAAAAAATTATTTGGTGTTTTAATAGGGATTGCACTGAATCTGTAAATCACTTTGGGTAGTATAGACATTTTAACAATGTCGATTCTGCCGATCCATGAGCATGGTATGGTTTTCCATCTGTTTATGTCCTCTGCTATTTTATTCTTCAGTGTTTCATAGTTCTTCCTGTAGATGTCTTTCACCTACTTAGCTAAATATATTCCTCGTTATTTTATTTTTTTTGCTGCTATTATGAAAGATATTGCATCTATGATATAAGTCTCAACTTGACTATTGTTGACATGTAGGAATGCTACTGATCTGTGTACACTGATTTTGTAACGTGAGACTTCCCTGAACTTATTTATCCATTGAAGTAGTCGCTTGGCAGAATCTTTGGGGTTTTCTAGGTATAAGATCATATCATCAGCAAAGAGCAGTGGTTTGATCTCTTCTGCCTTTATTTGGATGTCCTTGATTTTCTCCTCTTGTCTGATTGCTTTGGCTAGGACTTCCAGTCTATGTTGAATAGAAGGGCTGGTAGTGGGCAACCTTGTCTGGTTCCACTTCTAAGAAGGAATGCTTTCAATTTTTCCCTTTCAATATGATGTTGGCTGTGGATTTTTCATATTTACCTTTTATCATTTTTAGACAAGTCCCATCTATGCATATTGTGTTAGTCATTCATATAAAAATGGCTGCTGAACTTTATCAAATGCTTTTTATGCATCTATTGAAAGGATCATATGGCCTTTGTTCTTACTTGTGTTTCTATGGTGAATTCCATTTATAGGTTTGCTTCTCTGGGATGAAGCCCACTTGATCCTGCTGGATTATTTTTTTGATGAGCAGGTGAATTCAATTTGCTAGTATTTTATTGAAAAAATTTTTAATTATATTCCTTAAGTGATATTGGTCTATGGTTTTATTTATTTGTTTATTTTTTAGTTCTTTACTGGCTTTGGTGTCAGGATGATGTTGGCTTTGTAAAACTTGTCAGAGAGGCCTCCTTCCTTCTTGTTGTTGTGGAATAATTTCTGCAGGATAGGCACCAGTTCTTCCTTGTAGGTCTGGTAGAATTCAAGTGTGAAACCATCTGATCTAGGACTTTTTTTTTTTGGAAGGTTTTCATTACTGTTAAAGTACTTAATGTTAGTCTGTTCAGGAATTCTGTTTCTTCCTGACTGAGCCTAGGGAGGCTCTGTGTTTTTAAGAAATTGTCCATTTCCTCCACATTTTCAAGTTTATGTTCATAGGTATTTTTATAATATTCAGAGTTGATATTTTGTATTTCTCTGAAATCAGTTTTAATTTCTTCTTTTCTATAATGGCTAGATCAATTTATTAATACATCCAATTGACAGTGTTCAAAGATTCTTTTTTCTCTACACCATTGCCAATACTTCTTATTTCTTGTGTTTTTAGTAATAGCCAATGTAACTGGTATGAGATGATATCTCATTGTGGTTTTGAGGATGTCTTCTTTGGCAAAATATCCATTAAAGTCCTTAGATCATTTTTAAATTGTTATTAATTAATTAATTAATTTAACTATTGAGTTGTATGCATTCCTTAATTCCTTATATATTTCGGATATGAACGCCTTATCAGGTGTGGTTGGAAAACATTTTATCTTATTCCATAGCTTGTCTTTTCATTTTGTTGATTGTTTTCTTTGTTGTGCAGAAATTTTTAGTTTGATATGGTCCTATTTATTTATTGTTACCTTTAGTACTTGTGCTTTTGGTGTCATATCCAAAAAAATCATTGAAAAGAGCAATGTCAAGGAGACTTTAAACTCTGTTTCTACTAGCAGTATTATGGTTTCAGGTCTTACATTTAAATATTTAATCCATTTGGAAGTAATTTAGGTGTATAGTTTTAGATAAGGGTGCGGTTTCATGCATTTACATGTGGATATCCAGTTTTCTCAATGCTATTTATTGAAAAGAGTATCCTTTCCTCATCGTGTATTGTTGGAAACCTTCTCAAAGATTAATTGACCCTATATGCGTGGACTTATTTTGGGCTCTCTATTGTATTCCATTAGTCTATGTGTCTGTTTTTATGCCAGTACCATATTGTTTTGATCACTACATTTTGTATTATTGTTTTAAATCAGGAAATGTAATGCTTCTAGCCTTGTTTTTGTCTGAAGATTAGCTTGGATATTCTCAGTCTTATGTGGTTACATGTGAATTTTCGGATTTTTTTTCTATTTCTGTGAATAGTGCCATTGAGATGTTGATTGGGATGCCAATGAATCTGTAGATAGATTTGGGTATGAACATTTTAACAGTATTAACTGTTAACAATCCATTAACATGAAATATCTTTCCATTTATTTGTATCTTCTTCCTTTTCTTTTGTCAATGCCTTATAGTTTGCAGTGTACAGATCTTTCAGTTCTTAGTTGAATTTATTCTTAAGTATTTTATTCTTTTGAATGCTATTATGAATGGTATTGTTTTCTTAATTTCTTTTTCAAAGAGTTCTTGTTAATGTATAAAAATACAAGTTATTTTTGTATATTGATTTTGTATCTTGCAACTTTACTGATTGCATGTGATAGTTCAGCAGTTTTGATGGTGTCATTAAGGATTTCAATATGTAAGATCATGCCATCTGCAAACAGAGACAGCTTATTTGTTTCCAATTTAGATGGCTTTTATTTGTGTTTCTTGCCCAATTTCTCTGCCTAGGACTTCCAGTATTGTGTTGAATAGAAGTAGTGAGAGAGGCATGCTTGTCTAGCTCCTGATCTTAGAGAAAAAAACTTTAGCTTTTTACCATTGAATATTATGTTACCTGTGGGCTTGTTATACATGACTTTTATTGTGATTAGTACGTTCCTTTGTTGAGAATTTTTATTGTGAAATGATATTGAATTTTTTTAATCCATTGAGATTATCCTTTAATTTTTATCTGTCATTCTGTTAATGTGGCATATCACATTTATTGATTTGCATGTGTTAAACCATCCTTGCATCCCATGGATAAATCCCATGGTGTATGATCTTTTTAATGTGCTATTGAATTCTGTTTACTAGTATTTTCCTATAAATTTTTGCATCTATATTTATCAGGGATATCGGCCTGTAATTTTCTTTTCCTATAGTGTCCTTAATCTGGCTCTGGTATGAGTGTAAGACTGGCTTGGTAAAATGAGTTTGGAAGTGTTCCCACCTCTTCAATTTTTGGAAGAATTTGAGAAATATTGGCTTTAATTCTTCCTTAAATCCTTGGTAGAATTCATCCGTGAAGCCATCTGGTCCTGTGTTTTGTTTTTATGTTGTTGTTAGGATATGGAATACTGCTTCAATCTCCTTACTGATTTTTAGTTGGTTCATATCTTCTATTTCTTTGTGATTCAATCTTGGAAGGCTGTATGTTTCTAGGAACATATTGATTTCTTATACATTATCCAATTTGTCTATCATTGTTCATAATAAGAGTCTCTTATGATTCTTTGATTACTAATTCTGCTAAAATTTACATATAAGCTTCTTGATATTTCATCTTTAGTAAAGTACATATATATGCACATATACACATATATTTATTTTCTTTATTGTCTAATTTTTTTCTTTGTGAATTCTTAGAGCACATTACATGTTAAAACTATAAATCTTTGGTTTGTAATAGACTTTATATTATCTGAAAATTTTAGATTTACAGAACAATTGAGAAGATAATAGAATCCCTTTTATTAATAACTTACATTAATATGATACATTTGCTACAATTAATGTACCAATATTGATATGCTATTATTAATTAAAGTCCATACTTTATTTAAATTTTTTTAGTTTTTATTTAATATACTTTTTTTGCTCCAGGATTCCATAGAATATCATATTACCTTTAGTGGTTATTTTGTGATAGTTTTTCAGATTTTCCTTGTTCTTGATGACCTTGCCAGTTTTGAAAAGCACTTATCTAGTATTTTGTAGAATGGACCTCTACTAAATTTTTTCTGATGTCTTTTTTATGATTAGACTAGGGTTATGGGTTTTTGGGAAAAAGACCTCAGAGTAAAGTGCCATTTTCATCACACTGTGTCAAGGGTGCATACTATCAAAATGATTTATCACTGTTGATGTTGACCTTGATCACCTGATAAAAATGGTGTTTGTCAGGATTCTCCACTATGAAAGCGCTCTCTGTCTCTCTTTTAACTTTGTGTAGCCCACACATAAAGAATGGGGAATTATGCTCCCGGTTTTTGAGGATGAAGTATTTACATAAAATACTGGAAATTATTCTGCAGTGGGGATTTGATTCATATCCCATACTTATTTTCTTATTTAATAATTTATTTATGCAATTATGGGCACATGTATATTCATTTTATACTTTGGGTTATTATCCAGTATTACTTTATTTGAGCTTTGGCCATTAGGAACTCTTTCAGTGGATCCCTTTGACATAGCCCCATCACTCAAGGGTTTTTGCTTTTTTGTTTTCTGAAACCCTTCTTACTTTTTTGCACTATAAAATGCTCCAGGCTTCCGTGCTCATCTTGTATATTTTTGGGGTCAATCCTAGAAGCAGATATTTCTTCATGGAAGCTTTTGTCGTCGTTGTTGTTGTTGAATTGATTATCTGTCAATTCCAATTCCAAATAGCGAGAAACCTAGATCTTGCTGTCATTCAGTTAGGTAAGTTCAATTCTACTATACATGTAAAGTAGTATCAGAATTGTTTGTACTTTCATGGGAAACTATTTTATCAACTAGAATACATGACTTATGATTTTAGTCTTATAACTCCAACTCGTTTTCAAAGTTACATAGGTGAACATCTTTATCTTTTACCAACTTCAATAATTTTTTAAAATACATTTGAAGTAATAAATTATTTTGTCACCACTTGATTTTATTCCTAGGATCCTTTGACCACCTAAATGAGGCTTTTTGTAAAAATAGCACGCATTGAAGTTCACTTTTTGTGCTGCAAAATTCTGTGTGTTTTGACCAAGGCACAATGCCATGTATCTACCCTTACAGTGTCATTCATAATAGTTTTACTACCCTAAAATTTCCTGCTTGTACCTATTCAACCCCCTTCCAAACCTCCCCAACCACTGATCTGTTCACTGTCTCTATAGTTTTGCTTTTCCCAGCTTGTTGTATAATTGAACTCATACAGTATGTAAGACTGCTTCTTTCATGTAGCCATGAGCATTTAAGGTTCATGCATGTCTTATCATAGCTCAATAACTTATTTCTTTTCATCATTGAATAATATTTCTTTATATGCATGCCCCATAGTTTGTTTACCCATTCATATATTGAAGGATGTTATGATATGAATGTTTACTTATTCATATATATCTTGGTTGCTTTCAAGTTATTTTGAATAAAACTGTTATAAATGTTTGTATGCAGGATTTTGTGTGGACATAAAGTTTTACTTAATTTGAGTAAATACCTAGGAGCTTGACTGCTGGTTTATATTTTAAGACTATATTTAGCTTTGTAAGCAACTGCCAAACTTTCTTCCAAAGTTGGTGTACAATTTTGCATTTCCACCAGCAATAAACATTTCCTATGGCTTGGCATCCTCACCAGCATTTTTTTTTTTTTTTTGAGACAGAGTCTTTCTCTATCACCCTGGGTAGAGTGCAGTGGTATCATCATAGCTCACTGCAACCTCCAATTCTTAGGCTCAAGGGATTCTCCTACCTGAGCTACCCAAGTAAGTGGGACTATACACCACCACACCTGGCTAATTTTTCCTATCTTTTGTAGAGATAGGATCTCAGTCTTGCTCAGGCTGGTCTCAAACTCCTGAGCTAAAGCAATGTTCCTACCTTGGCCTCCCAGAGTGCTAGGATTACAGGCATGAGCCATGGTGCCCGGCCAACCTTGAGCATATTTCATATGCTTATGTGTCATTTATTTATCTTCTTGGTGGGGGATCTTTTTCAATTGTCTTGCCAATTTTTAATTACGTTGTTTGTTTTCTTGATAAGTGATTTTTATTTTATTTGAATACAATATCTTTATATGTGTGTGTTTTATACATATTATATATATGTGTGTGTTTTGCAAATGTTTTTACCCAGTCTGTGGCTCGTATTAGGTTGTTTTCTTGTTGAGTGATTTTTATTTTATTTGAATACAATATCTTTATATGTATGTGTTTTCTACATATTTTATATATATATGTGTTTTGCAAATGTTTTTACCCAGTCTGTGGCTCGTATTTTCATCCCCTTTGCAGGGGATGAAACAGATTTGCAAACAGAAGTTTTTATTATAACTTAATAAAATGTAACTTAATTTCTTCGTTCATAAATTTTTTTTATTGCTTTCTCTCTCTCTTTTTCTCTTTCTTTCTCTCTTTCTTTCTTTCCTTTCTTTCCTTCCTTCCTTCCTCCCTCTTTCCCTCTGTCCCTCTATCTCTACTCCCCTCCCCTTCCCTTCCTTTCCATAAAAAAGATCATGATTTTGGTGTTTTATCTAAAAACTCATCACCAAACCCAAGTTCACCTAGATTTTCTCCTATGTTATCTTGTAGAATTTCTATAATTTACATTTTGTATTTAGGTCTATGATCCTATGATCAAATTTTAAGTTTATTTTTGAGAAAGATGTAAGGTTTGTGTCTGATTTCTTCCTGTTTTTTTGTTGTTGTTGTTTGTTTATGAAAGTTTGATTGTTCTAGTGCCATCATTTATTAAAAAGACTATTCTTTCTCTATTGTGTCATCTCTGTCCCTTTGTCAAAGATCAATTAACAATGTTTGTGAGGGTCAATTTCTAGGATCTTTATTCTGTTGCACTGATATATGTGTCCTTTTTTTTCACTGATACTATACCATCTTGTTAACTGTAACTTCATAATAAGTCATGATATCAGATAGTGAGTCCTCTAATTTTGTTCCTTTTCTGCAGCATAGCATTGATTCTTCTATGTCTTTGTATTTTCCATATAAATTTGAGAATAATTTTGCCAACATCTACAAAATAGCTTGTTGGGATTTTGATTGGGATTTCATTGACTCCACAGATTAATTTGGACAGATTTCTCATTTTAATAATAAATGGCTTTCCCAATACATGAACACTTAATATAAAAATAAAGCCATTGGTTATCTGCCTTAGATTCATGGAATAACATATGAATTATAATCTATGTTACAATTTATATAATTTGGTTTTGCATATGTCAATATTTGATTCCATGAAGAATTTGTTTTGATATATGAGCTAATTCATGGATAAACTTTTTGCTTTTTCTTCATTCTCTGATCTGAAAATTCTTTTTTATCAAACACTAATTTTTATACAAAAAATGTCTGTTTTTTCATTTCTAACACTGTGCCAGTGTTACGTGATTTTATTAGTTATGGCTTTGTTTACTTTCTGATGTTTAGCAGGACTGATATCACACTGTTACTCTTTTGTATTCAAAACACTCTTGCCTTAATTTATAAAGTCTGATTAAAATGTGAGAATCCACATGTCTCTTTTTAATGGTGGGTGGTTAGAAAAGCACTATCCTTCTCTCAGAAACTGTGCCTCCTTTCCCCTCAATCACAAATTTTATATCCATTCTAAGAGAGTGATTTCTGGAGGGCAAGGGAAAGGATGGGAGAAAATTAATTAGAAAGTTATGAATTTGTTACAATATATTCTAATTATAGTCTTCCAAATTAGAGCTTTAATATTTGAAATTATATTCACAGAAAGAAGACTATTATAGAAGTGCTTTCTAGGAAATGTAATTCTTATGAATTCTGTGGACTCAGTAAACTAAGCTTTGAGATGCTTCTGTAGACCAAAGTGTTACTGGGTGAATGTCAGACAGGAAAGTGGAATTGAATTGGTATTCTGAGGAGACTTGATAATAGTGCTAAAACTATTTTAAAAGTTTAAAGAAGGAACATGTATTTCAAACAAACAAAAACAACAACTGTAAATGTTGCTGGATCTAGAAGAAGGCTTTTGAATACTCCAGGTTTTTCTCAATCAAGTGGAAGTAATCAATACTTGTAAGAAATAGAATCAGAATGTCCTAAAGAAAGAATATTCTGGGATGAATATAAACAAACATAACAAGATTATATGAAAATATAGATGGAAGAATATTATCCTGAAGGATCTCAAGGAAATCCAAAAGAAAGTAGTACATTTTGAATTGTTACTTGAGAAGTTTTAGGTTAAAACTGATAGATCATGCCATCAGTGACATGAAGAACAAATTAGAAATACTCTTCAAGAATACAGAATAAAATAAAGTTATAAAAACAACACTGAATATTATTCTTGTGAATACAGAAAAGTTATATTAAGAAATTAGTATTCATTAATTTATTTCAATATATATTTTACTAAATATTCATGTGTTTATTTTGTTCTATCCAGAATATCAAGGATTGCCATGGCTGAGGGCAAATATTGTCTATATTAATAGAACTTTCTACAATGATAAAAACATTCTATAATCTGTTGCTAAAAATGTTGTCCACATACATGTAGTTACTGAACACTTAAAATGTGACTACAGCTACTATTGAGGATCTAAATTTATATTTTTCTTTAATTTTAACTAGTTTAAATGTAAATAGCTACACATGGCTAGTGGCTATGTATTAGACAGTGCAGAATAGTGAAATGATTAAGGGTGTTGTAAGCTTATTGATTAAAGTATTTTATTTTGAAAACACCATCCAGCCTTCATTTAATCACCTACCTCCTATCAATTCTCTAATTTTTGAGGTGCATTTTACACATGGCAAGGGCACAAATCTAATATGTACAACTAAGTAAAATACCTATGTCAGTACCCATGTAACTATTTTAAGATTTAGAATATTTCCAGCATTCCACAAGGTTTCCTAGTGCCCCTTTCCAGTCAATATCTCCTTCAAAGTGTGTTCCTTATTCTGACGTGCATCATCAGAAGTTAATCTGGCTTGTTTTGCGGTAATATAAATAATGATTTGTATTGTTTGTATATAACTTCTCTCTTACTATAATTGAGATGCATCAATTCATTGTTCATCAGTAATGTGTTTTTTATTGCTATGTAGTGTACTATTTTGTGAATATTTCGCACTTTTTCTTAGCCATTTTAGTAGTGAGGCCATTTGGAATGCTTTCAACTTTATTATAAATAAAATTGCTATAAACATTCTTCTGTATGTTTTGGGTGTATGTGTGTATACATTCAGTCATGTGCCATATAATAACATTTTGGTAAACAATGCACTGCATATGCAAAGGTAGTCCCATAAGATTATAATGGAGCTGAAAAAAATTCCTGTTGCCTAGTGATGTCGTAGCTGCTGTTACATCCCACAACAAAACATTATGTTTTCTGATTTTAGATATGTTTGGATACACAGATATATACCATTGTGTTATAATTACCTATGGTATTCAGTACAGTGACGTGTTGTACTGGTGTGTAACCTAGGAGCAAATAGGCTATACTACCTAGATTTGTGTACGTACACTCTATGAAGGACTAAATCACCTAACGACACATTTCTCAGGACATATTCCAACCTTAAGCAAAGAATGACTCTATATTTATATTTTATTTTAGTTGAGTTTTAGCAAGCTGTAAGAGAGTTTTGCAGTATTTATGCAGTATACATTCCTACTAGCAGTATCAGAGAGAATATATTTTAGATACTGATTTATAAATCATAGAACACTTAAATATGTTGACAAATGTCTTATAGCTAACAAATGGGAGAACTGAAATTTACATAAGAAAATGTGAAATTAGAAACTGTCCTCTTAAACACCTAGTTAAGCCATAAACAACTAAACAAAAGTTACCAAACTGACACAAAAAGGAACAAAAAACTTGAGTTATCCTAATAACAACAATAGACACTGAAGCAATATTAAAAAATAAATAAAATTCTAGAATTAGATTTCTTCTTTGGCTTATTCTACCAATAATTAAAGGAATAGGTATTCCAAAATTTATGAAAGATTTCCCAGATAATTAGAAAGAAACTATCTATTCCGATTAATGATATTAGCCTAGTCCTAGTATAACATTGATACACAATTCAGGAAAATATTTTGAAGGGAAAACAAAGCTCAGTCACACACATGAATATACATGAAAATTACTACTCAAAATATTGGAAATTAAAACTTTAAGAGTTTAAGAAGACTATCTTATGACTACATTTTATTTATATCAGTAATACATGATTCTTTAAACATTAGATAGACTTTAGGTAGCCAGTCAAGTAATTCGTCATACTAACTAAAGATGTAAAATTACATAATCATTTATAATCATTGCTATAGAAGTATCAAAGGAATTTTATACAATCCAAATTCCATTTATGATTTTAAAAAGATTTATCAAGTTTGCAAATAGAAGGTAGTTTATTAATCTTACAATGATTAGAGAAAATCTGTAGTAGACATCATACTTAATTATCAGATGTTGACATCATTTCTACTGAACTCAAGAAAAAAATAGGCCGGGCGTGGTGGCTCACACCTGTAATCCTAGCACTCTGGGAGGCCGAGGCGGGAGGATTGCTCAAGGTCAGAAGTTCGAAACCAGCCTGATCAAGAGCGAGACCCCGTCTCTACTAAAAATAGAAAGAAATCAATTGGCCAACTAAAAATATATAGAGAAAAAAATTAGCCGGGCATGGTGGCGCATGCCTGTAGTCCCAGCTACTCGGGAGGCTGAGGCAGGAGGATCGCCTGAGCCCAAGAGTTTGAGGTTGCTGTGAGCTAGGCTGATGCCACGGAACTCTAGCCCGGGCAACAGAGTGAGACTCTGTCTCAAAAAAAAAAAAAAGAAAAGAAAAAAATAAGAATACTGTCTAATACAAATTCTATTTAACATTAGTCAACATCTAGCCAGAGCAGTGAGGCAAGAAAAAGAATAAAATTAAAATTACTGTAACTGAAGAACAACACTACTTTTAAATGATTACTATAATCTAAAAGGATTTAAGGATAAAAATTAGAATTAATAAGAAAGATTCATAGGTTTCTGGAAACAAAAATACATATATACACACACATACATATATATGTATGTATATAATTATCAACTATATTTTATCAACTATATAATTATGTATCCTTATCAACTAGACATAAACAAAAATTAAAAGATACTATCTATAACAGCATCACAATATGATATACTTATTAATAATTCTTGCAATTAATGTGCAAAACTTCCATTAAGAAAATTATAGAATTTCTAAGTTAACAGTAGCCAATGAATTCTAGAACAGTAACAAGAAGTGTAGATTTGCCATAACATATATAGAGACTTAAAATATAATAGTTAACATAATATGGCAATGCTGTGAAGTACAATATTTTTATTAAAAAGATATAATACTTAAAATAGTGTGGCAATGCTGTGAAGTAGACAAAACAATAGAACAGAAGCAATCCAGAAAGATACACAGACATCTGTGGAGGCTTGAGGTATTCCAAAAACATACACTTCCAGATAATTAAGGAAAGGACTAACTTTTCAACAAATGGTGCTGGTCATTGGGTGACTATTATCTGTAGAACTTCCATTGTTTTCTTCACAACTTTTGAGCAGAGGCACTAAATTCCTTTGTTTTCAACCTTTCAGGAAATTTTGTATAGCACAGAAACATGTAAGATAGAAATACTGTCTCCACTCCATGCCCCCTCCCCAAAAAAATGTAAGTTTCTTTACTTTCCTATATATTAATGATAATATCTTCCAATACAAAAATAAGGCATTCATGCTGTTCATAATAGCAAATTTGGGTTCTTTTAACCTCAGAGTTCCTCTTCTGTAATGCACCTTACTGCATGTGTAGATGCCATGGCCCTCTTTGAGAATCCCTGTAGGAAAAGGGACTTAGAGAACTGTTACAAATGCCAATTCTCTGGCTACTGCTATTGCCGTGATTAATAAAATTTCCTATGTCTCTGACACAAAGTCTTGTGTTTTTTGCCAGCATTCATGAAATTATGGCACACTAACTTGTTATTAATAGTTTATAAGTAAGGTAAAAGTTCAGTTTCTTTACTGTTTTTGTCACTGACCTTATTGTACATTCATAAGGAAATAAAAATATGAGGAAAAGGGAGACCAAATGGGTACGAAACTGGCCTAATCATCCCTTGGACCCAGCTAGCCCACTATGCAAAAGTGGCATGATTTATTTTTTAAATAAAGCTGATTATTCTCTAATATGACTATAGATTCATTTATTTACTATTTATTTTCTCTTAGGATAGAACTTTATTTTTATTATTACTGCATTTCCAATATCTAGCAACACCTGGCAAAAAGTAGATATTCAATAAATTTTTGCTAAATAAATTATTTAATTTTTTGTGTGTCAAATACTAAGCTAAATTCTTTATTTACTTTATGACCAATCGCACAACTCTGCAAAATGTTTATCCTTTTTTATAAAAGGAATTTTTTTTAATTATATAAAGTAACACTCATGTAAGAAAATATGATTTTTTATATATTGGTAGCAATAAAAAATAAATTTGAAAATCATGGTCAAATACACAAATACAAGTCTACTTTTCAAAAGACACATCAATATTTTATTTCTTTTGGTGAATAGAAGAATTTGATAAGGGAAATGTTTAACAATATAAACTAGCAAAATTGGTAGGAAAATATATTTCTTTGCCTTTTTATAAATTTCAGAATATTACAAGGATATACATGTTTTAGTTACATAATTTGTTTTTGTACTGTTTGAGTCACAATTATAAGTGTGCCCTTCACCCAGATAGTGTGCATTGTATCCATTAAGTGTGAATTTAAACATCATCTCCTCCCCCCTTCCACCTGCTTGATTTCCATTGAGTTTTACTTCTGTATGTGCATGTATTGATTGATTAGTTTCAATTTAGAAGTGAGTACATGTGGTGACTGTTTTTCCATTCTTGTGATACTTCACTTAGAAGAATGGTATCTAGTTTCATCCGGGTTGTTACAAAAGATACTAGATCACCATTTTTTATGGCCAAGTAGTACTCCATGGCATACATATGCCACATTTCATTAATCTTTTCATGTATTAATGGACACTTGGGTTGTTCCCACATCTTTGTGATTGTGAATTGTGCTGTTATAAATATTTGAATGCAAGTATCTTTTTCATAAAATGTCTTTTTTTTCTTTGGGTCAATACATAGTAGTGGGATTGCTGGATCAATGGTAGTTCCACTTTTAGTTCTTTGAGGTATCTCCATACTGCTTTCCATAGAGGTTGTACTAGTTTGCAGTCCCACTAACAGTGTATATGTGTTCCTTTCTCTCCACATCTATGCCAGCATCTGTTGTTTTGGGACTTTTTGATAAGAGCTATTCTCACTGGAGTTAGGTGATATCTCATTATGGTTTTGATTTGGTTTTACCAGATAATTAGAGGTCTGGAGCATTTTTTCATGTGTTTCATGGCCATTAGCTATCTTCACTTGAAAATTTTCTATTCATGTCTTTTGCCCACTTTTTAATGGGTCATTCCATAGGTTGTCTATTTGCTCTATTTATCGTGTTTTTGCCTGTCAGAAGCTTTTTTTTTTTTTTTTTTTTTTTTTTTTTTTTTTTTTTTTTTTTTTTAGAGACGGGGTCTCGCTCTTGGTCAGCCTGGTTACGAACTCCTGACCTTGAGCTATCCACCCGCCTCGGCCTCCCAGAGTGCTAGGATTACAGGCGTGAGCCATCGCGCCCGGCCCAGAAGCTTTTTATTTTGTTCAGATCCTATTTATTTATTTTTGTTCTTGCTGATTGCTTTTGGGGTCTTCCTCATAAGTTCTTTGCCTAGCCTGACATCTATAAGAGATTTTCCAAGATTTTCTTCTAGAATTCTTATAGTTTCACGCCTTAGGTTGAAGTCTGTTATACATCGTGAATTAATTTTGTGAGTGGTGAGAGGTGTAGATTCTGTTTCAGTCTTCTACATGTGGCTCTCCAATTTTCCAAGCACCATTTAGGGAATAGGGATTATTTTCCCCAATGTATGTTTTTGCTAGTTTGTCAAAGATCAGATGACCTTATGAGGATGGTTTCATATCTGGGTTCCCTATTCTGATCTATAGGTCTGTGTCTCTGTTTTTGTGCCAATAATATGTTGTTTTGGTTACTGTATCCTTGCAGTAAAGCTTGAAGTCTGATGCCTCCCAATTTATTATTATTATGTAAGGTTGCATTGGCTATTCGGGGTCTTTTCTTGTTCCATGTGAAGCACAGAACTATTTTTTCTAGATCTGCAAAAAATGACATTGGTATTTTAATAGGGATTACATTGAATATGTAAATCACTTTGGGTAGTATAGACATTTTAACAATGTTGATTCTGCCGATCCATGGGCATATGTTTTTTAATGTGTTTACATACTCTGCAATTTCTTTTTTCAGTGTTTCATAGGTCTTCCTATAGAGCTCTTTCACCTCCTTAGTTAAATATATTCCTAGATATTTTATTTCATTTTTTCTATTATGAAATGTATTGCGTCTTTGATTTAATTCTCAGTTTGACTGTCATTGGCATACATGAAAGCCATTGATTTGTGTATATTGATTTTGTCACTTGAGACTTTGCTGAATTTAATTATCAATTTTAGGAGTCTCTTGGTTGAATCAATGGGGTTTTCTAGATAAAAGATCATATCTAAGCAAACAGTGATAGTTTGACTGCTTCTAGCACTATGTTTAATAGAAGTAGTGATAGTGGGCATCCTTGTCTGGTTCCAGTTCTAAGCAGGAATGCTTTCATTTTTTCCCATTCAGTAGGAGGTTGGCTTTGGGTTTGTTGTATATGGCTTGTATCATTTTAAGGTATGTCCCATCTATTCCTATTTTGTTAAGTGTTCTTATTATGAAAGGCACGGAATTTTGTTGAGTGCTTTTTATGCATCCATTAAGAGGATCATACAGTGTTTGTTTTTGCTTATATTTATATGGTAAATTACATTTATAAATTTGCATATATTGAACCATCCTTGCATCTCTGGTATGAAGCCCACCTGATTATGATGAATTATTTTTTTGAAATAATTCAGCTGAATTCAGTTTGCTAATATTGTATTGAGAATTTGTACATCTATATTCATAAGGGATATTGGATTGTAGTTTTCTTTTTTTGTTGTTGTGTCCTTTCCTCACTTTGATATCAAGGTGATGTTGACTTCATAAAATGTGTTTGGGAAGATTTCTTCTTTCTCAATGTTGTGGAATGATTTCTGTAGGATAGGCATGACTTCTTCTTTGTAGGTTTGGTCAAATTTGGCTGTGACACAATATGGTCTAGGATATTTTGTTGTTGTTGTTGGAAGATTATTTTATTGCTGCTTCAATTAGGTGCTTGATATTTGTCTATTCAGAAGTTATGGTTCTGCCTACCTGAGCCTATGTGTTTCCAAGCATTTGTCTATTTCCTCCACATTTTCAAGTTTATGAGCATAGAGATTTTTATAGTATTCAGAGATGATATTTTGTATTTATGTGATATCAGTCATGATTTTCCTTTTTCATTTCTGATTGAGCTTATTAGAGTCCTTTCTTTTCTTGTTTCTGGTTAATCTAGCAAAAAGCCACTCAATTTAGTTTATCTTTTCAAAGAACCAACTTTTTGTTTCATTAGTCGTATGTATAATTCTGTTATTCTTGATTTCATATCATTCTGCTCTGATCTTGGTTATTCCTTTTCTTCTGCTGAGTTTTAGATTGGTCTGCTCTTTCTTTTCCAGTTCCATGAAACTATTCTTTAGATTGTTGATTTGTTATCTTTCTGTCTTTTGAATATGACATTTAAGGCTATGAGTTTTCTTCTCAGGATGCTTTTGCTGTATACCACAGATTTTGTTAACTTTTGTCCCCATTATAATTTAGTCAAAGAATCTTTTGATTTCCATCTTTATCTCCTTTTTTACCCAGCTATCATTCAGCAATATGTCGTTTAGTTTCCATGACTTTGTTAGAGATGAATGTTTCTGTTAGAATTGATTTCTAATTTTATTCCACTGTGGTCTGAGAAGATGCATGGTATAATTTCTATTTTTTTTTTATTTATTGAGACATGTTTTTAGGCCTAGGATGTGATTAATCTTAGAGAATGTTCCATGAGCATATTAGAAGAATATATATTCAGTAGTTTTATGGTAGAATGTTCTGCAAATGTCTTCTAATACCATTTGTTCTAGAGGTCTGTTTAATTTCATTAGTTCCATTTTTCCTTTGCTTATTTTCTGTTTGGAGTATCTGTCCAGCTCTGTCAGTGGGGTTTTGAAGTCCACAGCTTTTATGGTGCTGCTGTTTATCATTTTTTTATATTAAATAGGATTTGCTTTATGAATCTGGGCATTCCTGCATTAGGTGCATAAATATTTAGCATTGTTAAGCCTTCTTGTTGAATTGTTCCTGTCAGTATTATATACTGACCATCTTTGTCTTTCTTTACTTTTATTAATTTAAAGTCTATGTTTTCCGGTATAATAATAGCTATACCAGGTTTCTTTTGGTTTCCTTTTGCATGGTATATTGCCTTCCATACTTTCTCCTTGCATCTAAATGAGGCCTTGTCATATAGATGAGTTTCCTGGAGACAACAGATACTTGATTTATATTTTTTTATCCATTTAGCCAGCCTGTGTCTTTTAGTAGGAAGTTTAAGCCATTCACATTTATTGAAAAAAACGACATGAGGGGTGAAGTTTTGTTCATCCTCCTGGACTGTGACCCCTCTCCTCCTATAGCAACTGCATGAGTGCCTAGTGCTGAGAAGCCTATTTCTCTCTGCACCAGCACTTCACAAGATCACATAGTGGCAGATTAGACAGGCATTCCTTACTGGTGCCCCTCAGACAAGACAGTGGTGCACAGAGACCATGGCACCTCCCCACAATAGCAACTGTGAGAGTGTTCTGTGCCAAGAAGCTTGTTTATCTGTGGTGGGGGCATGTCCCCGGCTGTGCCCACCACTGAGAGTAGAGATGTACGCCAGCAGGTCAGACACACAGACTGTGAGGTAGTTCGAGAGCTAGTTTCAGGTGGCAAAGGAATGCATGCACTTGGACTGATCTGAAAAGAGAGAGCTTTGGAGTTCCAGGAAACAAATAGCAAGGACACTCACCTCAGCTCCACAGAGAACCCAGGGAGACGATAGGAAGGAACAGGAAAGAGGCAGGCCTGAGGCCTTTGAAGTCACATGAATAGGTCCCCTCCCCTAGCCTTCCTGCTTGGAGAGATTGCTCTGGACTCCATATCAGCAGCTCCCCCTAGAGGCTGGGTAAGTAACTTCTGAGCCCTGCTGAGGCTTAGCAATGCCTTTCAGACTCTGGCATTCCAGACATGATCTATCTTGCTTCTCCCCCCATTTCAGGGGGAATAGGGACCAAGCAACCACCTGAAAGCTAAAAGTTCCCTCCTAAAGCTTGGGGCAGTCATGTGCTCCTCCTGGGGGACCAGAGCCTACCAAGGGCACAAAAGATTATCTTGGCAACTGGTTCTTCCATGCAAACTACAATCAGTGATGGGGGAACAACCCCATAGCTAAACATAGTGCCTGCCAACTCAAGTAATTAGGGAATGGTAGCTTCATATCCACAACTACAATCCACCAGCTCACAGTTTAAGCTGGGAGACCAAACTTGCTATACTCTGTTGGGAAGAGGTGAAGGCAACAGGTTACAAGTAACTCAAGAGGTTCTTCAAACCTGCCAAAACACCCAAAAGGCAAGTCAGAACCAGCACTCCTCTCCCTGGCACAGTCAGGGATCAGTCTTTGGAGACTCTGAGACAGGACCATAAGCCAGGCCTAGCGCCCCAGCTCTCGATTAAGAGGCCAGATTGAAGGAATCAATGAAAAACTCCAGAATCATGAAAAATCAGAGCAACAGACACCCCCAAAAGAATTCAGTAGCTCATTACCAATGGATACCAACCTAAAAAATGGTTAAAATGATAGATGAAGAACTTTGAATAAGGATTGTAAGAAAGCTCAATGAAATACAAGAGAAATTAGTATCCCAACACAAAGAAGCTACAAAAACAATGAAGGAAATGAATGAAAAATTCTCTCAAGAAATCAAATTATCAAAGAAAAACCAAACAGAAATTCTGGAAATGAAATATTCATTCAAGGAATTACAAAACACAGTGTAAAGCCTTAAGAATAGGCTAGATCAAGAAGAAGAAAGAATCTCAGAGCTTGAAGATAACACCTATTAGCTAATCAAATCAGTCAAAGAGAAAGAACAGAGAAATGAGGGAATGAACAAAGCCTACAAGAAATGTGGGATTATGTAAAGAGGCCAAATATAAGAATCAAAGACATCCCTGAGGGTGATGAAGAAAATACACAAGGGTTGGATAATTTATTTGCAGGAATAATTGAGGAAAGTTTCCCTGGCCTTGCTAGAAATATATATATTCAGTTACAATAAGCACACAGGACTCCTGGGAGATACATCATAAATAGGCAATCACCATGACACATGGTCATTAGGCTGGCCGGTGTAAAGATGAAAGAGGCACTCGTAAGAGCAATAAGGTGACAACAGCAGGTAACTTACAAAAGAGGACCTATAAGATTAACTGCAGACTTCTCAACTGAAACCTTATAAGCCAGAAGGGACTTGGGACACATCCTCAGTCATTTAAAGGAGAATAGTGGCCAGAATTTTGTCTCCTGCCAAACTAAGTTTCTCATATGAGGGAAAAGTAAGACTTTTTCAAACAAACAATCACTGAGGGAATTTGTGAAGACCAGACCTACTCTGCAAGAAATACTCAGACCTGCATTATACTCTTATCAGCACAATAGATACCCACCATTGTAAAATCACCCAAAAGCTAAAGTTCAGAGCCCATATACCACAGTGGCTCAAAAAGTAAGACAAAGAAATTATTTAATTTTGTAATAATTTTATATTAATATTTTCAATATTTAATAATTAAATCAATTTTTAAACATGATATTCTAACTTATTTTCTACCTTTTTTGATGATGTTACAAAAATAAAATTTATAAAACTATTCTATTTTCTCAAATATGTTTGGATTGCTCGAAAAGCAAAAGAAAGAATAAAAGAAGAATGGAAGGAAGGGGTGAAGGAGAAAGCATAACACAAAATGAGAATAGTGCTACAAAGCAGAATAAGCAGTAAAAATAAACAAAGAAAGATAAGCAAAAGCAAATCAAAATGACTGCTGGTACAATTTTGAAGTTGAAAAATGTTACACAAAATGGCATAATGAAATAACAGTTGAGAAAAAATTGTGGGCATATCAATTGAATTTTTGTTTTTATATAGTAGCTGGAAGAATCACCTACATTTTTTACCTATTAGTCTCCTCAGTCCTGTCAATACTAAAAAGTCAGGGTACCAGTACTTTAATTGATTACATATAAAGGAGGTTGGTTACAGTATTGACTTGGGAGCCAAAGTTGGTTTTGAATCTTGACTCTGACTCTTCTTGGTTGGTGACTTTGGACAGTCAATTTTAACTCTCTAAGCCTCAGATTTCATAGTATTAAAATAAGGATAGTAAAAGCTAACTCAAAGTGGTACCATGAATATTAAATATTATAAATCATATAATACCTAGTGATCAAAAATTGGCATTTATTGTTATAGTTACTGTTCTAGACAGATACATACTGACAATTGATTCTAGAATGATCAAAATGATTCTTTATCATTGATGTTAATAGCACTGGAATACCTCTGGGGCAATGGGAACAGTAGATTAGGGAACATTAATTGGTGGGGACTTCTGTCACTACTGCCCAGCCTTATTAACTTTATTGTGTATTAGCATGAAATGTTGAGTTAAACCTTAATGTTGAGTTAAACCTACAAGTTATCAAATGTGCGTGCAGGAGAATGGCATTATCATGCTCTATGTGTCATGCACATAATTAATAGAGGATCTAGGATTTGAAGCTAGAACTATCTAGCTCAAAAGTACATTCTCTTTTCACTCCGACATGCTGAATTCTATGCCTTGGATTCACTGGATTTTGCTCTACTTCTGAAACATCTGTTTCAGGGATGAGAAATCAAGTGGAACTGATTGTTTGATACCCAGAAAGCAGAAAAATATATATGGCCAAATGCTGATATGGTCCAGTTCCCAAAGAATTTACTTTTTACCCCAGTATATTTGTTTATTTTTAATCTCTTATATTGACAGTATGTATTTATTTAAATAGTAAAGCTTTATCTTATTTCCTCTATAGAGAACACCAGACATTTTTTTATTCTGTAAGGTTAAGGAGGCTGTCTTTCAGGCATTGCCTAGTGGACTGGGAGTAATGTGATAGCCCAAAGCCAGAGAAATATCCTTGCAGTGTTTTAAAAACGTGTAAGGGACTCAACACAATGACCTTTCACACCTACCCTTATAAAATGATGTATATTTTTGACTCTTTGTGTATAACTGAAATAATCATAGGCAGCTTAAGGATATAATGACTTCGTTAATTATATATTGGAATTATCTCACAAAACTCAAGCATAGGAATAAAGCCAGGACTCAATCACAGACTCAATTAAAATATGGAAAGTGGTCAGGAATTTACTCTCTTTTATCTCTTCTTCAGATATTGATTTTGTGGAATAACTTTCTCTGTTTCTGTGTTTACATGGTGAAATATGTATGTATAAAAGTGTAGAAATGTGTATTTTACATTTTGGAACAAATAAACCTCTAGCCATTCACTCAGTGACTCTGATTCAAAATTACTAGGAAAGAGAATCTGAGTAGTCCAGTTTAGATCAAGAATTCAGTCATAATACAATTAATAGCAGCCATGAGGCTGAGGTAATTTGTAAACATAGCATGTAGAGTTCATACTTGTATGTACAGGGATGTTCTTGTGGAAGGGGAAAGAAGCTACTTAACTTGCCTATGACTCACTACCCATTCATTGCATTAGATTTAAAAATCACAAATAAAACCCATTCTAGATACAAAAATTGTCTCCCAGCCCAGCCAGTTTTTTTCAGTGTTTGTGCACTATGGGTGTACGTGTGCATAAGTGTGTACACACGTGCACATGGTACTGGTACAGAAGTCATTTTGCCTCATTTTGCAAAAGTCAGATATGTTGTTTTAAACTGCAGCTGGATCATTTTCTGTATGTAAACATAGAATCAATTTACTGAAGTAAAGAGAATCTTGGATAGACAAGGGAAAGGAGATGCAAGTAGTATGTCCAGGAGGATATATTGTGTGTAATCACTTGAGCTTTCCTGACAGATGGGGGCTCAGTAAACAATAATGTATTTATACCTTGTGCAATTCCACTCTGGTTCCATCCAGCCTTTGCCTTTGCTGTGGTCAGCACATGTTTGCTTTTTCAATATGTAGTCAGAAGTGCCATCTGTATTGAAAGGAAGACTACAGTATAAATGACTTTCTATTAAGAAACAAGCAATGATATCTATACTTTTTATGTATGCCTGCTGACAGGCATTTATGAAAATGACTTTTTAAGATTTTCTGACCCTGGTTTGATCCATCTGTTGATTTCTGATCCATCCATTCCCATAAGAGTGCTTGTATATGCATGCAAATGTGGAAATAACCTTATTTTTTTTCATACTAAGAAAGATTTTATTTTTAAGACAAAACAAATAGCATTAACATACATCCAAATGCCAGTGCAAGAGTTCACTGAATTTTATAAGAGAGAAAATTACACTCAGACATCAATTAAAAACTAGAACTATTGAAGAATGACCACTGCTTGTGGTGACATGAGTACAACATGTGCTTGCCTAAGATGGAAATAACTTTAAAAGGTAATTTTTTAGAAAAATAGATTCCTAGAAAATGATAGATATTTTTGAATCAATAAACTTATTTTTCTATGTAATGATTCTGTGAACCTTAACTTACATAACTTAACACTGTTATTAAAAAGAATATTTTTTCATCTTTTTATTTTTTTTTTTTGAGACAGAGTCTCACTCTGTTCCCTGGGCTAGAGTGCCGTGGCGTCAGCCTAGCTCACAGCAACCTCAAACTCCTGGGCTCGAGTGATCCTTCTGCCTCAGCCTCCCGAGTAGCTGGGACTACAGGCATGCGCCACCATGCCCGGCTAATTTTTTCTATATATTTTTAGTTGGCCGATTAATTTCTTTCTATTTTTAGTACAGATGGGGTCTCGCTCTGGTTTCGAACTCCTGACCTTGAACAATCCGCCCACCTCGGCCTCCCAGAGTGCTAGGATTACAGGCGTGAGCCACCGCGCCTGGCCAAAAAAGAATATTTTTTCATCTTAAAAGCCAACAAGTCATGCTTTTTAATAGTATACTCATCATTACAACAAGACTAATTGTATGGACAGAGATATTCTTAGTTTATAGAGCCAATTAATTTTACCCATCCATTGATTATATACATATATATATGTAAAATTTAGTTTTCAGTTTTGTATAAAAAATTAGATTTCTTTTTTTTTAGCTATAAAGAAATATATATCCATATATTTAGTAAAGATTGTAATGAGGATTTGTATCATTTATAGTAGGAATATAGAACAATGTAATAGTTAGGACATAGGCTTTGGAATAGACTACCACGATTTCACTCTTAGCTCTACTTTTTCCCGTAAGTCACTTAAATACTCTTTGCATCATTTTTCTTATCTTTTTTTTTTCTTTTTTGCATAGTTTTTAGAGCCTAAAGTGTTTACACATAACCAACAAAAAAATAAGAACACTATATATTTTGTATGTGATCATTAATAGCATTAATAATGATTATAGTGTTAATATAAAGAATAATACTAATAATTAGTGATTAATACTTTCAGTAATAAACTAAACAAGAAAGAGATGATGAATTTTAGAAAGTGAGTAGTACTTTCTCAGTAAATACATTCATTTCTACATGCAACTCATCACCCACCTGCCATTCCCATATTAAACCTATTATTTTACTAATGCAATGAATTTGACTAGAATCTTAAGAATGTCTATCTTTTGTTAATAGCAATGCTTATAGTTTGAATAAACAAAAAATTCAATTTTAGAACACAAATCATTTATCCTGAAGACTTTTAATGAAATTAACTTAGAAAGAGTGAGAATAACCAAGAAATAAATTGTTTTATTCTAAATTTAAACCTAGAAATTCCTAAACACACATACACATACAAACCAGACTTGATGTTTTGACTTTCAAGTAGGAAATATCATTTTAAAATTGTTTTTATATACATAAGAGGTTTAATAGTTACCTTAGAAATTTTGTTTTAGATAAACAATTGAAAAAAGAGAGTAAATAGAGAAAGCCATATTCTAGAGGAAGAATAAAAATAAACATTGATTTTTTTTCTTATCTCTGAAAAGGACAAGGATAACAACAGGAATTGGGAATAACCTAGATGAAATGGGCCACTTCCTTTAAAAACACAATAGCCAAAACTCATACAAGGAGAAATAAATGATGTGAATAGGCCTATATCTAAATGATGTGAATAGGCCTATATCTTGAATATATCTATTCAAGAAATTCAATAAATAGTTAGAAAACAGAAAGCACCAGGCCCAGATGGGTTCACCGATGAATTCTACCAAACAAATTTAAGGAAGAAAAGGTTACAGTTTTCTGCAATCTGTTTCAGAAGACAAAAAGGAGAAGAAATACTTTTTAAATCAGTCTATGAGTCCAACATCTCTTTAATACTAAAGCCAAACAAAGACATTATGGGAAAAGAAAACTACAGAGCAATATTTCTTAAAATCCTTAACAAAATGTTATCAAATTAAATTCAGCAGTATATATAAAGAATTATATATACACCATGACCAAGTAGGATTCATTCCAGGTGTGCAAGGCTATTTCAATAGTTAAAAATCAATTATTGTAATCAATCATATCACAGGCTAAAAAGAGAAATCATATGATCATATCAATGTATACAGAAGAAGCATTTGACAAAACCCAACATTTATTCATTTAAAAAAAACTCTCACTATAGTAGAAAGAGTAACTTCCTCAATTTGATAAAGAATATCTATTTTAAAACTATAGCACTCCTTTTCAACCTCATATTGGAATTCCTAGCTAATAATTTACTTGGAAGGAGGAAATCAAACTTTGTTCACAAATAGCATGATTGTCAATGTAGAAAAACTGAAAATATCAACAAAACAATTCTAGGTGCTAATACACAAATATAGCAAGGTTTCAGGACCCAACGTTAGTGTACAAAAGTCAATAGCTTTCAATACCAGCAATGAATAAGTGTAATTTGAAATTTAAAATATAATACCATTTACACTAGTACTCCTCAAAATGAAATACTTAGGTACAAATCTAACAAAATATATAGAAGATCTATGTGAAGAAAACTACAAAACTATGATGAAAAATAACAAAAAGAAGTAAATAAATGGAAAAATATTTCATGATCATGAATCAAAAGCTTCAATATTATTAAGATGTCAGTTCTTCCTAAACTGTAGATTCTTTGCAATCCCAACCACATTCCAGCAAGTCTGATTTTACAGTTTATAAGGAGAGACAAAAAGCCCTGAACAGCCAACACTGTGTTGAAGAAGAAGAAAGTTGGAGGACTGACACTGTCCAACTTCAAGAGATACTGTAAACCTACACAAATCAAGGCAGTGCCATAGTAATGAAATAATAGACAAACAGATCAGTGTAACAAAACAGAGAGTCCAGAAATAAACCACATAAAAACAGTCAAATGGCTAAAAGAACATAGGCAATAAAATGGATAAAAGATAATCTTTTTAACAAATGATGCTGGAACAACTGAATATGCAAATGTAAAACATGAATCTAGACACAGACATTATACCCTTCACAAAAATTAACTCAAAATGGATCATGGACCTAACTGTAAAATATAACAACAACAACAACAACAACAACAACAAAATTCCTAGAAGATAACATGTGAGAAAATCTAAATCATCTTGGCTTTTGTAATAACTTTGGGTCAGAGGAAAGTGAGGGATGAATAGGTACAGCATGAAGGATTTTTAGTACAGTGAAAATACTCTATATGATACTATAATGGTGGATACATATCATACATTGTTGGAACCCATAGAATATGGGATTCATCAAGATGGAACCCTATGTAAACTATGGACTTTGGATGATAATGATGTGTCAACGTAGGTCATCAATTGGAACAAATGTACCACTCTGGTAGGGGATGTTGATAACAAAGGAGGCTATGCATGTGTGGGGCCTGGGGTATATGGGAAATCTCTCTACCTTCCTCCCAATTTTGCTGTGACCCTAAATCTTCTCTAAAAAAATAATCTTAAAAAAACCCAAGATAGTAAAAACTAATATAAATTTATCAATTATCAAATAGAGTGTAAATAGATTAATCTATCTGCTTAAAATTTGAATATTGATAGAATGAATTTTAAAAGGATTGCTATTAGCACTTGGGAGACCAAGGTGGGAGGATTGCTTGAGCTCAGGAGTTTGAAAGTAGCCTGAGCAAGAGGGAGACCCCATCTCCACTAAAAATAGAAAAACTGGCCAGTCATCATGGTGTGCTCCTGTAGTCCCATCTACTCAAGAGGCTGAAGCAGGAGGATCACTTGAACCCAGGAGTTTGAGGTTGCAGTGACCTACAATGATTATACTTCACTCTACCCAGAGTGAGAGAGTGAGACTCCATTTCCAAAAAAAAAATCTAAAAAGATATTGCTACATCTTGTTTTAAAGAAAAAAAGCCAGTTAAACTGAAAATTTTGAAGTCTAAAGGGCATCATACCAGGCTAATATTAATCATTAGTAATCAGTAGCTATAGTAATATTAGGCAAAATAGAATTTATAACAAAAACCTTTATTAGAGGTAAAGAATAATGCATCATGATAAAAGTTAGAATTTGTTAGGATGGTATAACAATATATAACATATTTACCTGATAAACTCACAAAATATAATGAAAATAGTAATTAAATTACATTAACTTATTGTCATATAATTCATCACAGTGGGAGATTTTCAAATTCTTATTTATTGATATATCAAGTAAACAAAGAATTAGTAAACAAAAAATTAAACATTTAATGTCTTTGCATTTATATCTGTATCCCAAAATTAACAAATTCAGATCTTCTTAAGTATTTCTAAAACATTGAAAAAAATTTTCTATGCACAGGTCTATAAACCAAGTTTCAATACGTTTTAAAAAATATATTATGTTTTAATTAAATTGAAATCAATAACAAAAATAATATCAAAATAATGTATTAAAATCTCAATTTCTTTTTTTTTTTTTTCCATTTTTTTTTATTCCATCTTGTAATGGGGGTACAAATATTGTTTGGGTTACATACATTGCCCCTCCCCCCCTCCCCCCCACAAAATCTCAATTTCTGAACACTAATATTTATAGAAGTCTATCGTGACCCGTTTGCAGGATGGGGGATGAACACAAAACACAAAGAAACACACAAAGAAAGACACAGATACACATAAAGATGGTACAAGACTGCAGCGCCGAACGCACCAGTCCTTTTATTTTTATACCCTAAAAATCAAAGTTACTTCCTTATACATGACCACCCAGGCATTGCAGCAATGGCCGTCAATTCCGGAACACGTAGCCTAAGGACACAGATGTCCCATGACTCAGGTTCTTAATGTGGTTGCTTAAGGCGACGGCCATAAGCCAGAGTTTGAAATAAGCACAGAAAAGCAATGCAGCCACAAAAGGAAACTTTCCGTTCCCATCCCTTTCGGCCTGGCCCCCTGCGGCTGTGCCTGTCTTAGGTTGTCCCTCCTCGAGGGATCTTACCTGTCACTGGCTAACCAGCCATCCCATGAGCTCAGGCAGTACCCATAAGGGCAAGATGTTTATCAAGTGGCCTCCAGACCCCCAGGGCTGTGGGGCTGGGAAACATTTGCTTACATGCTGAAGCTCAAACTCTTTGTTATGCCTTCAAGCAGCAACCCTGTTTGTTAGGTGAACCTAAGCCAGAACGTATGATTCTCATGCCTCTCTGGGCTGGGCACATACTCCTTCTCCTAAGATTAATTCTTAAGCTGCACAATTATATGGCAAGCCCTCAATAGAGGTCAGTAAGAATATTAAAATACATTTGAAACTCATTAATGATTAAGAAATATTTGAAAGCTTGTGGGATACACTAAAATTCTTACAGGGGAAAGTTACAGCCTTAAATATATTTATATAAACATTTATATTAGAGAAGTTAGAAGGCTGAGAAAATAAACATCAAAAAGGTAAAAAGACCATAACAATTATAGACATCAATATCAATGAATCAGAAAAAAAATTGATACAAGGAGAGTTAATAAAAAGAAAACTTATTTTTAAAACTAACAAAACAGCCAAACCTCTTGAAATATTTATGACAAAAAATTAGAAGTAACAATTAATATTAGGAAGAGAAAATAGGGAATTTAAAACATATGACATAACAGTGGTTACAAAATAAGCGTGTATTGCAAACTAAGTAGTTTGGACCAATCCTTTTACTGAGAACAGTTATAAAAGATGGAAAATACATATGTCTATATCTATTTATATCTATCTTCTTTCTTTCTATCTATCTCTATCTATCTATCTATCTATCTATCTATCTATCTATCTATCTATCATCTATCTAATCTGTTTAAAGACACTGGAGAGCTACCAAGGCATTGAAAAATCTGTGGCTGAAATCCAAGACAGAAGCAGAGCCTAGAGAAATGATCCCAGCTTTGGAGCTCACTTTACCCCCTAAAGGTATCTGCTCTTTAAGGGCAGCTGAGACACTAAACAGTTTCCAACAGCCTCATAGTGATGAGTGGACAATAGTCCAGCTACTGACAAATAAAGACATTGAGAAAATCATTAAAGCAGCCAGAGAAAGGCATAAATAACTCATGAAAGCAACAGTGAAGCTAAAAGTGAACTTCTCTACAGAAAGAATGAAAGGAAAAGTAAAGCAAATTATGTTCAAAGGAATTTTAAAAATGTTAGTCTATAATTTTACAACCAACGAAAGCAATTTTTACAAAGAAGACAATACATTTCAAATAGTCATGATTAGTCTCTCACTTAGTTTAAAACTAAAGTGTTCTTTAGGCAAATTGAAAATAATTTTCCATGGAAGTTATTTTATTATTGATTTCTACCATCTCAAATTGTGTATTAATTCCATCTCAAAAAAAGTTGATATCAGTGTGTCCAATGACTATATAATAATAATATCATTAGTTTTCAGGGAAATGCAAGTTTTAGACATGGCATGACTAAATTAAAAAATATTGAGAATATCCGGTATTGGAAAAAATATAGAATAACAGGAAATTTTGTGTAGAGCTAGTAGATGTGTAAGTTGGTATAGCCATTTTGGAAAATTATTTTGTATTAAATTGTTAGGACAAACAGTTTTATATACAACAGTTATACTCTCAAATATATATTATAATCTATACCAGTTTACCAGGAAAAATAGATGAGAATTTTTCAAGGCAATACAACTGTTATGGAGGAGAAATGACTGAAAACAATTCAAATGACCTTCAACAGGAGAATGAATAAATAAAATGTGATATTAATATATTCTATATAACTGGAATAATCCCCAGCACTTAAAGTCAGCAAATTCCTGCTAGACAACCACATAAATCAATTATAGAGATGCAATATTGAATGAAAAAATAGACTCACAAAACTATACATGATATATTGTTAAAAATTAAAATTAAGAAAAACTGATATTTATTTAGTTTATTATATATATTATATACATATAGTGTTTTAGGTTACAATACACATACACACAAACCATGTAACATGGGTGAAAAAATGACAAACAGATTCATGATACTGGCTATCTAAGTAGAAAGGTAGAATAATGGGAAAAAGTCAAAGCACATGTGTAGATTCATTGGTATTGGAAGAATTATAGTTTTTAAATTACATTGACTTTCATATATTTTTTCTTATGTTATAACAAAAAACTCACTCACAGTTTAAAGTTTCCATATTTTTTGTATTTTGACAAGGCTATGAAATCATCACCATTATCTAATTCTAGAAATTGCTATTACTGCAGAAAGAAATTCCATACTTGTTAGTAGTCATTTATAATCCCATCCCTGAACTCAGCACCTGAAAACCACAAATTTACTTCCTTTTCTACACATTTGACTATTCTTGAAATTTCATATAGATTGAAACATGCAATATGTGACTGTTTGAGTCTTACTTCTTAGACACAAAGCATAATATTTTAAAGGTTCAAATATTTTGTAGCATATGCCAGTACTTAATTCCTTTTTTATAGATAAATAATACTCAATTGCAAAATGTACCACATGTTTTTAATTAAATAATTCTATTAATAGAAAAAACTAAAAACATGTTATTTTTTATTTCAAAGTATTACAATAGTACAAGTATTTTGGTTATATGTATCACTTTTATAATGCTTGATTATAAATATGCCTATCACCCAAATAGTGTTCATTATACCTAGTAGGTACGTTTTTGCCCATCCCCTTCCCTCATTCCTTCTGCTTGATATCTGTTAATTTTTATTTCCCTCTATGCTCATTTGTGCTCATTGGTTGGTTACAATTTAATAATGAGTACACATACTGCTTGTTTTTCTATTCTTTAGATACTTCTCTTAAGATAATTGTCTCCAGTTACATCTAAATTGTTGCAAAAGGCATTAAATTATCCTTCTTTGTGGCCAAGTGGTATTCCATGGTATACATATACCACATTTTGTTAATCCACTCATAAATTGATGGGCACTTGGGTTGATTTCGCATCTTTGCAATTGTGAATTCAATTGCAATAAACATTTGAGTGCACGTATCTTTTTGATAAAATTACTTATTTTCCTTTGGTAAAATCCCCAGTAGTAGGATTCACAGTTTTTTATGTTGTTAATATGATTGCCATTGTGATCTTCTTCATAAATTATTTTGCCTAGGCCAATACCTGAAAGAGTTTCTCCAACATTTTTTTCTAGTATTCTTATGGTTTCATTTCCTCTATGTTTTTGAGTTTATGTGGATAGAGATTTTCATAGTATTCACAGTTCATATTACAACTGTGGTATCAGTTATAATATCACCTGTTTCATTTCTGATTGAACTTATTAGCATCCTTTCCCTTCTATTCCTGTTTAATCTAGCAAGAGACCTGCCAGTTTTGTTTATCTTTTCAAAGAACCAACTTTTTCTTTTGTTGATCTTCTGTATTATTTTCTTGTTTTCAATTTCATTTAGTTCTGCTCTGATTTTAGCTATTTCTTTTTTTCTGCTGGTTCGGAGTTTGGTTTCCTCTTCCTTTTCTAGTTCCTTGAGATATGTCATTAGATTGTTACTTTGTGATTTTTCATTTTGAAGTAGACATTTAAGGCTATGAATATTCCCCTTAGGACTGGTTTGCTGAATTTGATAGCTTGTGTTCCTTTTGTCATTCAATTTGAGGAATATTTTGAATTTCAACTTAATTTGATCATTGATCCAATAATCATTCAGCAGGAAGTTGTTTAATTTCCATAATTTTCTGTAAAACTGGGTGTTTCTCTTGGTGTTGATTGCTAATTTTTTCCACTGTGATCTGAGAAGATATATCGTATGATTTCAGCTTTTTTGAATTTGTTGAGCCATGGTTTGTGGCCTAAAACATGATCAATCGTGGAGAATGGTCCATGTGCTGATGAGAAGAGTGTATATTCATTAGTTTGGAGATAAAATATTCTGTAAATATCTGTTAGGCCCAGTTGTTCTAGAGTCCCATTTAAATCCAGTGCTCCTTTATTTATATTCTGCTTGGATGATCTGTCCAGTTCTGTCAGTGGGTGTTGAAATCCCTAACAATGGCAATATTGCTGTTATTTTCTTTGCTTAGATCTAGTAAGGTTTGTTTTATGAATCTGGGCATTCCTGTGTTAGGTGCATAAATATTTAGGATTGTTATGTCTTCTTGTTGAATTGCTCCCTTTACTGTTATATAATAACTATTTTTGTCTTTATTATTATTGATTTAAAGTCAATTTTATCTGACACAATAATGAGTATACCTGGTTTCTTTTCATTACCATTTTCATGAAATATTTGTTTTGTATCCCTTAACCTTGAGTATGTAAGAGTCCTTGTTGATTAGTAGTGTTTCCTTGAGGTGGAAGATACATGGCTTCTTTTTTTTTTAATCCATTCAGCCAGTGTTATGTCTCGAGTGGGGGATTCAAACCCTTCATGTTGATTGATTTAATTGATATGTGGGATACTGTTCTATTCAACCAGTTGAGTACCTTGTTGCTTAGTTTTACTTCTTGTACTCTTATTTTACATGGCTTCTGAGCTTTAGCATTTGAGTGGTTTTACACTGCCTGGTATCCATTGTGCTGATCCATGTATAATTCAGTTCTGAGTATTTCCTGCAGGAAAGGTCTGGTCTTGACAAATTCCTTCAGTGTTTGCTTGTCTGCAAACTTCTATATTTCTCCTTCATGTATGAAACTTAGTTTTTTAGGATACAAAATTCTAACCTAGCAGAAGAATCCTAAGAAGACTGAAGATGGGGCCTCAATCCCCTCTGGCTTGTAAGGTCTCAGTTGAGAATTCTGCTGTTAGCCTGATGAGTTTTCTTTTATAAGTTACTTGATGTTTTCTCCTTATGACTCGCAGGAGTTCCTCCTTTGTGTTGACTTTGGCCAGTCTGATAACTATGTGTCTTGGTGATTGCCTCTTTGTGATGAGTCTCCCAGAGGTTTTTTGAGCTTCTTGTGTCTGGATATTTAAATCTCTAGCAAGACCAGGGAAGTTTTCCTCAATTATTTCCTCAAATATTTTTTCCAGCCCTTATGCATTTTCTTCTTCATTCTCAGGAATGCTTATTATTATTATATTTGGCCATTTTACATAATCTCATATTTCTTGTGGGCTTTGCTCATTCCTCTTAATTCTCTGTTCATTATTTTTGATGGACTGAGTTAATTCAAAAGGGCTGTCTTCAAACTCTAGTATTCTTTCTTCTGCTTGGTCTAGTCTATTCTTAAAACTTCCTACTGTATTTTGTATTTCTTTAAATGATTTTTTCATTTCCAGAGTTCCATTTGGTTTTTATTTAATATGTCTGTCTTTAGTGAATTTTTCATTCATTTCCTGAATTTTTTTTTCTTTTTTTGGTTTCTTTGAGTTAGTTTTCTATTTTCTCTCGAATTTCATTGAGTTTCCTAACAATTCATATTTAGAATTCTTTATCTGTAATCTCAGTTATTTCATTTGGTTGGTATCCGTTGCTAGAGAGCCAGTGTTATTATCAAAAGCTCCGCACTTGCCCACGAGGCTGTATCTGAGGAATGAGGACAAGTGCTTGAAAAGAAAGAGAGAGAAGTTTCTTACTTTGCTAGCACTAGAGGAAAATGGTAGGCTTTCATCTCAAAATCCAAATTCCTGTACATAAGGAGAAACACAATGCTTTTAAAGGGAGGACCCTCAGTTCTATGCTATTTTCATTAATGATTCTAATCATCTCATCTCTGCTGAAGACAAACTTGTGACTTCCACTCACGTGGGATGACTGCTCAGCCCTCTGCTGGCCAGGTGCCAGGCCTGAGATGGAGCCACAGTTCAGTTGAGCTGTCTCCTGTAACACAAAGAACAAAGGACATTCCTCTGCCCCTCCTGACCACATGCCCCAAGGCAGGGATGCAGGCCTCGGTTCCCAAAAAGATTGGGAGAGGTTTTAAAGAGACAAAAAGCATGTTTTGCCAATTTATTTTCCAGGCCGTTTCCTGTGTTACTTATTTCCCACTCTCAATTTTATGCTTGCATATCTTTAGGAGGAGGGACAACTACTCTGCTACAGTGTTTCCTTTTGGGGTTGTCCTTCCGCTCTTATTTTTCATTCTTCCAGAAATCTTTCATGGATTCCTTCTCATCTGGAGCAGCTGTTTCTTCTTATTTTTGGATTTTCTTTTGTTTAAATGGGGCTTCCCCCATACTCACTTGTATTGTTGTATTTGTAGCATATGTTGAGTAAGAAACTTTGGCTTTGTTTGTGGGTTGTGTTTTTGTTTTTTTTTTTCTCAGTTGCTAGTTGTTTGTAGGCTGTACCAATGCTGAGCTATGTGCATGGGCAGATTCCCTATATCACTTAGACAAGAAAGGATGGAGGTATTTGAAATCCTTTTTCCCCAACCCTGTAGACTCCTTAGCCATGTGGATTGTATTGGCATATCCAGTTTAATCTCTGAGATAGTAGGTAATGCTTGTGGGTAAGAATCGATCTCTCACTGTATGATTAAGTAAATGCTCTGTAAAGGGCTGTGCAAATTGATCTCTGTCAGTAGGTGGTGCTTGACAGAAGGAACAAACTGTATGTTGAGTTGTTTTTGAGACCTGTGACCAGTTCTAGTCTCTCAGGAGAAGCACTTGAATGCCCAGGTGGTAGGTGGGGCTTGTGAGCTTCCACTTGAGTCCTTATTCTCTGCCACACGGAAGTGGGTGGGGAGTGTAGTTGAGCAGGGCTGAGTTGGTTGAGCTTGCCCTCAGGCTCCACAACAGCTGATAAGGTAGCTGTTTTTTCAGGGTTCAAAGGTCTGCTCCTAGCTTCTGAGGAAAGCCACCAGGGTGGGGCTGATTGGCCCCACCCAAGCAGAAAGTCTGCTTGTGGAGATGGAACCATCTGAGATTCAATATCTAGCTGCCCACCTCTCAAACTTCCCCCCAGCTTGTGTGTCTGACCTACTAGCATGTGTCTCTGTCAAGCATGATGGTTAGGGAGCTCCCAAATTGGGCAACCCAGGTCCACTATAAGTCCTCAAGGGAAGAAGCATAGGTCCCACTCTTTGTGGAGGCCTCAGCCTGAAGAATGTGCCCACTGCTGAGCAGCAGCAGCCCCTTGTTAAATTCTAGGGTCAAAGTTCTCTGCAGGTTGGGATGGGTGGGGGAGGGGCAATAGCTCCCAGTCAGCCTAAGTGCCTAATGTGCTACAGCTGGTTTTTATGGCTCCCAGTAGAGGGTGGGGGGAGCAGGCTCTTCCTCTTCCAAGGATCCACCCTATTCCAACAGGGTGGCTTCTCTGGGCAGAAATGGGCATCCTCCCAGCTCACATCTTGGAACCCTACAGTTTTCTCCCTTCAGTTCTGTCCATGTGGGCTTACTCTCCACCTGAGTCCAGCTCCCAGACCTCCACTGTGTGTTCCCAGTAACCCACTGGAGTCTAAGGGGTATGGGGCCCAGCCTACTTGTCTGACTTGCTGGTATGTGACTCCATGAAATGCTGGCAGGCAGGGAGTTCCCAAATTGGGCATTCCTGGTCCACTATAGGCCCTCACGTGGAAAGACATAAAACTCACTCTCCATGGGAACCTCAGTCTACAGCATGTGCCCACTGGGGAGAAGTGGCCACTCACCCAATTCTCAGCGCCATCTGCACCCCCAGTTGCAATGGTTGGGGGAGGAGTGGGAGAAGAATCATCTGAATAGAAGAAAGCTGGCTCTCTGGCCTCTTATATTCTCCTTGGAGGGGGACCCTATATGGAATGACCAAGCTGTGGGATTGTGCAAGTTCTCCCCACTAGTCCGTGTTGCCATCATGCCTATGCTCCTGTCAGTGGAAATGCCTCCAAGGAAGTTGGTAGCCCACTGGTCACCAACGCTTATGGAAAGGAGAGAAGGATCTTCCCTTACCCTTTCGCTGGGCCCTGAGCCTCTCTGGGTTTGATATTCATTGATGTCTTTTTTCTTTTATCTTCTTCCCTCTCTGCTTTACAGTTTTCTTCCATGAGGTCCCTGACACATTCTAGCACCTCTGTTTTTATCTACACCTAATCTCTTGTCTCTTCTCCCTTCTGTTTTATCTGGATTCCAGTCTTCTTTCCAGGACAGTCTAGTAAGCAATGTCTCTAGTCTGCCATCTTACCCTTCCCCCCCCCCAAAAAAAACAATGTACCACATTTTATTTGTCCATTCTTCAGAAAACAGACATTTGGGTTATTTCCACTTTTAAGCTACATTGAATAATGATGCTAAGACCATTCATAATGCATAAGTATTTTGTAAACATGCTTTTAATTCTCTTTGGTATATACCCTGGGTCATATGGTAATTCTATGTTTAAGTTTTTGAGGAACTTGCAGGGAGTTTTCTACAACAACTGAACAATTTCACATTCCCACCAGTGATATACAATGGTTCTAATTTCTCCACATCTTTTCCAGCACTTGAGTTATTTTTTGCTTTACTACTATTCTTATTATTGCTACCCAAACAGTGTGAACTGGTATTGTAACTTTGCTTTGCATTCAACTAATTATTTTGAGCATATTTTCATGTGCTTACTGTCCATTTGTATACTTATATGAAGAACTGTCTATTCATACAGTTAAAAATATTAAATGTTTAGCTCATTTTTAAACATCAGGTTATTTGTTTATTCCTTGTGGAGTCATAAGACTCATAGCTATATTGTGAATAGTTGGTCATTTTATTTATGACTTGCAAATATTTTCTCCCATTCTCTGGATTGCCTTTTTACCTCTTAATAGTGTCCTTTGGTGCATAGAGGTTTTTAATCTTGATGAAGTCCACTTTATATTAATATTTTATTTTATTGCTTATGTTTGTGATGTCATATTTCAGAAAATATTGCCTCGTTCAGGTCATGAAGGTTTTTACCTATGTTTCTTTCTAAGAGTTTTATAGTTTTAGCTTCTATACCTTTAGGTCTTTGATCCATTTTGAGATAAGATTTTGTATATCATGGGAAGAAGGGGTCCAATTTCACTCTTTTGCATGTCAATATCCTATTGTTCTTTAATTATTTATTAAAACATTCTTCTTTATAACCTTGTTGAAAATAAACTGACCATAGACATATATGTTTATTCCCAAATTCTCTATTTCATTCCAATGATTTAAATATCTATTTTTAAGCCATTACCACACTCTCCTGATTACTGTAGCTTTGTATTATATTTTGACATCAGGAAGTATGTATCCTCCAACTTTGTTGTTTTTTCCATGATTATTTTGCCCATTCCTGGCCCCTTGCAAATGGCCCCTTGCATTTCTGTAGAATTTTCAGATTAGCTCTTCTATTTCTGTTAAAAAGGGTAGTTGGAATTTTAATAGGAATGCCATTGAATATGTAAATAAATTTAGGGATATTGCCCAAAAAAGAAATGCTTATGCACTGCTAAGGGGAATGTAAATTAGTACAACCTTCATGGAAAACAGTATGGAGATTCCTCAAAGAATAAAAAGTAGACCTACCATTCCATTCAGCAACTCCACTACTTTTCCTTTGGTATCTACCCACAGAAAAAGAAGTCATTGTATAAAAAAGACACCTTCACTCATATGTTTATCACAGCACAATTCACAATTGCAAAGATATGGAATCAACTTAAGTGCCCATCAACTGATGAGTGGGTAATGAAAATATAGAATACACATACCTTTTAATACTACTCAGCCATAAATAGAGAATGAAATAATGTTTCTTACAGCAACTTGGATGGAAATGGAGCCCATTATCCTAAGGGAAGTACCTCAGGAATGGAAAAACAAATACGGCATGTTTTCACTTATAATTGGGAGATAAATGAGGAGTATGCATTGTCATATAGAGTGGTATAATGGACACTAGAGACAGAGAAGCAGGGGAGAGTGAGAAGAGGTAAGGAATGAAAGCTTACCTATTGTGTACAATATACACTATCCTGGTGATGGGCATACTAAAAGCCCTGACTTCACTACAATACAATTCATCCATGTGAGAAAACCCTTTTGTAATCCCTAAATCTATTGAAATTTTAAAAAAGTGCTCTTCCTAAATAAATCAATCAATCTTCCATCCCCTGAACATGGGATGACTCTCCATTTATTTAGGCCTTCTTTAATTTCTTTCACCCAAATGAAATCCAGCTTCATCCTTGCCCTGCTCTCATCCCTCATAGAGTCTTGCATATGTGTTGTAATCTTCTTGGACTTTTATTCCTTATCTTCTCTTCTCTTAGTGCCTGCTGATCCTTCTATATTAGCTTACTTTCCTACCTTTTAGTATCCTTCCCTCACCATCCTGACTAGCTCATCTCTCCCTATAAAAAGATCACATAAGCACACCTCTTATTTGTAATGCTCAATATAATTATGATTTAAAATATTTAATTAATACATCTTTCTAGTTTAGATTATAGGCGACATGAAGGTAGAAATTGGGTCTACTTCCTGTCCCATATTCCTGTTTGGGGGGAAATGTTCTATTCCTATTTCACCTGAATTTGGTGGAACTTCAATCAAGAGAATTTTCTCTCATAGAAATAGTCTTCTGTGATTCTAAACTAGCAGATTGCTTTTTCCATGATCACAGTGAATAAATAGTCCATAGTGGGCATATCATCCAAGCTATGCTTATTAACATCTTTTTGTCAAGGGGCAGTTTAGGCATTAAAAAAGAGAGAGACTCTTCTGTGATGGTAAAAATTATATAAACCTAGACTTCACACATTCTTTCTAAATTAGGAATTGACAGCTTAATTATATAGGAAAGATATTTCTTAGAAGGTACTTAACATAGAGAACACAGAGCAAAGTGATGCACAGACAAGAATCCTGAGGACATGCATTGTAAAACAGCAAATAAATAGCAAACAGGCCATGCTATTAAACACTTTACACTCTCCATTGCTTCATGGAAGCATTGTGATAAACTCTGGAAGGTTTGTATTAATGAAATAGTTACTGACATTTTACAGAGGAATGATTTGAAACTCATAGATTAAATAATACTAGCAAGTTTGCTCAGCTAGTAAGTCACAAAGTCAAGATTCAAACCAGGTCAGTCTGATTCCAAAGGCAATGTTACTCCCATTAGGCTCTGCTACTGATGGGAAAGTCATAATAGTCTGAAAATGGTGGTATTTAATAAAGAACATTTAATCCTAAACAGATATTAAAAGCATAGTTTTTTAAAGCACTGACTATCTTCACAGACAATGTTGTAAGATTTAGCCAAGATGGAGAAAAAGGCAGTTTTCCACTGCTGCTTACATTGAGTATTAAATAGAGACATGGCTATGAATATGTTGGAAAGGATTTCTCATTAAAACAGTATTTGTCATATCTACATCTGCATAGCAATTTCAGGTGAATTATATACCATATGGGGACTAACCTCACAACACAGAACAGAATAATTTAATACTCTCTGAATAGAATTTTGCCTGTGCTAGGATTTTTCCAGTGAGCATTACCAAATCCAACAAAACTGAAATATCTCCATTCTATATTTGTGTTATATTGAGGATGATAAAAACAAATAATAAAGGTACATGTTTGTATTCCAGCAATGACTCCTCCAAAGAAAGCATATCAATCACATATAATTAAGCTGTCAGTTCCTAATTTAGAAAGAACAATTTTACCTTAAACCAGCAACTGTAAATATCAAAATAAAGGAAGTTCTGGAAAATAAAACACAATGCAAATGCCCTCTATTTCTGTTGTCACTCTGAAATTAAGGTTACTGTTCTCTTTATATTTATTTCATACTGTGACAAGTAGATATTTTATTAGCTATCAGAGCCAACATGTTTCACACAAAATATTTTATACTGAATCTGGACTAAAATTGTGTACTTACCTGAAAAGGTTTACGACTTAACTCTGATATAAATATAAAGTTGATCCTTGAAGGAAAATTTATTGTTAATCTTAGTTATGTCCTTGAGCTGTTTCCTAGTACACAGGTGTGAACTAAGCAAATGAAAGGCATATGTACATGTATAAAATTTGACATGGGACATGTTGGAGTACTCAGATTTATGGGATAACTTTTATTGTCCTACCCATATTCAGTTTAGAGCGCTGAGATAAAGCATTTACTCCATATAAGATTAGTAATTAGCTTATATACCAGTATTTATGTCACTCACACTCAAAATGACAAGAACAGTTAAGAAGCTATATTAAAAATATCCTAAAAGTTACCTGATATAAAGTTTAAGAATGCTGAAAATATTTTTTTCTCAAAGATTTTCTACACAAAAAAAATAATACAATATTGTCTAGTATGTTTTAATCTGTTTTCTAGAAAGAGATATGTTGGGAGATATGCAGACATCACTAAAATTTTATGAAGATTTCTCCATAAAAATTAATATGTATTCATGGAAACTTTAATAATGGCAGTGTAAATTATTGAATCCCTGTATTACATTTGGTTGTTTGGAAAATAGAAGGATTCAAGGGAGGTGGAAAGCAATTTATGGAAGTCTGAAGGATGGTCATTTGTTAAGAGAAAAATATAATAGTTAGACCTCTGAATGATCTTGATGGAGAGGGGAATGTTTAAGGAGGAGCGAAAGAACAAAGTAGAGCACTTTATGAGAGGCACAAAAAATCGTGACATCCTATTCTTTCTCACAACTGCCTGTCTTTCCCCTTCAAAAAGAAGTAAATTCCCTGGAGATTCTATGATAATGGTGATATGATGGAGCTTAGGCCAAAATGGACAAAATGAAGCCTAAACATGACCTTTCAATATTGGAGAAACTGAGGCTGAGTGTTTCAATGCTGCATACAGTTTCCTTCATTATGATTGGTATTAAGAAGATATGATAAATTCTGAGCATATCTTCTGTGTGGTATATAAATGTACTAACACTTCAGGGGAACATAAAAGATGGGCTGTGAGTCCGGTGCTTTCTGACAGGTTTCACCTTGTGGGATTTAATTTTTTCTATAAATTGGTAAGTCTTGATGACAAAGACAAAGAACTTTCCAGTCTTCAAAGTTTCATTTCAACTGTCTAACCACAATTAGAATTCGGGGGAAGGGAAAGAAGCATAAAAAAAAAAAAAAAACAAAACCATGATCTTTCTCCTTCAATACATGTATCATTGATTTATAGATGTGTTAGGGAAGAAAGTATCCCATAGTTACTGTATGACACTTTCTAGGACAACGTTTTTATGACAAAAATTCATCTGGTAGGCATATAAAAAATAATGATAGGAGAAATCTGTGCATGGCATAAAGATGTTAGTGTCTTCATAAATCTATGCAAAGTGTAAGTATACTTGAACAGTAATGAAGGAAGCAATGTACTTTCAAAATGAGCATAGAAATAAGGTCTTATACCCATGTTTCTAAATCTGAGTTTGATAATCCTTAGAAAGAAGCTATCTGAGCTTTGAAATTTTTTATAGTTATGCATTTATGAGTATAAACACTCACTTATATATTATATTCAGGAGACAATTATTGAGCACCAACTGTATATAAGGAACCATGAAGATTTTTAAATCTTAATCCCTGCCATAAAAATAAATTTTAGTAGTATTGAAGGAAAAATAAGACATCTACTCAAGTAATACAGAAAGCATTCCTATTAAGTGTCATAAACTGTCAAAGTGACATGAGTTTGCAGTTCTTAAAGAGCAGAATGTGTTGGAATTCAGGAGGTCAGGGTTAAGGCCTGAGTGCATAAAAAAAGAACAGCTAACTTTTTTTCTGTTTCCTGGCCTTAAAATATAGCCATTCTTTTGAATTTTTAATTGAGCTGCCATTTTTTCTTCACAGTACAAGTAATATTATATATTCAAAAGTTTTGAGTTGTGAAGTAGAACATATAAATGTATGGAGAGACAGTATAAAAATAATATGGAATGGTGGATCTTGTAGCAAACTAGAGAGATCATTCAAATTTAATTTCAAATACATCACATTTGGGTTTATAAAAGATCTTTGTTCCAACAAAAGTCTGTTGACCACATTTGGCCCAGTGTTCAAATCTGTGACTTTATATTCTCTTTAGACATCTCATTTCCTCCCCAATGTTTTGATATCTATATTTTCTAACTCTAATATATTGTTTAATTATTCAAAACATATTTATTGGTGCCTACTACATATTAATACCTATATAAGACATCAAACATAAGAGAAGTCAAAACTGATACAGTGCCTGTACTTATGGAGATTGAGACCTAGCAGTGACTGACAATAAGTAAACCAGCAAATAAATAAATGTTTACAAATGTGATACATATTATGAAGGGAATCAAGATGATGAAATGACAGAATATAATAAGGCAGTACCTAATTATGAAGTGTGGCCAGGAAAGGCTCTTAGGCTGAGACAAATTATAGAAAAAGTTGTCTGCCATGTGACTGCTTAGGGGTTGAGGTTGAGGTTGAGGTTGAAGCTTCTGATGTTTAAGTCAGAAACAACCACGTGGAAGAAGTCTGTGAGAGGTGAAACAGCTCGGCTCTTTCGAGATCTGAGTGCAAGGCTGTATTGGGGCCATCTTGTTCAAGGTGTTACAAGAATCCACTGAATCAGAACCACCACCCCATGCTCTGTGGAAGCTCTTTCCTTCCTACTGATAATAGCTTGGTTCTTTTGAGTTAAAATACAGCTTTATTTTCAGATATTTGAAACATAAGATAATAATAACACTTCATTCTTACACCTGGTTGATTCCTCTTTCCACCTCATTCCCAGGATAGTTTAGGCTGTTTGAGGTCTTGCAGTAAAAGTGGAGTGTGATAGGCAGAATTCTAAGATGGCCCCTCAAGATTCCCAGCCCCTGTTGTTCATTAAAACATTAATCTAGGTGCTGCTGTGAAGAGATTTGGCAGATGTAATTAAAATCCCAACTCAGTAGAATTTAACATTGGGAGATTAGCCGAGTGAGTCTGATCTAATCACTCAAGCCCTTTTAAAAGAGAGTTTTCTTTGGCTGGTCGCAGAAGAGAAAATCAGAGGTTCGAAGCATGAGGGGGACTCAGCTTGCCATTGATGGCATGAAGATAGAGGAGGCCATATGAAAAGGGATCGAAAGTGGCCTCTGGGAGTTAAGAGCAACCACCAGTCAATAGACAGCCAGGACAGACAGGCTTTGGCCCTACAACCACAAGAGAAGAATTAGCTGAGCATGAGGATTTTTTCTTCCCCCAGAGCCTCCAGATGAGAACTCTGTCTAACACCCTGATTTCAGCCTTGTAATATTCTAACCAGAGAACCGAGCTGTTCCGTGTCAGAGTTTTGGCCGATAGTTCTGTAAGCTAATAAACAGGTGTCACTTTAAGCTGTTAAGATTATGGATATTTGTTATGCAGTAGTAGTAAACAGGGAGCATTATCTGTTACATCTATTCTTGTTCCACCTTCATCTTTCTGTCCTCTGTCTCCTCTCAATAAATTGCTTCTGGCTCCTCTAGGAAGTAGGATGCAGGTAGAGGAGGGTAGGAAGGTTGAGAGGAAAGAAGAGATATTTTTAAAATGACCTAAGTTTAACTGCTTTCTAAGTCTCATGGTAAAACAAACCATTAATTTTCTGCCACATCATAACATTGTGGCTTCTAAGATGAAACTTTTGCCTTCTGATTTCTCCAGATGAGAAGCAGGCGTCGTTTTCTGTGATCATGAATGCTGTAAACTCCAGAGGATACAAATCAGTTTTTCCCAGGGATTTTCTTACCTGTCTATGCTCTGAAATCCCTAATGTAAATAGAAGGGTGAATGCTGTCTTTCCATCTCAGAGACACTTCCAATTTCCATAAGGAATTCTCTTGGATCCCCTTCATGTTACCAAGGAAAAGAACATTCCCTACCATACCTTGTGCAGAAAGGATGAGAAAATCCAGGACTTTGCTCCACATTCTTATGCATTCCCATTAACCTCTAGCTTTCTCTTACATAAGCTCAAGTTGGGCGATGAATGGGGATATTGGGAAGATTGGTTTGGGTACCTCTTAATATCTTGCAGGGATGTGTCTAGATGATCTCTAAAAACTGTTGGGATTCTTACTTTTGAAGATTCAACTGTGAGTTAAGAATGAAATCCCCACTTAAAATCCTTTTATAGATTATTTTTATTGAGAGAATAACATGATCTGATTTTTGTTTTCTAAAGATTATTCTACATACCTGGTGGAGAATTGATTGCTGTGGGATGAAACTGGACCCTGCAACACAAATTAGGTGCCCTTGTGAGTAATTTAGGCCTTGCTATTTAACAGGTGATCTATGGAATGGCAGGACCAATATCACCTGGAAGCCTGTAAGACATGATGAATCACAGGCCCTTCTTCAGACCTATTAAAGCAGAATGTACATTTTAACAAGATCCCTAGGTTATTTGTATGCATATTAGAATTTGTGAAAAACTTGTCTAGGTAAGATTTGATGGTTACTTAGGCTAGGATGACGGGTATGGAAACAGGGAGAAGGGAATAGATACAAGACATATTTTTGAGATACAGATGATAGCGTTTTCTGGTGACTTAATGTCAGGAGTGAGGAAAAGTAAGAAATCCGGAATGATGAGTTAGGTTTCTAGCTTGAGTAGCAGAGTGGTTGTGGTTCATCAAGTTTGGGAGAGGAATTTGCTTGGTGGTAAAGAACAAAGGTTCCAAGTTTGCCACATCTGGTTAAGATTGTCAAGAGAATGTCCTAATAGCTATACTCCAGAGTCATGCTTGCCTTTTATTAACATTACCCCCTTCCTATTTCTCCTACAGTCTCAGTAGCAATCCAGAGTAGACCATTTCTATGTTTTATTTTTCCTTATTTTTTAAAGACAGATATTACAAATTCAATTTTCCTGAAAATGTCTGCTTCAATTTATTCATCTTCTTCTTATTGCCAATTCTACCCCAATAATCATAATTTAGTTAATGGTTACTCTTTCCTCCATCGCTGCTTCTACCTATTTTGAGATAAAATTATTGCCAAAATAAAACAAAACTCTTTCAGATCCTCATTTTTAAAGAGTATTTGAACTTTAAAAGGAAAATATATCCAAGGGCTTATGGAGAAAAAGAAAAGAAAAACAAAGAAAATATTTAAAAAATCACTTTTGTGTCTAATATAATCCTCATTTTCTTTTATACAGCTTTCAAAATCAATGGCAACAATACAAAATCAGTTGTATTTTTGAAAGGGTTAGTAGGTAATTTGTGAATACTCATAGGTGGATGTGGGTAATCATCTTTAATTGGAATATATTAGACTGTACATCTTTTTAATTGCTATGTGTTTTCTGGCTTCCTGGTCAAAGAAGAGACACTGATCTAACATCTAAAGAATACAATACATCACCATTACCAGGGCAACGTCATTGGGAATAAATCCTGAGGCAGAGCATCATAAGGATTTTGTGATTTCCATGGTGATTATGGGAAAATTAAAAATGATTCTCTAAGGTGGCCCACAAGAAGACTGCTATTAAATACTCCTTTTGATGCATACTATTTTATTAATAATACTGTGCATTTAATGAGTTTTCCTCTATGGGGGTTTCTTTTTTCCCTTGTTTTGAGCTATATGAAGAATAACCTGTGTGGTAATATTAGCTCAAATGGAATAGCCATGATCAGTTTTTTTAAATTTAAAAATAATCTCTAATAAAATAAATTTTTAGGCCTAGTGCTAAATATTAAAATAACCAACATATAAATGTAAATATATATTTCAACACATAAAATTTCAATTTAAAGATGAGGAAAAAAAGGCACAGAGGGGTTAAATAACTCACGCAAATTCATTCCATGAATAAGTAGTGAAACTGGTGTCCAAACTCAGGCAGTTTGGTTCCTGAACTATATTCTTAACCTTGTGTTAAAAATGCTTCATCTCTATAATGCAAGAAAACACACATACACTAACACACAGACACACATACACACACACACACACTTTCTGGCTCTGTCTCTCCCTCTGTACACAAAGCAGATATTAAATCATTTCACTGATATTACAGAAATTTGTTATCTCTTTTTGAAATTTCCAGAGTGATTTGCACATCACATTAAATTTCCATGATTATATGTTTCTCTATCAATATCTCTCCTTAGCAAAAACATGTAAACACATACAGTTTGCATGCTTTAAAATTATATAAATGAGTATCTTTGATCATGATTTAATGATTGCAAATAAAACTTATAGCCATTTCCCTAGAGTTTGATCTCTTGATTAGATGTAATAAAAATCTTCTCAAATATTTTTACTGAAAAATTTCTACTATGATAATTTGGTGGGGCTACGATAGCAATGAGAAGACATAATAATGTCCAATAGAATTTACAACTTTTTTATAATTTACATTATGTTTACTAGAATTCCAAAATTCCAAAAGACATAGAGTACAGGGTGGCTTTAGATATTAATCAAACCTACTTCCCAAAATATCTACTAAACCTGAGCAAAAGTTTAATTCTCCAAACCCTTTCTAAATATGCAGTGTTTCTAAATGGGTTATCTATTAGCACTTTCATTGGGAAAATTCTTCAGTCACCATAGCTCTCACACATTGCAGGACATTTAGCCTCTATATCCCATGGTCACTGCAAGCCAGTGATAACTAAACTGACCCTCCATTTCCAAATCACTCTGATTGAGAAAAACAGAAGGACTTAGGCAAAAACAATGGATAACATTCCTACCACTTATTTACCTTTTCCTCTCCTTCCCCATACATAACAGATCAATTTGATGACTCAATAGGAAGCTCTGAAAAAAGGGAATGAGGCCTATTAGGTATGGTATATTGGGGAAAAAATGAAAAGGAGCAAGTAATACCATCTCCTCTCAGGAAAAGTACTCAGGATCCAGACATTCTCCCTCATGATGGGTGTGTCTCAAAAGGGACAGCTGTTCATAATGGCCACTTTTGACCATGACTTGAGGGCCGTATTTTCCAGTAGTTGGTTCTTACAAATCAGTATCTTAGAAAAGGTGTACTGTCTTGGAACATTATCCAACTCTACGAGTTGCACAACTGTACCCCTTGCTTCTTGTCAAGGCTTCAATCCTATCCTAGTCCTCTCTGCATGTCTCTTTATATCAATTTGCTTTTGTTCATCACAGTTGGGACCATCACAGGTGGTCACGGCTATTAAATAACTCTTCATTAGGATTTGGAAGCTTAATTCTTATTGATTCTCTTAATCATAATTAGAGCATAGTAGTACTTTGAAAAAATATTTTTATTTGCATTTGAAAAGTATAAAATTATCTCTATATCAATATATATTTAAAACCCAAACCTTAAAACATATTATATACCTCAACTAATCCAACCTTAAACTTATTCAGTGTGATTCACAATTTAATATTCCTTAATGTGAAATCATCATGTATAGAGAGCACTTAATGCAATTACTGTCTACATAGTTTATATTAATTATGGGAAAATATGTCAGATTCTCTTTTATAATCTTAAACTATTATTGAAAGTTACTTAACTTTTCATAGATTGTAAACTCCTAGTAATTAGGAACTGTGCTTTATTCTTCCTTGAATGAATAAAGCCGTGGGGCAAGTCCAGGAAGAGAGGATGCTCAAAATGTATTTTTCATTTGAAGTATTTGTATTTCCCCTCAGCTTTCAGACATGATATGCAAGAACTGTGTTATGTGAAATCACTTCACTTTTTTGCACTCATCTAAAGCCAATTATTAAGACATCTATGCTCTATGTCAATAATATATAGCATTATGATTCACCAGCTGACTTCATTACTAGCTCTAACTTTATGGTTTTTTTTCTTTTATTTCATCATATAATGGAGGTACAAATATTGTTAGGCTTACATACATTGACCCTGCCACCCCTCCACCCCCTACGTGCCAGAGCTTCAAGCATGTCCAATCCCCAGGTGGCGCGCTCCGCACCCATTATGTAAGTATACACCTCCTCCCCCCTCCTGCCTGCCCTCCACCCGAC
>VBSM01000529.1:53078394-53107365 GCA_008086735.1 Cheirogaleus medius
TTTCCATGACCGTGCAATAGTGAATTGTGCTGCCATAAACATTCGGGTGCAGATTTAACAAACTACTAACAGATAAAGTAATAAGAGTACTAGAAAATATATTGCCTGTAGGAGCTGTTGTTATTGAGGGCAAAGAGAAGGGAGTTTATACATTTCCCAGAAATATTAATAATTAAAGATTTCTTTAAATTGGAGTCACCTTGCCGCTGAAGGCACATATTAAAAGAAAGTTTTGTCATGGCTTCTATTTGAAGCTTTGCTATGCAGCTTAATCATAGGTACTGTGCCCATTCAAAATATTTAAAATGTATTTATTGAGATGAGTTGACACTTGGTCATTTTTCAATTACATTAATTCAGTTAAACTACTGCTAATATAATTTTAAAAAAACTTTTTTTTATCTTTTATGTATAAATCACAACTAAATCTGTAACTACTTCAGAAAATGCTTACTTAAAAACCAGTATCATTAATTTTCATGAGGGGGTAATTTTTGATAACATTGCCCCATTATTGTAATTTTTAAAGAATGAAAGTCATGTCCTGAATATTGAGTAAATAAAGTGAAATTTATATTACTGGATGTTAGTGCTTGCTGCTTAAGCAGATATGTGAACACATTAAAAAGGCCAAAAGGTACTGGTTGCCAATATGAAAACATACCCATTAGTTTTCAGGTACACTCAGTGATAGTTTCCCTGCCTGGGCTTGTTTCTTTGGCTTATGTGTGCTATTTTATTTATTTATTTATTTGAACATATCACTATAAAACTACCCTGTCAGGTTTTATATCTGCTTAGAGTCCATCTCTCTTAGCTCACTAATATATTTAGTAATAAACATTAGCATCATCTAATAATTTCATACATAAATCCATTATCCCATTCCAGAAATCATATTTACTCTTTTAGAGAGGTTTATTCCAAACTTAATAATTTGCTCTCACTTTCCTGAGAAGACTAAAGTAGATTTTAGAAACCACAAAGTGCCTGACACACTCAATTCTCCTTATGAAGAAAGTGACTAGAACAGGGTACTTTTTCCACAAGAGGCCAGGCTTTGTATCATCTGACTCGGCTACTGTGATACAACATATTGCACTGGGGATCTGCACCCTAGCAAAGACAGCTATTCCTAACATGGTTAAAGACCATTGCCAGACAGTGTTGTCTCAAACTGTAAAGGGACATACTGATACAATTAGATCGTATCTCTTGGGGAGTTTGACTATGAAGCAGAGAGAGAAAGAGGCAATCATAATAGAAGATAGTAGAAGGGAAACAGTAACCATAGAGGCTGAAAAGGAGAAAGAGTTACTTATTATATTATGGGGTCCCTAGAGTAAGGTGTAATACATGCTCTCTGTTGAGGAAAAGATAAGCTGACTAGGTCACTAAGGCTGAAATTGATATTTCAGAGCTCCTGCTGCATACTGAATGGTAAAGTGGACTGATCAAATTTTCCTGCTAAGGCAATCTCTTGGGTCCCTTCTTCCATGAGGTAATCTCTACATCTCTATTCCATTTTCATCTGGAAATCTAAACTAATGAAATTCCTCCATGTGCTTTATTCATATTTTTTCCTTTTTTTAATAATTTTTTTTATTTCAGCATATTATGGGGGTATAAATGTTAAGGTTACGTATATTGTCCATGTCCCCCCTCCCCCCTCGAGTCAGAGCTTCAAGCGTGACCATCCCCCAAACGTTGCACATCTCACTCATTATGTTTGTATATACCCACCCCCTCCTCCCCCCTCCCACCTGCTCGACACCCGATAAATGTTATTCCTATATGTCCACTTAGGTGTTGATCCGTTAATACCAATTTGCTGGTGAGTACATGTGGTGCTTGCTTTTCCATTCTTGAGATACTTCACTTAGTAGAATGGGTTCCAGCTCTACCAATGAAAATACAAGAGGTAGCATATACCATTGTTTCTTAAAGCTGAATAGTACTCCATGGTATACATATACCACATTTTATTTATCCACTCATGAATTGATGGGCACCTGGGTTGTTTCTACAACTTTGCAATTGTGAATTGTGCTGCTATAAACATTCGAGTGCAGATGTCTTTTTCATAAAGTGACTTTTGATCTTTTGGGTAGATACCCAGTAGTGGAATTGCTGGATCAAATGGTAGATCTACTTGTATTGCTTTAAGGTATCTCCATATTGCCTTCCACAGAGGTTGAACTAGTTTGCAGCCCCACCAGCAGTGTAGGAGTTTCTGCACAGCCAAAGAAACTGTGAAGAGAGCAAACAGACAACCCACAGAATGGGAGAAAATTTTCACAAGCTACACATCCGATAAAGGGCTGATAACTAGAATTTATTTAGAACTCAGGAAAATCAGCAAGGAAAAATCAAACAACCCTATCAAAAAATGGGCAAAGGACATGAACAGAAATTTTTCAAAAGAAGACAGAATAATGGCCAACAAACATATGAAAAAATGTTCATATATTTTTTTTTAAGAGATGAAGTCTTATGTTGCCCAGGATGGTCTCAAACTCCTTGGATTCTAATGATCCTCCCTTCTCAGGCTCTAGAGCACCTGTGATTACAGGCACAAGCCACCCCACCCAGTTTTCACCATTGCACAAGGGTTTATTTATCCCTGCAAATGCATGTGATTTCATACCAGAGCTCATTATGTCTAGCTACATAATGCTAGTTGTCTCTACTCATTTTATCTATATTACAGGTACTCTCTAATTTGTAATTCTAAAGTCCTGATGCATTAGATGGAAACTTGTGCTAGTTTGTTTTAACTCAATATTAACTATTCTAATGCACAATTATAGGAACATTGTTTCTGGTTAGTGTTGCATTGGTCTTTATTCTTGTTTCTAAATCTCCATTTGTATGAATAACATTTAGTAAATTATTGAGGAATATAGAATGTGATTTTACTTTCCTTGGAAGCAGATACTATTGGTACCTAATCCATATCTCTTTGGTACTCACCTTAAGTAGATACGTGTCAGAGAGCTTTCTTTGACAGCAGGAGTGTGTTCAGCCCTTCATAAGGTGTATGGGGAATATAACACGCCCAGCAGGGCTTTCAACCAGTGATCAATGAGAATTGCTGAATTGATGAACCAACTTCCTGTCCTCTCAAGTGGCATAACTTAACAATGGGGTGGGGTATGTTATATATAGTCTCCCAGAAGTTCCCAGTGGGACTGAGTCCTAGTTGCTGAATGTCATATCTTGCTTATCGATACTCTTTTTTTTTTTTTCCTCTTTCCCCACTACTCTGCTGATATGTTCCGGGATTGCCTTAAATGTTTGTCTTAAGTATTTGTTTCTAGGGAACCCAACCTAATATACTTTGTACTCTTTCAATGCCATTTTACAGTTGAAACTTAGGTAGAGCTTCCATGTGCAAAATGTATACTATTTCCTTATTTTAAGAGTAATAAGTATTAATACATCTCCTTCAGACAGTCTATACTGGAGAGTTATAGTTGGCAGATCATAGAATCTCTCTCACATATAAGCAAGTAACTTTCATAATATGTTCATTAAAGTATAAACACATACAATCATGCATACCTAACACTTGCTTCTCTATTCTTTATCACAGTTTAACTAGAACGTGTATAATAATTTCTAATTTATCATCTATGGAAGGGATATCCTAGCAGGATAACTGAATTTGTTATACGTATTGCAACTATGTCTCAGGTACTTTAAAATATATAGTTCCACAGACTTGGAGGTTTTTATTGAGGATGTGTAAACTTCGATGTGACAAGCTTCTTTATCATATATATGCACAGAGAACTTATGAGTCTGGAATGGGTTATAATTGTTTCTAATGATCTCAAAACAATGCTGAAATACATGGTGATGTATTTAGTTAAAATAATTTGTTGGTATATTTTAACAATTTTATTTAATAATAAGTGGCATACAATAAGCTGAATATGTTTGAACTACACAATTTTATGTTTCTATATATTCATATATAACCTTGAATCCAGAACCACATGTAAAACATAAACATATCTATCATTCCCACATTATTTCTTTCCTTGATCTGTCTCTTTTTCCCTCTCCTCCCATCCCCAGGCAGACACTGTTCTGCCTTCTGACACTATAGATTACTTAGAATTTTCTCTAAATAAAATTACACTTTTTGTCTGGCTTAATTTATTTGACATAATCGTATTGAGGTTTGCCGCTATTGTAGCATGTATCAAGAGTTCATTATTTTATTACAATTTTATTACTTTTATTACTGAATAGTATTACATTGTATGCCTTTTATATTCATAACATCAATGAGAGTTCCAGTTCTTTTATCTCCTCAAAAAGTAGTATAATTAGTATTTTCTTTTTAATTTTATAAATTGTATTATGCATGTTATGGTGTTTCACTGTGGTTGTAATTTTTATTTAATAAATTACTAATGATACTGTATAACCTTTTCTGAGCTTGTTTGCCATCTATCTGCTGAATTATTTTTGTTGTATTTGAAGAGCCTGTTTATAACTTATACTAACTTTTGAAAAAGTGGGTTTTCTGATTATTGAATTTGGTGAATTCTTTATAGATTTTAGATAAAAGTAATTTGTCATTATTTTATTTACAAAATATTATTCCCGTTCTGTGACTTATCTTTTCATTTTTCTAACATTTTTTGAAGAGAAGTTTTTAATTTGATGAAGTGAATTTTTTCCTTTTACAAATTGTGATTTGGTGTCATATATAAACATCTTCTCTAAACCCAAATCACAAATTTTCTCTTATATTTAGTTAATGATTTTCATAGTTTTCAATATATTAAAGTCTATGATCCATTTTATGTATTTTTATGATTTGGTGTATATGATATCCAATTGTTGAAAAGGCTATCATTTCTCCATTGAATTGCATTTGCACCTTTGTCAAAAATCAACTGTCCATATATGTTTAGGTCAATTTCTTTACTCTCCATACTCTTCTCTAGATTTCATTGTATACCTAAACTATACACCACACAATCTTGCTTACAGAATCTTTATGACAAGACCAAAAATAGGTAGTATTTATTTTTCCTTTCTAAAATTGGGCTTTGTTTTTTCATATGCTTTTCAGAAATAGTTTTAGGTTTCTATAAAATAAAGCATGTTACATTTTAAGTTGGGATTACATTAAATCTGTATAATTTGGAGACAATTGACATCTTAACAATGTTGAGTATGTATGCTGAGCTACAAACCAGGTTTATCTTTCTAAGGTCATCTTCCTTAGTATGTTTGTGCTACTATAACAAAATACCACAGACTGAGTAATTTATAAAGAATAGAAATATATTTATCTCAGAATAGAAATATAGTTCTGGAGATTTACAAGTCCAAGATCAAAGTACAGTCAGGTTCACTGTTTGGTTGAGGTCCCTATATCCTGCTTCCAAGGTGGCACCTTCCTCCTGCTGCTTCTAGAGGGGATGAACACAGTGTCCTGAAATGGCTAAAGGCTGAACAGCAAAAAAGGTTTAAACTAGTTCCCTTCAATCTTTTTATAAAGCACTAATCCATTTATGAGGGTGTAATACTCATGGCTAAATCACACTGAATCAATGATAATTCCTGGACATATTTTCTTTGTAAGGAAACAAAAATTAATTGAAAAGCTCTTGCATCCCAAGAGAATGCAAAATCAGACACACAGTGGCTGCTAGGAAGCTTTGAGACACCTTCTTGCTGGAGACCCTGTCCATGGCACAGCACCATACAATCAAAAAAGAGCCACTGTAGCTTCCAGATTTATCCAGGGGAGGGAAGAAGTTAGTTGATGATCCAAATTTTTTGAGTAGGCTCTCCCAGAAAACTGCTTTGCCTTTGTCAGTCTTAGCCCTCTGATGTCTGGCATAGTCTTGCAACCCATGAGAAAATGATGGCAATGGCTTGGATGGATAAATGATAAATGCCATTGATCTCTTCTGCTAAGCACAAAATGAACCAATGAAAATACCAGCTCTCAGCTTCTCCCTGGAGAGAAAACGATCCATTAGTTGAGCACCCCAGCTTCTCTGGAAATCCTCAAAAATGAGCATACATCTCTCCAATTTTGGCACTCTTATGAGTCTAGCATGGCTTAGCTGACTGTTGGAGAATGAAAATGGCAACTTGGGCTGGTAGATTGCATAGCCATCCCATCTCCCACCTCCTGGCTCAGCAAAGAGTGAGTTGACCAAACTACAGCTACCTGATTTTCCCTGGAGTGGTAAAGTGTTTGTAGAAGCCTCAGAATATCTTACCTATTGATTTGTGGGGATTTTCTGTACAAAGCCAAATCTGTAAAGATAGGAAGAGATATCTGCTTTGTATAATGCATAGACGCAAAGACAGAGAGTCAAGGAAAATGAAGAATCAGGCAAAGATATTCCAAGCAAATGAAAAACAAAATCTTCAGAAACTGACCCTAATAAAAGAGAGTTACATTATTTATCTGACAGAGAATTAAAATAACTCTCATTAAGATGCTCACCCAGGTGAAGAGAATAATGCATGAACAGAAAATGTCAACACAGAGATAGAAAATATAAAAAAGAAATCATGGAGCTGTAGAACACAATATCCTAAAAAAGAAATTCCTTAGAAGGTTCAACAGCAAACTAAATAAAGCAGGAGAAAGAATCCCTGAACTCAATGTCAGGTCACTAGAGATACTTCAGTTAGAGGAGTAAAAAGAAAAAAAAAAAAAAAGAATGAAACATTAAAGAAAGCTTAAGAAAAGTATGGGACACCAGGCAAATCAATATATAGCTGTGGGGGGTCCCAGAAGGAGTATAGTAAAAAAAGGGGAGGAGAAAGCTTATTCAAAGAAATAATGACTGAAAAATTTGCAGAAATTATTTATCAATTCCAGGAGTCTCTTGGTGGAGTCCTTGGGGGTTTCTAGGTATAAGATCATATCATTAGCAAAAAATGGTAGTTTGACCTCCTCTCTCCTGTTTTAGATACCCTTAATTTCTTTCTCTTTCCTGATTGTTCTGGCTACAGCTTCTAGCACTATATTGAATAGCAGTGGTTACATTGGACATTCTTGTCTTGTTCCAGTTCTTAGTGGGAATGTTTTCAGTTTTTCCTCATTCAGTATGATGTTGGCTATGGGTTTGTATATATGGCTTTTATAATTTTGAAATATGTTCTTTCTATGCCTAATTTGTTGAGGGTTTTTTTATCCATGAAATGGTGCTAAATTTTGTTGAATGCTTTTATTCTATCCATTGGGATGATCATATGATTTTTGTTTTTGCTTCTATTTATGTGATGAATCACATTGGGGAAAAGAATCCCTACTCAATAAACAGTGCTTGAAAAATTGGATAGCCACATGCAGAAGAATAAAACAGGATCCATATCTCTCACCACTCACAAAAATTAATTCAAGATGGATAAATGACTTAAATGTAAGGCATGAAACTATAAGAATACTAGAAGAAAATACTGGGAAAACTCTTCTAGATATTGATCTAGGAAAAGAATTTATGAAGAAGACCACAATGGCAATCATAGCAACAACAAAAATAAATAAACATGACTTGATTAAATTAAAAAGCTTCTTCACAGCCAAGGAAATGATCAACAGAGCAAAGAGGCAACCAGCAGAATGGTAGAAAATATTCACAAGCTATACATTTGATAAAAGGCTGATGACTAGAATCTACAGAGAATAAAGCAAATCAGCAAGAAAAAAATCAAACAACCCATCAAAAAGTAGTAGGCAAAAGACATGAACAGACACTTTTCAAAAGAAGATAGACAAATGGCCAATAAACATATGAAAAAATGCTCTACATCTCTAATCATTAGGGAAATGCAAATTAAAACCACAATGAGATATCACCTTACCCCTCTTAGAATGGCATTTATTAAAAATTCCAAAAATAATAGTTTCTGGCATGGACGCAAAGAGAAAGGAATGCTTCTACATTGTTGGTGGGACTGCAAATTGGTGCAACTTCTATGGAAAACAGTATGGAGATACCTCAAAGAACTAACAGTAAATCTACCATTTGATCCAGCAATCCCACTACTGGGTATTTACCCAAAGAAAGCAAGTCATTTTATTAAAAGATAACTGCACTTGTTATGACTTTGCCTCATCCAAGCCAAGATTAGAGGCGTTCCCTTCCCCCATACAATGTTTTTCAGTGTCCTAAGATTTTTGGACTATTGATTAATAATTGCTGACAAAAATATTGAAAATCTCTGCATAAAAAAGACAACTGAACTTGAATATTTATTGAAGCACAATTCATAATTGGAAAGATGTGGAATCAACCCCAGTTGATTAGCTAGCAGTTCATGAGTGGCTTAACAAAATGTGGTATATGTATACCATGGAATACTATTCAGCCATGAAGAAGGATGACTTAATGCCTTTTGCAACAGTTTGGATGGAACTGGACTCCATTATCTTAAGTGAAGTATCGAAAGAATGGAAAAACAAGTAGCACATGTACTAACTATTAAATTAGAGCTAACTGATGAGCACACATGTGCATAGAGAGAAGTAAAACTTAATGGAAATCAAGCAGGGGAGAGCGGAGAGCAGAGGATGGGAGAAAAACTACCTAATGGGTACAATGAACACTATCTGGGTGATGGGCAGACTTATAACCATGACTGAAGCATTATAAAAATGATCCATATAACCAAAAATATTTGTACCCCCATAATACTTTGAAATTTAAAAAAATTCCATTTAACAGTATCATAAATAAGAAATACTTAACATTAAGTTTAACAAAAGAAGTATAAAACTTGTACACTGAAAACTATAAATCATTGTTGAAAGAAATAAAGATAAATGATTGGAAGTAGTCCAAATGCCCACTGGCTTAAGATGGATAAACATAGTAGATCCATACGATGGACTATTATTTGGCAATAAAAGAGGAATGAAGTATCTGCAACATGCAGTAACATATCTGCTACCCAGTATCTTGACACCATTATGCTAAGTGAAATAAACCAGACAGGAAGGACACATATTATATGATTCTATTTATATGAAAAATCAGGAATAGGAAAATCTATAGAGATAGAATGTAAATTAGTGGCCGCTCAGGAATGGCGGAAAGGAATAAGGTATGAAGGACTGTTTAATAGGCATGAGAATTCTTTTTATGAAGTGATGAAAATGTTCTGAAATTAGATAGTGGTGAAGGTTGTATAACTCTGTCAATATACTAAAAAACACTGAATTGTATGCATTAAAAGGGTAAATTTTGTGAAATGTGAATTATATCTCAATGAAGCTATTCTTTTAAAAATAAATAAATAAATAAATACAAGTAAGATGTTAGCTGTATATTTTTCTTAAATATCCTTCGTCAAGTTGAAGATTTTTGTTTTTATTTGCTGTAGTTTTTGTATGTCTATCTGCTTTTGGTATCAGGATAATGCCAGCTTCATAAAAATAATTAGAAATTATTCTTTCTTCCTCAATTTTTTGTAAGAATTCATGTTGAACTGGTATTATTTTTTCCTTAAATTTTTGGTAGAATTCATTGTTAAACTCATCTGGGCTTGACATTTTCTTTGCTGGAAGGTTTTTATCTATGAATTTAATGTCTTCAAAAGATATAAAGATATTCAGACCATTTCTTTTTGAGTGAGCTTTCTTCTTTTGAGGAGGAATTTGCCATTGTATCTAAATATTCAAATTTATACTAGCATATGATTTTTTATTGTGCTTTTTTATTACCATTTTAGTATCTGTAGAATTGCTAGTGAAATCTCTTTTTTCATGATTCAATTTGGTTAGAGGTTTATTAATTTAATAATCTCAAAGATACAGCTTTAGGTTTTGTTGGTTTTCTATATTGGTCCCTTTTCATCTATTTCATTTAATTCTATTCTGATCTCTATAATATTCCTTATTCTATTTACATTGGGAATTTAAAAAATTTTATTTTTTTATTCACATTTTTAAACAGGTGAAATACAATTATTATAATGTTTACTAACTTTAGCTCCTGTGTTAGTTCTAGGTCAGTTTTCTCCTACTCTTTGTATGCTTTGTTATTTTTCTCTTTTGTGTGTTGGCTATTTTTATATTCCTGCAAGTATTTTTGAGCTTTCTTGTGGGACTCTGCTTAGTAACTTGAAAATAGTTTAGTTTTTGGAAGTTTTGTTTTCTTAAAATTTGTTACGAAGGTCCAGAGCAGTGCTCAGACTAAAGCTAATTATTACCCATTATTCACTTGACCCTCTTGTGTACTCTACCAACGTCCCATGAATCATGAAGTTTCCTCTCCAGTATTATGGAGTGACATAGAGCTTACTGCATTTCTTTACCGTCTCTCAGGTATCAATATCTTCATTTCCTGATTTCCTGTGTCTTGAAAAATTATTGTCTCATCTATTTTATAAGCTATGGTTTGTTTCAGCAGGTTCATTGCTATTGCATCTTGATCAGAAGTGGAAATCTCTAGCATTATATGTTAAATTCTCATTTACTCAGAAAATATGAAATTCTAAATATTAGATTGATGTCTAGGGCTCTTTAAACTTTTATGTAGATATTCCTAGAAAAATCAAATATATGTATCTTAGTAGGCAAATCTTATTCACACTCTATAATATTCATTTTATAAATATAAAGGGATTTATTTCAAGTATCACTTAAATCTCATTGGTGATTAAAGTTTTAAATAAATTTAAATTTTGCATGTAATTAATATATTGTGATTGTTAATTTTAAATCTTTGATAGTTGTTCTTTTTCTTTTTTCTTTCTTATTTAGGTTGGATGTTCAAAGTCATAACCTATCATTAAAGAAATATTGAAAGTAAAAGTTTCTAGGATTGTGAATCATTTACTAATAATACCATTATACTTCTATGATAGAAATACATGTTAATTATATGTTATATATGTACTAAAACACTCATTGACAGAAAGGAGATAACAATCTACATTTAATAGCTTTGAAATGCTTTTATGTTTAGCCCAAGTCTTTGTTAAATTTGCTTTCATAATAGTAACAACTTTCTTATTAATAATTATTATTTTTTAATATATGCAGAGGGATGCTACCAGTAGTGGCTTCTCTTTCAACTTCTGGTGCTAAACGTAAAGTATGAATACTTTATTAGTTGTTGAAAGATTGTCTTGTAGACATGTGCCTAGGTTTCCTGTTTAAAACACTATGTCTCCCAGAAATGTATTTGCCAGCTGGAGGCAGTTTGACATGTGTACATTTCTGGCTACCTGCAGTAATTAGCATCACCAAATGTGAACAGGTAAAATGTAACATCACAACACCAGAATATGAGAATGAGCATTCTAAGGCAAATATCACATTCATTTCTGTTAACAAATAATGTCAACAACAAGCTCAATTATTTTGCTTGAATTGAAAAATTCAAAGTGAATAAATACTTTTAAAAATAGCCTTATTTGGAACACAATAATGCCCATAACTGAAAAACTAAAGGTAAATGTCAGATTTTGACAGCGTGTTTTCTAATACATTTCTTCAAACATGAAATCTAATCATGCTCACCCTTTCCCATGCCATTTAATCTCTCTTCTTGCTACATCTTGCTTCCCAAAATGCTATAATGAAAACCAGAGTTCATGGCAAAACTCTAAGCTCCCTTACCTCTCATTAGTTAAGCCTAGCTTTGTCAAATTTTATTCCTTCAGCTCTTTCCTGTGGCTCAAGTGAAATTCAGACATCTGTTGATATAAAAAATGTAAAGGAAATAGGAGGGTAATTTCTTCCCAAAGGAAATATACTAAGTTTAATAATATATTGGGAACATGTGGCCAGGTCAGCCAGTTTTTTTATCCTTTTGACTGTCCTGTTTTATTTTGAAGTCAGCAGAAGTGAAACAATAGCATTCTATATAGAATAGTTCACTTACCATTTACTAGTGTCTGTATTAAAAAAAAATGGTACTGAAGAAAATTTTTCTACATTTTTCCCCATTTGATTTGCATTTTCTTGAAATTCACCTGATAGAGATTAGGAATATAATGGAAAATATTTTGAAAAGTAAAAAAGTCAGTTTTCATATGGAATAATAGAATATAATTTCTCATAATTAAACTTCTCCAAAAATAGAACAGGCTGCCTCGTGAGTCAGTGCAAAATCTGGCAAAAGAAATTTTTACAGCACCTGTCATATATTCTGTGAATGGAAGGACTTTTGTCTTTCGAGATTTCTACCCTTTCATAGAATTTTCTTTTTCTGGAACCTATCATCATATTCCTTTTTATTATATAGGTATATTTCTTAATTTTCTTACCAGGATGTAAGTAATGAGAGAGTTGGCTGCATGTTTTATTCCTTGCTTTTTTTTTTATCACAGATCCTCGCTCACACTATATTTTCAATAAATATATGTAATTTAGTAATAGTAATAATAGTATGTACCATTTATATGGTAGGATGCTAGATACTTATCATTGATTATCTCATTGAATATTTACAAAAACAATATGAGGCAAGTACTGTTTTTCCCTATTTTTATCAAAGAAAATAAATATTAGAGATTTTAAGTAAATGTGTGCATGAATAAATATATAAATGAATCAGTTAATAAATATATGAATAAATGTATGAATGCAAAATTGGACTAGCTATTATAATATATGAAATATATTCTGAGTCTGAACATTAGAAATTTATATTCTATGTCTATGAATATAAGAGCTATATATTAAAATTTAATGAAAAGATCATATACAGTACTACTACTCCCCTTTTAACTTCTCTTTTAGGCATCTTTTACATTATATCTCACAGGTAGCATATATCATTTTTGGTGCTATAAAAATGAAAGAGAGTGGAGAGTGCAGAGATCGATTATGTAGAAATTCATACATCTACAAATTCACATTTATCAACAGACTTTTGGCTTTACTCCCAATTAAATTCCTTTCAGTAAACATTTAATGGGCCTCTGTAAGGTACTGAATAATACAATGAAACATTCTTATTACTTAGAGATGGAGGTTGTAGACTCATTGAAATGGTCTCTCTTGGAGTTATATGTGACATCAAATAGCCCTGCTGATTTATTTTTTATTGGATTACTAGTTGCTTGGTATTTTTAAATAGCTAGAAAATGATTCTCTACTGAAAACCAGTGTGATACCCTTTGACATAATGGGAAAAAATACATTATAATAATGTTGGCCTACCCCTGAGGAGGAGATATATATATATATATATATTTTTCCTGTATTACTAAGCTTGTGATTTATAGTTTTATACTTAGAGGATAGGTTACATATGATTTTTGAAGGTTGTATTTTTGGTCTTCCAGTGTTTTCATTTCTTTTGCCTATCCTATACAGAACTAGAAGATTATTTAAAGGGAAAGAAAATATTTAGAAGCATCAGTTGTAATCAATGAAGGCGTGAGTGGGTAGGACACTGCAATTTATCAGTAAAGGTATTAAACAAATAAATAAGACTAATAAGTGTGTTGGTTCTGATTATCTGTTAAAACTATTACACTCCAAAATGAAGCTACAAATTGAGTACCTCCTCTGACCTTATAACAAATATCTGGTTTTGCCCCCAGTAGTATGGTGAGAATATCATTGCTTTATACTCTTAATTCACAATTCTGTGCCTTATTTGCTCAGTTAACCTTTTCTTATTTCTTATATTTTTCCAATTTCTGATATTTCATTTCTAAAATGGAAAACATTTGCAATTAAATGGGGCTAGCATAAGAGTCAAATAATGAATGTAAAATTCTTAACACAGTGATAGACATATAGCGGATATTCATAAATAAAAGATTTATTTTTGTTTTTCCACCATCCAAAACTTTCCACAACTTTCTAGTGCAAATTTCCATGAAATTTTTTCTTTTTATTATGCCATCCACAATGATGGTATTGTTTTCTGATCACTTTTTATTTATAACTTTCATTTACACTAAACTTCATAGTAGGAAGTGAATAATTCTTGGAGAAAGAAATAGTTAGCCAAGAGGTATTAGGCTTGTGACCCCTGAGAAGTTATTTAACCTCAATTTACTCTTCAGTGAAATAAGGTTGTCATAGTACTCCACAGGATGTTTATGATAATGTTAAATGTGATAACATTAGTGAACCCCTCATGTAAACTACCTGGCCTAGTGAAGATTTTCAGTATTTGTTAGTTTATTTTCTCCTTCTCCCATCCTTGTCTTACTCAGTCAATTTGTTCCTTGGAGACAATAAACAGGTCTTATTTGCCATGGAATTATTAATATTTCACAAATTAATTTTGTCTTTGTGCAGTTGTCAGTGTTAACCTCCTTTATCTAAAGTAGTGTTTTTCAAACTTCATTATATATGGGAGTCACTTGAGGATCTTGATAAAATGCAGAGAAAATCCAGCAGGTCTGAAGAGGGGTCCGAGATTCTTTATTTCTAACAAGATGGATATCAGTAATGCTGCTCACAGACCACATTTTCAATAGCAAACATGCACATAGTCATTTTCAAATGATTTCAAATGTTTTAAAGATTTTGTTGTTGTTTTTGATGGTCTAATGACTCCTTTTTTTGTAACCCTGCCCTGACTTTTATAAGTGATAGCCTTTTCCTTGTCTAACTTTGGCATTAAGTACTTGTTCAATCCCTTCTAGCTTTCTGGAATCTTCTCCTGAGTCCGTTCATAGCATCTTGTAACTGGGAACTTGTCCTAGCTTGGAGTACCTAGAAAACTCAGTTTTTTTTTTTTTTTTTTTTAGAGACGGGGTCTCGCTCTTGGTCAGGCTGGTTTCGAACTCCTGACCTTGAGCTATCCACCCGCCTCGGCCTCCCAGAGTGCTAGGATTACAGGCGTGAGCCACCGCGCCCGGCCGAAAACTCAGTTTTTGACAGGCTACATGCAAACATCTTATTTGCAAATACAGCTTCAGAAATGAAGAATAAGGAAAAAGAAGAAGAAGACAAGGAAAGAGGGAGAATGAATAAAAGGGAGTGTTCTTTCCAAGCTGTTCTCAGATCTGTAACTAGCATAACTGATCATCCAATTTTATGAGGAGGCTTCAGTTGTGTCTTTTAACAGACCATCTTGGGGGAGTAAGGACTTTTTGCTGTGGCTTAGCTTGCCAAATACTGCAATTAAGGCAAGTGTAAGAACCTGAGACCATCCTGCTCAGACCACTGTGACTTTTGACTCCTTCACTACGTTGCCTACTTTGATCATTTAATCATTCTTGCTCTACCCCCCAAAAGTATAAGATATAACAACATATGTAATTTTATAATTTGCTTTTCTCTCAGATAACATATAATACATTGCTTACATGCATGAATTTGTCATGTTTTGACAGCAGAAATTAATTCTTAGGTGTTTTATGAGGTGGCATGAAAGCAGCTTTCAACATATAGAACATTAGGGAAAAATGAGAATATTTCATAAAAAAACATTAAAGAGAATATAAAACCATATGATAAATATCTTAGCGTTTTTAAAAAACTGTAGTTATAGACATAATGACGTTTTCCTAGGAGATAGGAACTATATTCTTATGCTTTTGATTTCAGAGTTGAGTTGATATGAAATACAGAAAATTATTTAATTGGATAATGTGTTTCATTTGATTATTATATTCATTTTGATAATGATGATTCTAATGTCTCTCACCAGTGATAATTATTGGTTTTAAAATGATTATAAAGGAACTTTAACTATAATTTATATAGCCACTCAATTTAGTGACTAAGCAAGTTCTTGGCAAGAAGCACAAAACACACATTATGATAAAACTGAAAGTTTTACTTCATTCTCTTTTTTTGGCAGTGGTGTAGATTGTGTTTATTTATTCATTTATTATTTGTCAATATTATTTAGAAACAAACTCTTTTTTTCCCATGAAAGCAATGCATATATCTGGTAACCCTTCTAGTCCCTCGAATATAAGGGGGTGGGTAATCTTTTTTATCCGTAATTTAGCAGAACTATATGGAATCAAGAAGATATATTCCATCTCTGCTCCTTAAAGGATTAGTTTGAAGAACAAGGTTTTGATGGTAACAATTATAACATAAAATAAATACATGATAATGGATGAATAAAATAATTGGTCCACAAATGAACAGACAGTAATCATTATCTACTTTTATTTCTGAATATTCTTAGTATTCTTATGTGCTGATTCATGAAGTTGGTCACAAATGTAATCCAGACTGTTCTATCTCTTTGGCTATCTTTCTTTCTTGTTTATTTTACCCATTGCATCATGGCATTTAAAAAATATATAATGTGGAACAAAGAAAACCCTTTCTTATAGATGCACATTTTACTGGAAAAAAAAATAGCAAAAGCTCTGAACAGAAAAACACAAAACAACAAACTATAAATGGCCTCTAAACAGACAAAAGAAAGAGAAAGTTCAACTTTACTAGTAATTTAATAACAAATGAACACAAAAAATTTAATCACAAATGGACAAAAAGAAAATCTTTCTATTTTCTATATAGGAAAAGTTTTTGATGATTGGTTTAGGGAAATGAAAACTCCCAAATGTAGTTGATGGTAGTTCAAATTGTTATAACTTTTTGGAGGGAAATTTACAGTTCAGTTTTAAAACTGAATACAATTAAAATGATTTTAGTTTATGTTTTTAACTATGCTGTTTTAAACTATACGCAAGTGACAGCATGGCAGCCATTCTCCAAAAATGGCCTCTAAATGAACCACACTTCCCAGCATTTATGTTCATGTCCAGGTAAAGTTCCTTTTACCCTTAAATATGGATTTGTCCTGTGATTTGTTTGTAGTCTAACAGAATGTTGTGCACATGACAATGTGTGATTTCAGTGTCAAAGTCACAAGAAGCTTACAGCTTCTACCTGATCCTCTTGGAACCCTTGTTCTTTGGACTTTTCTTCTTGAGATGTTCCTTTTTGGAACACAGTTGCCATGCTGTGAGAAGTCCAAACCATATGGAAAGGTCAAGTGTAGGCCTTTGATATTGCAGTTCAACATTGAGCCAGCAGTCGGCATTAGCTGTCAACCATGTGAGTAACAATTTTAACTGTCCAATCCAATTGACCCTTCAAATAGCTGCAGATAATTGCAAATAACTGGCTACAATTACATGTAAGATCCCAAGCAAGAACTACCCAGCTGAGAACAGTTAACACACAGAACCATCAGAGATATAAACAATTTTTTCAAAAAATTACTTAAGCCCCTAATATGTGGATGTTTTCTTACAACCAAAAAGAGATCTTTTTGCCTTAAAATACTAAGACTTTTTTGACTTAATGTGATCTGTTTCTGAATGCCTCTCAAAATAGATCTACTATGGCTTCTCCCTCAGAGAGCAGTGCTGGTTTTGTTCAGGTCCATATTGGTTAAGTGTTCTCCACATGTATGCAATGTTCTTTTCATGCCTCCCTCTTCACCTGTCCTCACACAGTGTATCCACATATACTATGGAATATTCTGTAGGACTCAGAAGTTACCAGAACTATTGAAGTAGGAAAGGACAGGCCTTTTGGAGTTCTCAATAACTATTATATCTCCTTGGCTTTCTTTTTGAGTACCCTGTGCAGACGGCTCTCCTTTCTTCTACTTCCCAGGCACCATTTTACCTAGCCTTACACAGGCAAAAATCAAACATTACTATTATGCATATAAAAAGAGAATCTTTGTCTCTCATCGTTATACATTTTTAATATTTTTTTTCTACATGTGAGTTGGGGAAATGAATTGGCTCTCTGAGTAAAAGTGGTGGAGCTGAGGAGAAAGTGCACAGAAAACACATTGATATTTTGAGATATAATCCCGCTACAGAGTAATCTTTCCTTCCAACTAAAAAGCAATGCCTGGCAGTCTCCTGGACTCCTGTCTCCTCTTTTTTTACCTTTAAAAGGTCAGAATGCTTCAAGGCACAGTTTTCCACATCTTTTCTTTTCTCTTCTTTACCATCATGTCTTAAAATACCTTACATAGATATGACAAGTTGGAGTCTGAAATGTATACCACCAACTTGTACCTTTCCTCTGAATTTCAGATCCATATTAAGCCAGCTTCCACATCTCCATTTGAATGTACAAATGGAAAACAATATTTAAACTGAATTCCTGATTCCCCCCACCTGCCAAGCACCAACACAACCAAATTTGCTTCTTTTGCATAATTAGCAATTTTAATGAACAGCACCACTTTTCTTCCAGTTGTTGGGCCACAACTCTAATCTAGAGGCCATTCTTGACTGTACTTTTATTTTTCTGCATGTACAAGCATGCTAACTGATTTCCATTCTTCCATATCCTCTTCCTCCACAGCTCTCTCCACAAAATGCAAGAGGCAACATCCTAACAAAAATCAGATCACCTTATTGCTCTGCTTAAAACCCTCCAAGATGTCCCTTCTCACCTAATATATACCAAATTCTTTGCAAAGGCTCTAAGGATCTATTTCATTGAAATTGCTACTACCTCTTTAACACATTTCCGCTATGCCTACCCCTCATCCATCCCTATCTAGTACTACTAGTCTCTTTGTTGTTTCTTGACCTTACCTAGCAGGCTCCTGCCTCTATTTCTTTGTACTGTTGTCTCTGCCTGTAACGTTTTTCTCACTGATGTTTGATGTTTGTATTAATATAACTTCCTGTTCCATGTCCTTTCAATGTCTTTCAAATTCCATCTTTCCAATGACATCTTCCTTTATTATCCTAAATAACAATAATAATAAAGATGATTATGAGATGAGAATAATGATGATGTAATAGCAACACTTTTTGAGTGATAATAACAGGTATCAAGACCTTTTATAAATACTTCAAGTTTTGTAACTGTTAATGTTAAGTAACATTACTTAGGTCACATCTAGGCATTCTGACTAGAGACAGCACTGTTAACCACTTTGCTAGACTACTTCCCAATACAATAGCAAACTTCCACCCTCCTCTGATATTCCTTATCCATTTTACCACATTTAACTTTTTTCCAAAATTCTTATTACCTAACATATGATTCACTTAATTTTGATTGCCTCTTGTTCTTTCCACAAATTGTATGTAAGTTCCATGAGTGCTTGGACTCTTTTGCTCACTGTTGTATCCATATCACCTAGAACAGTAGAGGAGGCATTCAGTAAATATTTGTCTAATGAATAGACACGTTTTTAATCCCTTAGTGTGCTATCTCTATTCCAGCAACATTACCCCTCTTTTTTTAGCTGCTTCAACATGCTATTCTGTAATATTTTGAGACTTTGAACAAGTGCTTCTCCTGGCCTAAAATACCCTTCTTTCACCTTATAATATGTTAATCTTATTTATCTTGAGACCAAGTTCACTCCTATGTGCACCTCATTCCTTGCCATTCACAGTATTTGTCGTGATTGTAATTATTTGATAACCCTGTTCCCCAACAGAATGTATATTGTTCCCACATCCTGGCTTAAAGCAGAGTGTCTTTCTGAGAGTAGGCACTCAGTAGATTTAATCAAATAGATTAATAACTGCCAATGAATGAATTAAAAGACCAAGTAATAGGGAAAGTAACTTTACTGATCTGGATCATTAAAATGAATCACCAAATTGTCAGAATTTGGTGTTTTATCAGAAAAATATGTATTTATGAATCGTGAAATTCTTCTCAAAAGTTCTTATTAAGCACAGTGCCTATCACATAGTTGCTATTTAAAATATATATTGAATGAATGATTTAAAAAAATATTCAAAGGTTCATAAGAATTTTGAGTTTTGTTAGTGTAATTGTTACATATGCCTTCTGCTTTGCAAGTGTGCCTGCCTGTTTAGGTAAATTCCAGACTTGGTTATTGATTTCTGTTTTTTAGATAAGTATTCTTTCCATTAGAAATTTTATATAGGTAATGGTTTAAGAATGTATTTTTGAATTAGTATAATTTATTATAAACTCTGGTTAACTAAGGCATATCTGAGTTATTTAATGTATGTATGTTTGAACATGCATTTGTATAGCAGTGCCCATTGATGAAAATGTTTTTCAAACTTCATTGCATAGAATTTTTCTTGAAGTTGCTAACTTATTAATAGTATAAGTGAAAAGAAACATACCATTCCTTTCACTTCTAGGCCAAATTTTGTGAATAAGAATTTACTGACATAGATTTATATTTAACTCTAAATTACACACACATTTATACTACAGAGGAAAAGCAAAAGTATTACAAATTATAATTTATTGCATAAATACTGGAGATTTTTCTTAATAAAAATTAATATTGTCTCCTATTAGTATTTTCTCAGGAAACCAATTTATAAATAAATATAGAGAGTTTTTTTGGTTCAACCTGTGTTTTAAAAGTTAGTAAAGCTGTATTTAATACAGGAAGGAAAACTAAAATACATAAAGTAATGGACTCTAAGATAAAAAATCTGTCAACCAAATTTCCCACATCTACTGTCTATGTAGAGAGGAGACAGTGTTACTTTGTATTAATCATATTCCGCTATATTAAGTGGCTCATCTATCTGGGGCCACTATTCCTGGTTAGTAGGTCTAGTATACTTGGGAATGGCCCCATTTTTAGATGACCTGGTGAGGCTGCCAGAGTGCTTACAAGATGTGGTTTTGACCCTCCAGAGTAATTCCAAACTGCCCTTCTCCCTCTCTATCTTACTTTACTTTGCCCTTGGTGAAGCCCTGGCTATTAGTCTCTTTCTTCTTCACCTTTTTCTCTTAACTCTATGCCAAAGAAGGCTTTTGGTGGACAGATGAATTCTGTTCTGCTCTAGGCACTGGGAAAACTATTAATATGTGCTATTTGTTTTCTGCTTCTCTCAATTTTTTTCTAATGTCACTGGTGGATCTTCTCTGGATGGCCCAGCTCTCTCATCTGTGATAAGATATAGAATTAGAGTACAGAGTGATTATTTTGGTGTTATGGAACATACAAAGAGTTCATCCTAGCTTGCAAGAGTTCTACATTTGGGGACAAAGTCCAGACAAAGATAAGTGTTGTGATATTTGTTAGGTCAACACTAAAAACAACATGCACAAAGTAATTTTTGACTGGGAATAAGATTTGGGTATATTTTTCCCTCACCTAAACAACAGAAAAAATATTTTAATGCTATTTACCTATATGTATATTGAAAATACATAATATTAGAGGAATCAGTAGCAGGCCTGTCAAAAGTGTATCTAACATTTTTTTCTAATTCTAGAAATAGGTGACATTGTGAAAAAATGAAGATTGTGAAACACCCATCTAATTGGAAAAGCAATGCACTGAGTATTTGGAGGGTTTCAGTTTATATGGAAAGAGATTTAATGGAAGAAAGGTCATGGGATGAAAGATTAATTATCAAGTCTTCAAAGAAATTTTTAATTTAAAATATGTTTGGGCTGAACTTCTATTGAATATAAGTGACTAACTCTAATACTTAGATTTTATAAAAATTTAGAAAAGAGTAATTCAAAAATGCAGTTTAATATTTGATTCATAACCCACTTTAGCTAATGTTTGTTCATCAGCTACTTGGTGTTCAGTGAACAGCTGTACAGAACTTATTAAAATTCAGAACTCAAGACTACTCCCATTATGCATGATATCATGAACGGAAACAATATGTGATAATCCAAATGAGCCAGTTAATGCGAAGCAGCAAAAACTCACTTAGAAGAAGTGTTTTAATTAAATGCCACTTAATTATTATAATCAGATTCTAAACAATTTCATAGAATAAATCTCCGTGAATTTCAGTTATTTTTGGTATATATACAGCAATCAAATAAGGTTATATTAAAAATAAAATAAAAATTTGCTTAGAAATGTCCACATGATCATCATTTCAAAACTATCATTCCCTATTGTTCATATTTAATTTGTTTGAATTCACAATTATTTATATACATACAAAAGCAAGACATCAAGGAAAACACGAGTATATTGCACCGTATAAAATATTCTTTTGTTTTTGTTGTTGGTTATTTTAAGATGATAGTGGTAGTATTCTTTGCAAAGCTTTCTTTCTGTATAAACTTTTTTTAATATGTAAGTCCAAAAAGTGATTGAGATAGCTTTTTTAAAAAGTGACCTTAAAATGCTTTGCAAATAAATTCACAAATCTATTGAGAATGTTAGACATAACTAAATATCAGTGGGCTTAAAGTTAAGAAAACTTTGCTCTTTGGGAATATTCAAATTCTCTAAAATGTACGCCAACAAATTCAGCAGGCTGGGTTTTTTTAACCTTAGTCTCTTGTTTCTGATATTCATGAGATGGATTGTTATCTGCTACAAATATCAATCCCTAAGCATGTGCTATAAATGGTATAAAGTCAGAGTAAGAATAAGCATAGCTTCAAAAAAGGACTTATGAAAAGAAGAAAAGGATAAAATTTGAAATGTAGAATATTATCCAAGTGTTGGAAAATTTTAAAACATAGAAAGCAATCTTCCATATAAATATTTTCCCTTACACAGCTTAGAGTTTATTGGTATAAATAACACTAGTGTTAGGTAGATAGCAAGGGATTCCAGGTCTCCTAGGGATGAAAGTGGGTGCTGTTGCCCCCATCTTGGTCCTGCCTAACCCTAATTTTCTCTACCTGGGGGGAGGAGGTAATACTCTGTGAATCTGCCAATCAGAACTTGGCACACCAGCTGTGAAAGAATGCAGAGAACTCTCTAACCCTCGGGCCAAGCCACATGTGTAGTTAAGGTTCAGGTCATGTGACTCCCAACTGTCCAATCAAAGTGGTTCCATGGTGACCTCTGAACCACAAGGGAGATCCCTATCCAGGCGCTATAAAATGAGACTGCAGATCATAGCCAAGCTCTCTCTCTTTGCCCTTGCTTTTGCCTGCCCTGCTGCAACAATGGGTCCGCTTTTCATCCATGGTGTATGTAGCATGTTCTGTAAACTTACATCTTGCTCTTGCTCTATAATCGTATCTTTCTCTCCTCAATAAACCCCATTTTCATGCTTGCCTAACTTTAGCATGTCTGATCATTCTTTAGCCATGAGCACACCAAGAACCAACAATTTCGGACTGAAACCTGACGCTAGGAAAAAAGTCTGATTAAAAACAAATTTCTAATCCCTAACCCCTGGCCTAATTCAAGTTCCAAAGGGACACTCTTATTTTGTATAATGACTTTAAAATTTACATTCTCTTTCCATATTCTTTTACATTTAGGATCTCCTTCTGTATACCTCTATATACCTTTTGCCTTTCTGTTACTGTGACCATTATTCATTTGAATGAATCTGTAGAGGGGGCACCTTCCTAAATATATAATTAAATTGGCCATACCTCAGGTGCTGTGCTTAAACTAAAAATAAATTCTTAATAAATTGGTAGTGGAAAATGGTGTGATTCTAATGCAAAGCTTTTATCATTCATGGTAACCTACCCACTTCCCTCCCTCCATTACCTCCTTCCTTCCTTTCTTATAGTCCTCACATTTTTTTCTTTTATGCCCTTTCTGCCTCAGTCTTCCATTTTTAAGGACCCCTGTGATAACATTAGCCCAGCTGAATAACCAAGGATAATTTCTCTACTGATCAGCTTAGTTCCTCTTTTCCATAATGTATTTACAGGTTCTGGACATGTTGAGGAGAAGGCATTCTGCCCACCATAATGAACACTACATTCATTATACTTATTTTCCAAATACTACCACAAATCCTTATATGATGTAGAATTAAAAGAAGGTATTTTGTAAAACCAAGCAGGTGGAATTTTTATTCGTTGCTTTAGAAACTTATGAGTTGTATAAAATGTATTAAAGACAGATACTATTTTCTTGGTTTTTAAATAAAATAATTTGTGAGATATAACCACTAATGTGGTACTTGACACCAAGTTTGTTAGAAATCAAATATTGCATCTGAAGTTGCAATCTCTGCTGAGTTAACTGGTTTTCTTTTGATGCCAGGTGCATTATACACTTTGTAAGGCAGTACTTAAATCATAGTAGGGCCCTAAGTAATATCACTTATGTCATAGTAGGTCTTTAAATATATTTGCATAGCAAATAACTTATTTTTATTGGCGTTTTATATTAGAAGTACATTTCCACAAAAATTATTATGACTTATTGTTATAATAGTTATCACATTATTGTTATCCTCAGGTTTGTATTAGGATGTTTGAGGGAAAAATACTATATTTTATTTCTGTTGGTATTCTCAACACTCAGAACAAGAGTAGATAGATATTTTGTGGTCCTCAATACATTTAGATTAAATAAATTAACATTCCAATTGATAAATATTTATCTAATGATTTTTGCAGTGTTCTCCTCGGGAGGTTTTATCATTGTTGTTGTTGTTGTTGTTGTCACATTTACTAAGAATGTGTCAAAATAATTTTAAAATATGGTCTAATATAAATTTTATTTTTGTAAAAATATGCCTATATATTAATTTTACTTTTAAAAATGTTAAAACTTATCTCATGGAAATAATGTGAAAATATGAGAGAAATGGAGAAAGTACTAAGTGAATCAAAAGTTAAATTATTCCCTAAGCTCTGCTTGGTAGGCCAAGCTCAATTATTAGGAAGTTCCTAATTGTTATTCCACAAAGAACCAAGTATCTGCCTTCCTTTTGCATTTGTTATAAGCAGATAATTAACTAAACTTGCTACGAAGCAAAAAGTTATGCCTAATGTCTCATTCATGATTTTGAATCCAAACTGAGCCTTTTCTTTTATAATGTTTCCTAAAACTAAGTGATAAGTATATAATCTTAAGTGTTTGTGCTCATTTGTTAAAATACCCAGAATTCATATTTTCTGTTTTTCAAAGTGAAAAGTATTTTTTTTGTTGTTTTTGTGTTTTGTTTTGTTTTTGAGAGTCTCACTCTGTTGCCTGGGGTAGAGTATGCCTTGGTGTCAGCCTAGCTCACAGCAACCTCAAACTCCGGGGCTCCGGCGATCCTCCTGCCTCAGCCTCCCAGAGTGCTAGGATTACAGGCATGAGCCACCATGCCTGGCTAAAAAGTGTTTTTAATTATAGTAATATTAACACTGAAAAGCCATTCAAACTCTAAAATGAATTAAAAAGAAGATAACAAAGACAAACAAACAAACAAAAAAACAACTAAAAATTTTATCATCCAAATATCCAAATCCTTTTAGATATTTTCTTTTATGTACATAGCAATTGCTAAGTAATTACATTTTAAATGACATTAGGTACCCGAACAAATTATCCAAAAATGTGTGGGTGCATTTCGATGGCAGTAACTGTAGATCTCCATTATCAATACTCTATGTTAAGTGTTTTGTTGCGTGTCTGTGACATCACTGCTTTAACCAGCCATCATCCAAGCCTCAAACAATTTACTTAAATTGTTTCCAAAATTTTAAATTATGAGGGGTCCTGAGAGATGCACACACCCACCATGATTGTTGAGTTTGCAGTTAGCACAATGTCTATAAATGGAATTAATTGATCAAAAGCTATGCTTTTATAAAATTGGGTTATATATTAGGCATATAACAGTTTTATCTATTTCACTACTCTTGCCAAAAACTTAGTTTTGTTGTGCTAAGCTTTTCTAATATGTTTTTTCCCAGTTATGAATTTCAGTTTTGAAATTTATTATTTATATACTCTTGGCTTCTTTTGTACTGTTTTTAGTTCCTCTCATCTTGCCCTCCCTTGCTTCTCATGATTAATATTTAGTGCAGCATAATATTTATGAATATGGACTACTGGCCACCTAGATTTCAATGCTAGTTCTGCTATTTGCTAACTCTGTGATGGTGAATGGATTTTGTAACTTCTCTGTGCCTCAATTTCCTCATCTGTACAAAAGGAATAGTAATAGCATTTATCTCAGGTTTGTGATAAGAGTTAATAATAAGTTCTTAGATCAATACCTAATACAGTGAGCATGTGGTACATGGTAGCTATTATTGTCTGTTATTTAAATATAATAAAGAACGCATTCAAGGTATATGTTTTATTTTGAGCTCTCTAAATCTCATAGCTTTTTCTTCAAACTGTACTTTTTCATATAACTTATTATTAATTTATAGTTTCATTTTTCTTATTTACACAAAGATTTTTAGATGTTTTCTAGAAGTTGAACTTTTTGGGTCACATTTTAATAATTCATTAAAATTTTATGTATTTTCATCAAAATATAGCTTATGAATTCTCTATTTAAACCAAAATTAAATTTGTTTTTGGTCAAGTGGCTGATTTATTTTTTATGCTTGTTCCATGAATATAAGGAATTACTTCATGAGTGTAAGGAATTATTTCATGTGTGAAACATTTAAGCTTGTTAGTAGTGATTGGAACATTCAAATCCTCTGTAGCTATTCTATTTTGGTAAATGAGATTTATCAAAATTCAGAAAGAGATGTGTTGAACTCTCCCAATTAAAATTATTTTTCAGAAGTAAATTATCTTTAGAAAGTTTGCTTTACATAGTTATTTGATATCTTGTTCAATATATGAAGATTTAAGTCTATTACATTTTCTTGAAACTTTAAACTTTTTGAATCATTATGTATTGTGTAATTTTCCCTTGTTGAATGCTTTTTCCATAAATTCCACTGTGCTGTAAATATTTCCAGGATTATTTCTGTTCTTTATAGTTGTTTAGGAATCTTTTGCCCATCTCTTATTTCTAAGTTGTTTTTATCACTTTATTTTATTTTTTGTAAACAACATATGTGTAGATTTTGTTTCTACTCATTCTAACAATTATCCATCTCTAATCAGGAAATTCTGCCTGCTTACATTTAGTGTAATAAATGATATAATTGTTTTTATTTCTTGCATTTTCTTTTATGTTGACTATTTATTTTACTTTCCTATTGTTTTCTTTTCCTTTTTTATTATTTTTCTGGCTTTAATATACTTATATTATTCTCCTTTTTTGCTGGCTAATTATGTTCTGCTATGCTTTTCAATATGGTAGTACTTATCTTTCCATTTTGAATAATCATAATTATTGTTCTTTATTATTTTAATACAAACAAGTGATGGAGCTCTGATCATAAGCCAAGCTAAAAGCTTTAGAAATCATTAACTTCTTCACTTTTCCTATCTTTTGTCTCCTGTGTTATTTGGGATAGAGGAGGCTATGCTCTGAGGGAAAATACCCAAATCACAGTTGTTCAGCATATTAAAGTTTGTTTTTCACTTATGCTAATTCCGTAGGCATTTTAGCAGCTCTAAAGGGAGGCTCCCTCTGAGTGGGGGCAAAGGGAAGGAGCTGAAGCTTCAAAGAATGTGTTTTTATGCCTCACTCCCACTCAGATTTCAAGGAACTGAATTAATCACATGGGTCTCACCTAATTGGCAAGATGTCTGTAAAATATTGTGTTCACACACACAGACAAGAAATGATATGAACATGTAGCATTGTCTCTACTTACTTTCCCACTCTTCTAAATTCTGAATTTCTTGAAATAACTTAAAACTTTCAACTTCAGGGTAGTATTGTTCTCCATACATCTCTTTGATCTATAAATGGTTGCATAACATTTTTTGTAAGGAAAGGGGAGTAAGAAAGAAAAGCTATTTTTTCTTAAGGAGAAAAAATAGGTCTATTTATTAAAAATGGGGAGAATTAAGAAAAAATAGAAAGCTACTGGGGAGGAGACCACAGCTGATTTACACTTTTCACCCAAAAAGTGGTGAATAAAGAACATAGAGTTCAACCAAATGAAACGGGAAGTCCAAGTGCAGATCCCACTCCCAGTGGCCTTGATTGCAGGTTTTTCTCCAAGTCAGTGATGGTTGGTTAATATAAGTTGCATGCGAAAGACAAAACAGGCTGTAGGGGTACTGCATTGGAGGTCTAACTTGTTCTGCTTTAGCATAATTCCAATGAGAAGTATGGGAGGGCTTCACACAAAAGATGAAATTTCAGTCAGTGCTTTGGTGGTATAAATAACAAGAATTTTTTAAGCCTGGTAGCTTGGGAACTTCTTGGTTGCTGAAGATCTATTGTATCTCACATAGTATGGTTCGTATCAGCATACGTGAACAACTGCAGGTTGACTTAAGTCATGTAGGAGGAAACTCTGGGACTGGGAGTAGTAGATTTTGTGATTTAGCTTGCTGTTTAGGTAAGTGGCTCTTGCTACCTTGAATTCTTTATCTGCCACCAAGATGATTGAGCCCATCCCAAGGTGATTACTTACTAGAGAAAGTAAACAAAAATTGGTTTTGAATACTTGTCCTATGCATTTGCACACACACATATGCAGTCTCATGCACATATGCATACAAATATAGATGTTTGTGCTTATTATCTTCTTTATTTTTTTAGGACAATTTCTTATTCAATTTTACATAGTTAAAAGAATGTACCAAGTATGGACTGGTAGTCTAAAATTTGCTTAGCTCTGTCCTTTTTGATGGGGAAATAATATTTTGATTGGCAATAGGATTCTTGAAAGTCAAATCATTTTCTTTTAGTAGACTGTGATCTACTCGATGATCAACTACTACGATCAACTAGTAAATGTTACTTGATAGTCTTAATTCTGGCCAGATATGAAAAATCTCCTGCTAAGAAGTTTGTTCTTTCTGTTGGCAAGTTTTAGAGATTCTCTACCTATATCTATTATTTAGGAATTTCAAAATGATGTATCTAAGTCTATTTTCTTTCAATTAGTCTTGCTTGAATTGCAATGAGCCTTTTCAAGATGAAGAATCTGGTCTTCTTATTGCAAATATAAATCATCTTTTGTTCTTTTATTTGCTTAGTTGTTGTTCTTCTTCTATTATTTTTGCTCATGCTGGAATGTCCACATTTGTACATTACATTTTCTGAAACTATTCTCCAAGTTTTTCGTCTTTCCCATTAATTGTTATATTTTTTTTTCAATTTTGCACATTTTGGCATTGCACTTTACATTTAAATGCACTAATTCTCAATATTGATTATCCTCTTTATTTTGATTGAATTTTAAATTATAAAATTGTTTTAAAAGGATGTTATGAACATATTTTATTCTTCTTTTTTTTATTTCAGCATATTATGGGGGTACAAATTTTAAGGTTTCGAATA
>VBSM01000529.1:53107465-53137255 GCA_008086735.1 Cheirogaleus medius
TGGCATATTGATACCTCCCATTTTGTTTTTATTGCCTAGAATTGCTTTTGATATTCAGAGTCTTCTCTGGTTCCAAAGGAAGTATAAAATTATTTTTTCTATATCTGTGAAAAATGATTTTGGGATTTTAATAGGGATTGCATTGAATCTGTAGATCAGTTTGGGTAGTATAGACATTTTAACAATGTTGAGTCTGCCGATCCACAAGCATGGTATGGATTTCCATCTGTTTACATCTTCTGCTATTTCCTTCCTCAGCATTTCATGGTTCTCCCTGTAGAGGTATTTTACCACCTTAGTTAAGTATATTCCTAGGTCCTTTATTTTCTTTGTTGCTATTATGAAGGGTATTGAGTGTTTGATTTGGTTCTCAATTTGACTGTTGTTGGCGTATATGAATGCTTCTGATTTCTGTGTATTGATTTTGTATCCTGAGACTTTACTGAATTCATTTGTCAATTCCAGGTGTCTCTTGGTTGAATCCTTGGGATTTTCTAAATATAATATCGTATCATCAGCAAAGAGTGAGAGTTTGATCTCTTCTGCCCCCATTTGGATACCTTTAATTCCACTTTCATGTCTGATTGCTATAGCCAGGACTTCCAGCACTATTTTGAATAGAAGTAGAGATAGTGGGTGACCTTGCCTGGTTCCAGTTCTAAGTGGGAATGCTTTCAATTTTTCCCCATTCGATATGATGTTGGTTGTGGATCTGTCATATATGGCTTGTATCATTTTTAGGTATGCCCCTTCTATGCCTATTTTATTAAGTGTTCTTATCATGAAAGGGTGTTGAATTTTGTCAAATGCTTTTTCTGCATCTATTGAAAGGATCATACGGTCTTTGTTTTTGCTTCTGTTTATGTGGTGAATTACATTTATTGATTTGCATATGTTGAACCATCCCTGCATCCTTGGGATGAAGCCAACTTGGTCGTGATGGATTATTTTCTTGATAAGCATCTGGATTTGGTTAGCTAGGATTTTGTTGAAAATTTTTGCATCAATATTCGTAAGTGATGTTGGTCTGTAGTTTTCTTTCTTTGTTGCATCCTTTCCTAGTTTTGGGATCACAGAATGAACAGTAATCTGCCTCACCTATCAGTTCTCTCAATAAATGTGAATGGCTTAAACTCCCCAATCAAGAGACACAGGCTAGCTGAATGGATAAAAAAATACAAGCCAAGTATCTGCTGTCTTCAGGAAACACACCTAACCTGCAAGGATGCATATAGACTAAAAGTAAAGGGATGGAGATCAGTATTTCAAGCAAGCGGAAGCCAAAAGAAGGCTGGTGTGGCAGCTCTGATTTCAGATAATTTAGTTTTTAAACCAATAAAAGTAGTGAAAGCAAAGAGGGTCATTATATAATGGTGAAGGGTACAGTTCAACAAGAAGACATAACAATTTTAAATATATACGTACCCTACTTAGGTGCACCCAGATTCATAAAGCAAACCTTACTGGATCTAAGCAAATTGATTAACAGCAACCCCATAATAACTGGAGATTTCAACACCCCACTGACTGCACAGGACAGATCCTCCAATCAGAAAATTAATAAAGAAATAATGGACTTAAACAAAACTCTAGAAAAATTGGGCCTGACTGTCATTTACAGGACATTCTACTCCATATCTTCTCATCAGCTCATGGGACATTCTCTAAGATTGGCCATACCTAGGACACAAAGCAAGTCTCAAAAAATTTAAAAAAATAGAAATCATACCATGTGTCTTCTCAGATCACAATGGAATAAAAGTAGGAATCAACCCTAACAGAATCCCACATTTCTACACAAAAATGTGGAAATTAAGCAACCTTCTGCTAAACAATTACTTCATAAATGAGGAAATCAAGATGGAAATCAAAACATTCTTTGAACTTAATGACAATGGAGAGACAAGTTATCAAATCCTCTGGGACACAGCTAAAGCAGTCCTGAGAGGAAAGTTTATTTCCATAAATGCCTATATCCAAAAGTCAAAAAGATCACAAATAGACAATCTAGTGAATTGACTCAAAGAGCTGGAAAAAGAAGAACAGACCAACCCCAAACCCAGCAGATGAAGTGAAATTAACAAGATCAAATCAGAACTAAACTAAATTGACAACAGGGAAACTATACAGAAGATTGATAAAACAAAAAGTTGGTTCTTCAAAAAAATAAACAAAATGACATGCCTTTGGCTAGACTAATGAAAAGCAGAAAAGAGAAATCTCTAATAAGCTCCATCAGGAACAAAAAAGGAGATACAAGATATAATCTATGAATACTACAAAAACCTTTATGCACACAAACTGGAAAATGTGGAGGAAATGGACAAATTTCTAGAAACACACAGCCTCCCTAGGCTCAACCAGGAAGAAATAGAATTCCTGAACAGACCAATATCAAGAGCCGAAATAGAAACAGCAATTAAAAATCTTCCTAAAAAGAAAAGTCCCAGCCCAGACGGTTTCACACCTGAATTTTACCACACTTACAAAGAAGAACTGCTGCCTATCTTGCAGAAATTATTCCTCAACATTGAGAAGGATGAGATCCTTCCAGAGTCATTTTACCAAGTCAACATATTTTATTCTTTACTTTTAAAAAATTGAGACTTCCTTCTGATTTTGAGTAGAAAATCTCACCCGAGTCTTTTATCAGTTTTATTTACTTGTTTTAGGTGTCTATTTTGTCCTTTTCTCTGGTTCTTTATTGTCTGTCTTAAATTGCTATTTCTCTTTGCTTGCTCAAGGTTTTGTGTAGCCTCAGCTTGCAAGGTAGGCCTCTAGTGATTCAAGGCAAGCACAATAGTTTCTATACTTGTGGACTGGTGGTAAATCAGAGAACTGAAAGCAATGCAACCAGTGGTTTTCTCCAGGTGTTCACAGGTCAGCAGGTATAGTCCTTTCCAGAAGCATATGTGATCACCCCAGGGAAACACTCCCTAAGATGATCAACAACATTCTGTCATCTCTTAAGCCCTTTCAGTGGAATCCATGGCCAAGAATATTGTCTATGATTGTGCAGTTGTCACACTGCATAAGAATGACCACTGACAGGGTGAGTTGGACTGAAAACCAGCTCATGCTCCTCTGGCTATGTTATGTGCCCAAGAAGGATGAAGTTTAGCTGGCTTTTTTCTAATTTGCAAGCAGATCTCAAATGAAATACTAGTGGCCCTCTTGAAAGCTTTACACTTGATCTCAAAGCTAGAGGAGCCTACTTTCTGCTTCAGCGCCCTCATATCTAACCAGGATTAAAGAAGAACAGCATATCCATTGTCTTTGTTTCCCCGGGGTTGTAGTGGACCTGTTTCATGGCCTCTTAAGTTGTTGCTAGTGTGCCTATTCAAGTGATGGTCTCACTCTAGGTAAAAGACAAAAGGCAGCTAGGAAGAGGAAGAATTCGGAGACATCTACTTATGTTGTCATCTTGTTAGGATCTACACGTTTTACTATTTTCAAAAAATACTTTTTTAGACATATAAATCCTTTATCTGCCATGTAGTCTAAAAATACATTTATCACAATTAGTTGCTCACATTTTATTCCTATTTATTTTTTCTTTTGGGGAGAGAGTTTGATATGTGCATGTTTATTGCTATATAAGATTTTTAAATTTTACAATAATAAAATGTGCTAATATATTCCTTTATGACTTCTGAATTTGACCAAAAATTGAATTATATTATACCAACTAGCCTTTTTTTTATTTTTGAGATGGAGTCTTACTTTGTTCCCCAGGTTGGAGTTCAATGGCTCAGTCATAGCTCACTGCAGCCTGAAGTTCCTGGGAACATGTGATCCTCCTGCCTCAACCTCCCAAGTAGCTAGTACTACAGCCAAACCACCATTGCTGGCTAATAAAAAATTTTTTTAGAGACAACGGTTTCACTGTGTTTTCCTTGATGGTCTTGAACTCCTGGCCTGAAGCTATCTTCCTGACTCAGCCTCCTAAGTCACTGGGTATACAAACTAGTTGGTAGGAAATGTTTGTACATAAATAGACCTACTTCATTCTTTTTAATGTTTGTATAATATTTTAGTATATTCTAAATAATTTAACTAATTCCCTATTGGTTTATATTTTGGTTATTTCCTGCCATTTATATTTTTCAATAATGTTTTATGGAGCCTTGGGTAAATAAATATATCTTTCTCATAAATAGGGTAAAAAACTATTTAATGAATAGCTATCATGGTATGTTGCATGCTTAAGGATACAGGTATCAGAGAGTGAAATATTTATATAATTTCCTAAAAAATGAAATTTCTGGGTAGAACTGCATATTACCTGAAATGTCCCAAAATATTACTGAATTCTTCACAAGTTACTATCTACTTCTATAGTGATAACAGTATAAAATATTGCTTGTTTCTTTATACTTTTGCTCATGATGGTTATAGTATCCCTCTATTTTTGCCAATTTAAAAGGTAAAAAATGATAACACATTGTTGCTTTAATTTGAATTTTTTAGTGTGATTAAGTATCTCCTCAGGTGCTAAATTATTAAAAATATATATTCTTAAGTAAATTGCTTCTTTTCAACTAGGGTATTTGCCTTTTGTTCATTGATTTATAAAATTTCTTCATATACTAAAAATAGTGACTCTCTGTCATGTGATTTAAATAGTATTTTTTCCTCAGTATATAATTCAGAATTGAGTGACAGAAGAAAGAATCAACCCTAGATAAAGGAGAAAAGGATGGCTTGCAGAGTTTTATGTGGCTTCTAGAATTATTTCCAGGGCTTGAGGAACATCATGCATTCTGAGCTGAGTGGCTGACTGCAAGAAGCATGCCACCAAACTGGACTGCCATGCATGCTACCACTCCTGCCTAATCCATAAACCACTTGCTGGATTAGAAAGCAATCACTCCATAGCTCCTACCAGAGCCATGTTGTCTTGGGTACTACTCTGTATTTAACTGCAAGTTGAATTGAGTTCTTCCCTAAATTCATTTGTATAATGAAACCTAAATCCCACCCAGAGGCCTAGTTGCAAGGGAGCAGCTGGGTGAATATGGCCCTGTGTAGAAAAAGACACATGAGAAGCAGGTTGTAATGAATACCTTGATAGCTATTTGTTTAATTTTATTTTTAGTGTTGCATCCACACAGGAATTTTAAATATTTAAATCACCAATGTTTCCTAGTATTAATAGAAACATTACTTATGCCATTTTCAGAAAATAATCACACCTTCCAAGACTACAGAAATATTTTCCTTCAGTATTATTTAAAAATATTTTGAAATTTTTGTAATATTTAAATATGTTTGAATATTTCAAGGTTTAGAAAAACATTATACAGATGATAATGAAGTCTTATGTACTATTCTGTTGCTCTATCAATTCCCTAATATTTCCTATGAACTGAGTATAAAAATAGTAATCACCTTTATTGAGGTATAATTCACATAGTAAAAAATCCACTTGTTTTCAGTGGACAATGCAATATTTTTCATATGATAATCCTGCTTGGTCGTGGTTTATAATGATTTTTTAATGTTTGCTGCCTTTTGTTTATATTTTGTTGAAAATATTTAAATTTGTATTCATGAGGAATATTGGTTTATTGTTCACCTTTTCTTGTGATGTCTCTGTCTGGTTTTGGTGTCAGAGTAATACTGACCTCATATAATGAATCGAGAAGTATTCATTGCTCAGTTTTCTGGAAAAATTTGAAAAAAAATTGATATAATATTATTTTTTCTTTAAGTTTTTGGTAAAATTCACTTACAAAGTCATCTGAGCCTGTATTTTTCCAAGGATTTTCCATTACTTATGTTTAATTGCTAATTCCATTCTTTATTATTTTAGTTTTATTCAGATTTTCAAACTTCTGTTGACCTGTTTTAAAGTTTATTTACCATTTCCTCTCTGGTACTCAATCTGCTATTAAGCCCATCAAATAAATTTTTGACTTCATTTATATTACTCTTTAGATGTTTTTCTTGTCATTGTGAATTTATCAGTTTCATTACATTTAAAAAGAACTAATTTTTAGCTATGTTGATTTTTGGTATCATGAGTTTGTGGGCTATTTTATCCATCTCCATTCTCTCATTTATTTTTTCTACTTTTTACTTTGCTTCTAATTTGCTATTCTTTTCTACCTTTATGGTGGAAAAATATGATTATTAGGGATTAACATGCCTTCTTTTCTGTTGTATACATGCAAAGCAATAAATTTCCCTCTGTCTGCATCTGCTACATCTCACATATTATAATATGCCATCTTCATTATAATTCAGTATAAACTGTCCTCTAATTGTATGATGATTATTATATTTGATCCATGCATTATTTTACTGATTTAAAAATATTTGGGAATTTTAAAATTATCTTTTACTAGTTTCTAGTTTAATTTTGGTTAGCTGTCTATACATTTTGACCATTAAATTTTTTGAGATATGTTTTCATGGCTGAACATATGGTGAATTTTGGTTAATATTTTATATTCTCTTAAACTAATTTGTGTTTAATAGTTTAGCTGCTATTCTATATTTGTCAACTAGTTCCTCACTTAATAATGTTGTTCATACATGCTGTGTCTTTACTGATATTTTAATCTATTTTTTCATGAAATTTTATCTTCATTTCTTATAATTTGTTTACTGCATAATACAAGTGGGTCCTACTTAGCCATAAAAGGGAATGCAATAATGTCTTTTGCAGCAACTTGGATGGTACTGGGGGCCATTATCTTAAGTGAAGTATCTCAGGAATGAAAAAACAAACACCCATGTTCTCACTAATAAGTGAGAGCTAAATGATGGGTACACATGTGCGCAAAGAGATGTACAGAACATTAGAAACCAGGAAGGGAGAAGGATGGAAGAGGGGTGAGGGATACAAACTCACCTATTGGGTACAGTGAACACTATTTTATCTGATTTTTCTATCAATTATCAAGAGTTATGTGTTAAGATCTTCAGCAATGATTGGGAATTTGTCTCTTTCTCCTTTAGTCTTACTACTTAATGTGTTATGCAACTATAGTAATGGTCGCATCATATTTAGATGTGTTATATTATCTGGCTGAATAGACCCTTCTCTCAGAATTAAATACCCTTTTTATCTTTCATAATATTTTGTCTTACATTCAACTTTGCCATACCTTTCAAATTTATTCCAGGCTCCACGCCGCTTTTGTCACCTGATTGTGGAGCTGTAGAAAACTGGAACTCAGGTTTCTATTGCTGGCCCAGAGTATTTCCATCTGGCGTGGTTGGTCTATATCTTCCCTCCATGACTGCCAACAAAATTCTGCCTTGTGCAGTGTTCACCTGTGACAAGGCGGCCCTAAGTTCCAATGCACAGTACCCCAATTACGTCACTCTCCCTCCCAAGACACATGGATTCTGTCTCCACCTGGTGCCAGGGAATGTGGAAAAGGTGGTATAGGCAATGCAAGACTGTCTCTCCTGCCCTCTTCAGCGCCTCTTTCTTTGATATAATGTTAAAACCAGGTACTGTGATTGCTCCTCTGATTTTTGATTCTTCTGAAAGAGGTTTCTCACATAGATAGTTGCTGAATTTTCTGTTCCTGCTGAAAGATGATCCCTGGAAGGCGTATTTGGCCATCTTGCTCCACCCACTCTCCCTGATCGTCTTTTTATATTTACTTTCTCCATGCTTTCCACTCCTTTATGCAGTTGCATACTTCCATCCTTGATTTGTTGCCTTCTGCCTGAAAAATTTCTTATAGTGCAGTTCATTGGACAGATTTATTATGTAGATTTCATTATGTAGAGAATGAGTGACTGAAAATATTCCTACTTGATTTTATTCATTCATTCATTAATTTTCCCAGTCAACCAATAATCATATCTTGTGCCTCTTATTCTGAAAGGCAATAGTCTGGGCACTGAATGTAATATAAAAATGAAGAATTTGTTTTTAGAAGCTTTTGGTTCATTAGGGGAACTAATACATAGTATCCTACAGCCATCAAAATATAAAGTTGTTAGTATATGGAAAAGAGGGACACTATTTTAATTTTGATTACCCAATATCTTTTCTATGTATGCCATTTAAATTCTACTCAAATTTTGCTTGATAGTTGTTTTCTAAATTGCTAGTAATCTGTGACTATTTGGCAGTTTCTCATCATAATTTTTATTTTTGCTACCATTGTGTCTGCGTTAGCTAACCACTTAATATTGTCTACCATGTCCTCATATTTTGCTTACATAAGAACAGTAAAGTCTTGAAAACATTTCATTTCCTTTTCAAAATATGTTATTTACAATAAGTATTTTTGGTAATTAGGCTCTGTTTTTATTAATAATGGGTTGCTATTGTATCTTATAGTGTCCTATCTTCAAAGCAGTCAGGTATATATATATATTTTTCAGTTCACTGATCTTAATCCACTTGCAAAAGCTGGAGGATTCACATTGCTAAGGTATGCCACCGGGACAAGGAGAAATGTTCTTGTGGGAAAATCGTAACAGCTACTTAAAGATAATGATGCTATTCTATTTCTTTTTTCCAGCTTTGGATGGCACCTCCTCTGTGTCACTATATTCTTTTTAATTGCCCATAATATCCATGCTGTCTTTACTTTCTTCAGAGAAATTTTGGGAAACCTCTTGTGCTAACTCTTGAGGAAACAAAAAATAACTAATTCGGCTAAGCTACAAGAGATAAATATCAAGTACAAATTAATATTCCTTCAAGTTTATCATCCCCAAAGTGTGAATATTGGATTCTAAGAATATTGTATTTTTCATAGCCAAATTCAATGCATTGGGAAAAAGGCACATGATAAAACTGCATATGAGAGATGAATGCCAATTACCACTCAAAGGACCAAACACAAATCTTCAGAAAGAGTATAATATACAATCAGGAAACTAGAACAAAATTGTGTTTTCATTGTAGAGAAACAATTTAAATCTTGCTACATTTACACATGTTTATGGAAAAACATGTAACTGAACGACTGTCAGTACAGATGGATTTGTCTATAAATGGATAAATTTTGGAAGGAATTTAATGATCCACTCTACTTTCTTTTTAATGAGCTACATCAACGTGTTTACCTCAACAATATAATGAATTCAGAGAATCTTGAACTTAAATCCTTATTTTGTTCTCTTGTGCTTATGTGCAAAATTACATCCTTTATAAGTCTACAGAAAAAATATCCATTTTCTTACCAATTTTTTGCATGAGAATATGAGAATAAGTAAAAATATGATAAATATTATGAAAATTATTAACTTTATATCTATTGTGCTGCTCATGTTGCTTCAAGATATTAAAATATAAAATATCAAGACCACTGCAGTTTCAAGGGCTTTCTTAAAGCATGTTAGGCATTTATAAAACTTTGAAATTTAAAATCCACATTTGTATATGAAAAGTCATAAAAAAGTCAGGTCATCCTGTTGATTAACTATATAAACTGTATAAATATTTGAAGCATACAGTTCTAGAAGGTCCAGGTCAATTTGCACAGAACTTCCAGAAGTTTGACATTTTAACAGCCTGGATTTATGATCCACAGTGATGTTTCCTAAACTACTAAATAACTATGTGTATTAATTTAGTACTTTCATCAGACAATTCAAGTACAATTCTAATAGGCAGCATAAACACAGTTTATTAGTAAAAACAGCAAAACTGGATGAAAAGAACATTTCGGGTTATAAAATATATGATGTTTTCTGTGTCTCAGGTGCATGACTTCAAGTGGTTTTTAATGTCTACCATGGTCATTCAACTTTACAGAGTATTTTATTTCTATAGCAATATGAGAATGGGTGAGGATTTAAACAATGCCAAGTCATTTACTATTGAGTACAAATATTGCTATGGGTAATTGGCTGAAAATTCAAAATTGAAATCCGAGTAATGAGTTTAAAGGGATTTCCTGTCAGAGAGTAAGTAAAAACTAAACTTACTTCCAGAGCCTGTGGGCACAGAAGCATCCCTGTTTGACCCACATCTGTATCATGTTTAGATACTATCAAATGTATCTTCAGGGAGTGTGAAACAAATGATTTTTATCCACTTCCCAAGACAGAGGAAATGAATAGGTAATTTTCAACTTTCTCTTAGCTTCTGACACTTTCATTGTGCCTGAAAACCGAAAATATATCTCAAATTACAATTCCATCATAGAGAGATAAGAAAGCAAAAGAAGTTGTCAAAGCAACTTAGAAGAGAATTCAGCTAAGAACTCTAGCTGAGTTCTCTGAAAAGGAAAGGATAGCAGTGGTTAGAAGCACATTCTCTGCCCCCCTAAGCCAATGGTCACTAATAATACTAGAAATTGGGATAGGTATCAATAGAAAAGGCTTTTAGATCAGACCTGAAACCTCAACTTATGGCCAGTATCTGCCCAGTCTTAAATATACAGTTCTAATTTCTCTACATTTTTCTCTTGTTCATAGGCAGACAATTTTTTTCCTTTGTTTTCTCAGTCATTATATGTGCCTTGATTGCTTAAACCATCATTTTTATCAGTGGCCTCATATGGTATACTGTCTGCAAGTCAACAAGCCATGAACTGAGCAGATCTATCAGTTAAGAAATTATTCAATGACTCAAATTGATGATCTAGTTTAATTTGCCAAGCATCCTCATTGATTTCATCTGACCATGAATCAATTTATTGCCAAATATGTTATGTGTATGTTTCAGTTACACTACAAGTTAAAAATTGATTTTTTTCCAAAGAGACTTAGTGTTCAATAAATCATCCCAGTTGACTTGAAGAGAATCTTCTTGAAAAGTTGGTAAGTGAATACAAGTTTTGGAAATTTGTATGATGCTTTTATTTAAAATAAAGACAAAGTTTTAAGCTGTCATTTGAATTGAGGATTTGGATAAGTAGTATTACAATCAAGAGTGGGGTTTTTTAGCATGTTAAATTATAAAATGTGGAGAAGTAGCACAAATAGGCAATTACAATTACTTACCTGTTAGTATAAAAGGGAAATATCCAATTATTAGGATTTTTTGTGAAAATATTAACAGTATAATCAGTAAGTAATCTATAGTCTCATAAATGTAGGCTTTTTTTTTTTAAATTTTGGAACTGATTTTATAATGATAACATTAGGTTCTGTATACATCTCCAGTTCAGCAGAGATTTATTTTTTATCTCTATATTGCATTTTTATCTACCTTCAGAATTTCTTGCTGATTCTATCCAGGATTGATCTGCCTCTCTGTTGACCACTATAAGCATGCTTTGTTTGTACCCTGCAATTTGAAATATAAAACTAAATATTCTGTATACCTCACAATCCTACATGTGCACATCTTGCATCTTCAAATCATCTGGTCCTAATGAACATGAATTGTGTCTGCAAAGAATATATTATTTAATAGTTTCCTCTTCTAGCTGTAACAGATTACCACAAACTTGGTAGCTTAAAGAACACACATTTATTCACTTATAATTCTGAAAGCCCAGAGTCTCACTGGGCTAAATAAAAGTTAGGTGTCAGTGGAGCTGTGTTTCTTTCTGGAGATTATAAGGGATAATCCATTTTTTTTTTCCAGCTTCTGGAAGATGCCTGCATCCCATTGGTCCTGGCCTCATCTCAGTAGTTATATCAATCGACCTCTGCCCCCACTGTCACAATCTACTTATCTGACTCTTACTCTCCTGCTTCAGTTTTATAAGGACCCCTGTAATTATATTGAACTCACCCAGAATATCTGGGGTAACCTCCAGAGCTTTAAATTAATCACATCTGCAAACTCCCTGTTGCCATATAAAGTAAATTATTCACAAGTTCTAGCAATTGGATGTTATTTTGGGAGCCATTATTCTACCAAACCAAGAGAGTTAGGTACATAAAACAGGTTCCAAATTTTTTAAATGAATTGTATCAAAGGTTTAAATTTTATGCATATATTTATATTTTCTGTTTTATAAAGCAACCTTACAATGTGCATTTTGAAGATTTGGTGTTTCCTGGCTCATTTTTTGTGTCTTTATATTTTTATGCACTAATTTTTTGGTTTATTTTTGTTGATCTTCTCTGGAGTTTGGCATTTGTTTGTGTGAAGAAGCAACAAAGTTAAAACTTTTTAATATTAGGAGAATAAAATAAATTATTCACAAAAATTTTAGAGATTAATGATATTTTACTCAGTTTGTACAATTAGTTTTTGGAAAACTTAAATGAGAAATGGGAAATATATATAGTTTTTATATTTTTTTTCTTAAGACAATTACTCTAAGTTTCCACATTTATAATGATAATCTCTTTTTGTTTTTTGGAAAATATGGCTATCTATTAATTAGTTATTTTACCCTCCATTGAAAGCTATCAGATCAATCCTGGATAGAATCAGCAAGAAATTCTGAAGGTAGATAAAAATGCAATATAGAGATAAAAAATAAATCTCTGCTGAACTGGAGATGTATACAGAACCTAATGTTATCATTATAAAATCAGTTCCAAAATTTAATTTAATTTACTTTTAAGTTGTTATTGTCCATAGTGCTATTTTAGTGGAGGTTCTTGCAAAGATTGATAGTAACAAACCAAAAGAAAAAAATATTTAGCTTAGTGATTTCTGCATTCTTCATATAGCTGAGAAAGGTAAGTCTTCATTTGCTACTTCAAGGGATGAGACTTTTGCCTTTCTATGTGCTTATATCATGTTCAGTCTCTAATAAAAGCAATGAAAGTTATGAATGATTATGAGAGCTACGAGTTACTTTCTCTCTGGGGAATATACAATTCTTCTATTTTCATTTGCCATTTATATCAGGGGTCCCCAGCCTATGGTGAGTTGTATAATTTTTCATTATATGTTACAATGTAATAATAATAGAAATAAAGTGTACAATAAATGTAATGCACTTGAATCATCCCAAAGCCATCCCCCATCCCCTAGTCAGTGGAAAAATTGTCTTCCATGAAAATGGTTTCTGGTGTCAAAAAGGTTGGGGACCACTGATTTACATGGATTTTTTACATGTCTTATCTTTGCATACAAAGATGAGAGGAAGTAAGCCCACTGATACTTATTTTGTGACTATTGGAATAATAGATAACACATACTGAGCACTTCCTATGTGCCAGACACTTAGTACTCCAATAGCTACCACTTAATCCTCAAAGCAACCCCATGAGATAGATACCTTTAATAACCCCCATTTTACAATTTTGGAAAATCATAGACACAAAGCTTAAGCAAGCTTCCCCAAATCACGTTAATGACCAGTAAATATGGAACAGTGATTTGCACCCAGGTAATCTGTCTTTCAAGTCCACACTCTTACCTGCTAGATGAATCTGTCTTTAGTAGAGGTCATACATGGAGCTAAGTTCTTTCATCTCTATTCTGTCAGCTGGTCATCATCATAATAAACATGAGAATCTCCCCAATTCTCAAAGTCTAAAATCATTATATTACAAAATAAAAGAGAAAAAAGACATCTTATGATATACTGCAGAGATCTGCCACATAGTATAAAACCACAGACTTTTGGGCATTTAATCAAGCTTGCAATCATTGCAGAACAAAGTCCTGAATGATATAAAGATGAATTAAAGATCGTCCTTGCCGTTGCTATTGTTTCAAAGGATCTCGCATTCTAGCAGGTCTGATATGACTTGTGCAAAATCTCTATACAGTGTATGAAATGTTTTTGCTAATAGTGTTTTCAACCCTTCTTTCTCCATAATCACAGCTTCATTCTTGTAAGTTCCAATGGTGAATCCTGATCGGAGGCAAAAGGTCTCAAAGAAATCTACTCCAAATTTGTAGGACTCATCAGAAAGGAGTCCTTTAGCCCATCCTTATTTTGGAAATTTAACATTTGCCTTATTCCTTTGTACCTGAGTCCTTTTATTGATCTTGGCTTACAATTCCTCTGAAATAACAACAACAAAATCAAAACCAAAAAAAAAAAAAATGTGGGTTTTCTATGTGCAGAAACTTAGGGAAACATTAGGAGAATCAATACCATAAATGTTAAAATTAATAATTGTGTCAAAATCCATGAGTTTTCCCAGAAAAGAGGCATCAAATTCATGCATATCACGTTTCTGTTTTCTCTGTCCAGGATTTTGTATTGGAGGTCTCATGTCTGGCATGATACAGAATCTGGTAAGACTGAAATTAGACAGGAGTATAGAGAAGAACTGAGTGAATACTGGAATCCAAGAGGCATAGTTGTGGGGAAAAGCATGGGCAAGTGTGGTTTGATCAAGGGACTTGTCATAAAAGGAGCCAGGATGAGAAGCCAAGTTGAGTTACCTTGGAAAGCAGGTAAAATGACTGGAAACTGCACCTAAGGGAAGGAATCACTAGAGCCATTCAATTATGCAGGTTGATGTCTCTTGCCTCCAGCCACTTTTAATGAGTCTGGAGTCTGTGGTGGCTGAGACTCTTTTGGCAGCAGTGTGGTTCAGGTGCTGCCCAGCACCTAACAGGAGGAGCTGCATCCACTGTAGTGTCAGAAAGTCACAAAATCACGGAATGTTCTCTCATTTTCCTTTTATACCAGAGGACTAATTTCTATGCTGTTGGGATACTTTTCATTCTTAGATTTCCAAATATTGTAAGGATTCTTTTGTGCAGCATGGATAAAGGGGAAAAGCTTCTCTGGGTGCTGCCCCTTTGTTGAGATATATACTCACCAAATCAAATTTTATACCCGCATTGATCATAAGTGAGAGAAAAAGTAACTTTCTATTTTTTTTCTTGATAAAATTAAGACAAAAATTGCTGAAACATAAAATGAGGTGGTGGTTCTGCACATATCCTACAATGGTTTTGATTGAACTTTATGGAAAGAGAGTTAGAAACTTATTAACCTGGGGAAAATAAAAGATTCTATTGTTTCTCAAATAAACAGGGTATCAATTTTAGACTGTGCGCATGCCACATCTTCTGTTTCTGAAATATAGGAGGTGCTGGAATGTACGTGTGGGTGCTCATGCGGAGCATGTGGAGGGGGGTGGGCTGAGCCAGTGGGAGTATAAGCAAGAGTCTCCTACAGTCCTTCTCAAGTATAATCAGGAATAACCTCCAAATAAACCAACTTTTATGCACTGCTCTCTCTATTCCTAAAGGCTATTCAGGATTATATAATTCAGTGAGCTTCCTTCGGGGCCATAGCTTCATCAAAAAATCAAGGAAAATTTCAATGCAGTGGCTGGATTGCTGTACATATTAGAAGTGATTAGCTGCATTCATGAATCCATAATCACACCTGCAAATGAGGAATGAATCTATAGAAATAGGAAGCATTTCCAAAGCCATGAATATGCATGCAGTGTGTGTTGCCAGAAATATCATAATAAAAATAGTTTGTAAGTATCCAGGATCCAGCAGTACTGCTTCTTTTTCCAGATGTCAGAACTCAGCCATTTTGACTAAAACAGATAATAAACCTGAAGTTCAATATTGAGAAGTCACCATTCATCGTTCATATTGTAGAAAAGCTGGTTTCATGTGTGTTAGAGAAACAGAGCTGCCTCTGAGAAGTGGTTTCAGGAGTACCAGGAAAGCTCAATGCCCACTCACTCTCCACCCTACCCTGCACAAAAAAGAATGTTTATGTGTTGGCTGATGCCTGGACTTTCTGCATTCAACCTTAACTTTACTTTTAGTTTATTAAGCTGTGTTCATAATTTTAAAATGATGGGAAAAGAACATACCTACAAATTAAAAAAAAAAATAAACACAGCATCAGTCTTTTGGCCTTACATATTCTCTCTTAAGTAACATTTTCAATAGAGATGTCTTTGACGTGATGGGAACTAGGGTTAAATATGTGTTGGTAATATTGTGATTCAGTCTCAATGAATGTATTATGCACACCTGAAGACATACAGCACTTTCTAATTCTCCAACCCTCCATTCATAAGATTGCCTTTACACCTTTATTACTTCCTGAATCATGGTAACTGAGAATTATGGATGTGTAAAAAATGAAGCTTATTCAGAAACAAGCAGCAACACACTTAACATCAGGAAGTCAATTTTCTTTGCTTTTAATCACATTGGTTTCTTCTCTCTAGATTTAGAGCTTAAATTACCAGCTTCTTTGTGAATCATACATTGATGTCATCAATACTCATTAGTGTTACAAACCTCTTGGAGGAAAGCAGTGGCACTGATTAACCCAATAAATATGTGCCAAAGGGGAGGATCCTTTGTAAATGGCTGTTTCATTGAAATCCATACTTTGTATCCTAATAGATCACCTTGCTGTCTGGAGAAGACATAGTAATTAAAATAACAAGAACTACTTCTTTCCTTTAACAAGTTAGGTGTCTTAAAAAAAATAGATTTTCTGTGGGCATAAACCTTCACTTTATTTTGCCTAACTTAATTAGGATACAATTTGAGTGATAATGCAATATGATCATAGCAATGCAAATATTGAGATATTACTTGAGTCTTAGAAACATCATGTTATGTGAAAGAATGAGAAACAAATTTAAGTAAAAAAATATATTTTTTAAGACTTGTTCTGGGCCAGTTGCTTCATTAGGTGCTAACTGTTCATTGATGAAGATGAGGAAAGCTCTGCCCATTTAGACTGCACAATCTAAAAATAAAACCAATAAATAACTGGGCAGCACACAATATAATATTGTGCCTAATATTAAAAGGAAAATTCAAGGTACTGTGGTGATACATACTGGGGACACTGAACCTAGTCTTTTGAATGGAGAGTGGTAAGGGACAGTTTCCCAAAGGAAATTACTGCAAGCTGAGAGCTGTGACATAAATAGGAAACCATTAACAAGGGGGAGGGGGACGGGGATAGTAGAATGTTCTAAGAAAGAGATGTCATGTGAGAAATGGTATTTCATTGGAGAAATGTATCCTTTAGTGAGGAGGGAAGAATAAGGGTACAGTCTGAAGGGGAAAAAAATGAACCATATAATGCAAATCTTTTTAAGGCATATAAAAGGTTTGGACATCAACTTTAGATTAGTGGAGAACATTGTATAATTTTAGTCCAAAGATATATGTACTTCCTCAGGTGCTCTGAAGCCAAAGGTAGAAGCCCTGCCAATACTTAGCTTAGCAGTGAGTACACAGTAGCAAATAGATATTTTCTTTCACAATCTTCCCTCTCTCCCTTTCTTCCCTTTCCTTGATCCATTCTTAATTCTCCCTTTATGTCTGTTGGTCTCTCTTTATCACTCTTACTATCTCATAGACTTTCCTAATGGGTAGTTTCCTAATGGATAAGTTAAAAAAAATAGGTCTATAATATCATTAATTAACTAGATCATAATACATGTTACTGAAATGCCAAATTAAAATTTCTCAATGGCTACAGTTTTACTAACCAAATATATTGAGCAAAAAATGCTTAAGAATAAAATCTTCCTAATTTAGACATGCAACAATTTGACTAGATATAACTAATCGTCACAAAATAAAACTCACAGTGGCAGAAGCTATTATGGCTAATTTTGCGTAGGGATAAAATGATTGATAAACCGAATATTAATTATGATTTACATAGAGAATAATGAACCCTGATGAAATATATTTTGCTAAAATAAAAAAATGGAAATTGCTTAATAGTATTTCATAAGAAATTTCTCAAACAGTTAAATTGGTTCAATGAGTTCACTGCTAAAATACTCTTGATAAAATTCATCACTCTATAAAATTTCAATTAAAATATTTACATTTTCAACTTCCAGATAAGATGGGTATGAATTTGTCTCCCTACCTGAAAATAATAGACAATATATATGAAGCAAAGGTTCTTAAGAAACTGGACAACAGACAATGCATGAAGGAGATCACTGAGAGATGGAAAACAAATTAGATGAATGCAGCAATTATAGCAGCTTACTGCTATGAAAGCATTTCTAGCATATGGAATGGAGAAAAACCAAGTCAAGAGAGTCCAGTAAACTCCTTGAGTTGAGGATATGGGATGGAGAGTCTAGGGAGATCAAGGCAGCTAGAATTTGAAGGACAGAGTACGAGAAAAAAACAAACAAACAAAAAGACCAGCTACATACAAAGAGAATTGTGGAGATATGAAGATCTCTCTCAAATATTCCACTGAGTACTGATGAGTACATATATGTAAAGGAATTCTCAGAGTTTAGGGAAAAAAATAGCCAAATCGATTAATGATACCTGTTGCTAACATTCAGTTAAAAATAATATATTTTCTTACCAGACAGACTGGAAAACTTCATGATTCAGGAGACATTGGGTAGAGTAAATAAATGGGTCTTGCCTTAGTAGTAGGAAATAAATAGATCTAGATTGATCTCTCCTCTAGTTCTTAATAAAACTTTAAAGCAAGTTCCACAAATATTATACTGTTTAAAAGTCACTTAACTATGTTTCAAAATAAACTTCAAGAACAGTTATATTCAATGCATACTAAAGTAGAAATTATAGTGTATTGGCATTGGTATACAGATGTGACAATTAGCAGACAAGAACATTAAAACAATTATAACTGCACTTCATAAATTCAAAAAGTTAAGTAGATACATGGAAGATATAAAGGAGTCAATTCAATCTTTTAGAGTTGAAAATTATAAAACAATAATGGAAATCTCTCTGAAAAATCCGTCAAATGTTTGGAAACTTAATAATACCCTTATAAATAACCAAAGGTCACAGAAAAAATTATGAGGGAAATTAGAAAATATGTTGAATATAATGAAAAAACCATTATATATCATTATATATTAAACATTATATATCTACATTTGTGTGATGAAGATAAGGCATTACATAAGGGAAATTTTATATCATTAAATACTTATTTAAAGAAAAATCTCAAATCAATAACATGCATTTCACCTTAAAAAAACTAGAAAATGTAGCAAACCTACCATAACTTGAAGAAAGAGCAGTAAAATTCAGATTGCAATAAATTAAACAGAAATAGAAAAAAAACATAAAACAAAAAAATGGTTTGTCAAAAAGACAATTTAGCTGATAAACTTCCAGTTGGATTGACCAGTAAAAACTAAATGGAAAAGGAATAAATTACCAGTATAAAAAATAAGAATGGCAACATGGTTATAGATTCTACAGATACTTGGAATATTATGAACAACTTTATGAATTTGTCAACATAAATAACATGAACAAATTTCATGAAAGACACACACCACCAATCGAGCATTTCCCAGATAAATAACCTTACAAAGACATTACAAGAAAATAAAACTGAAAAGTCAATATCCCACATTACTATCAATGTAAAAATTCTAAAATAGAGAAAATTTAATTTAGAATATATAAGAAAGGATAAGACATCATGACCTGGAATATAGTTATCCTGGGGTGCACTTCTGGATTAGTGACATGAGAAGCTCTATAGACCTAATCACTAGTAACATGATGATAATTGGTGAAATAATTTTTAAAAAATATTTAATACCATTTACATTAGTACAAAAATGAATTACTTAGGAATAAATCGAAAAAATATATACACAAGATCTCTATGAGGGAAACTATGAATCTCTGAAGGATGAAATCAAAGAACTAAATAAATAAATAGATATTCCATGATCATGAATAAGATGATTCAATGTTAAGATATCAGTTCTTCCTAACTTGATCTGCATATTTAAAGCAATGTCAATCAAAATTCCAGAAAGTTATTTTATAGATATAGACAAATTAATCTTACATTGTATATGAAAAGGCAAAAGACCAAGATAGCTAACATGATATTAAAGAAAAATAGGATTAAATGACTGATACTACCCAACTTCAAGATTTACTATTATATAAAGCTACAGTAATCAAGACAGTGTAGTATTGGCAATATATTAGAAAACTAGATCAACAAAATAGAATAGAAAAACCAGAAACAGACCTACACATATGTAGGCAACTGACCTTTGACAGACAAGCAAATACAATTCAATGTAGAATAGATAATCTTTTAAACAAGTAGTACTGGAGCAATTGAATATCCAACTCCAAAAAAAAAAAAATTAGATGCAAATGTATACTGTTCACAAAAATTAACACAAAATAGATCATAGACATAAATGTAAAATGCAAAACTACAAAACTTTCAGAAGATAACACAGGAGAAAATTAGACGATCTTGAATTTGATAATGACTTCTTAGATACAGGATTGTGTGATTCATACTTAAAGACAAAAAGCAGATTACAGAAACTGTCTATGACAAGATTGTTCTCATAGGAAGAAAACTAACAGAATTAACAAAAATATTTTAAAAGAGCATTTATGAATATGTTCAAAAAGCTAAAGAAGCCATGTTTAAAGAAGGAAAGGAAGAAATAATGACAATGTCTTACAGATAGAGAATGTCATAAATAAAAAGGAATTGTAAAAAAGATACAAATGTAAATTCTGGCATTAAAAATTATATGAAACATGTGAAAAGTAAATAAAAATTGTATTAGAAAAGCTCAGCAGTAGCTATGAACTGGCTGAGAAAAAAATTAGTAAACTTGAAGATATATAGGGATTCTGCAACCAAAGGAACTGAAGTACTAAAAGTATGAAAGAAATGAATGGAACCCATTGAAATATAGGTCACCATTAAGTGCACCAATATATGTATTATAGGGGTACTAGAGTTAGAACATAAAGAAATAGAAGATATAGTCATCACATACATGATAATCCCAATAAGTTGATAGATGATATCCCATCTAAACAATGCACTCCAGAAGACAATGGATAACTTATTTATGAAGTTTTCAAAGGAAAAAATTCCATTTTATTAATCCACTCATGAATTGATGGGCACACAGGTACAATGAATGCTATTTGGCTGATGGGCACACTTGTAATCCTGACTCAAGCATATCAAAATTGATATATGTAACTAAAAACATTTGTACCCCTGTAATATTTTGAAATAATTTTTAAAAAGAGAGAAAAAAACCCCTAAAACCTGTCAAAGAAGAATCCTTATATCAGGCAAAACTATATTTCAGAAAGTGAAAATGAAATAAAGACCTTCACAGGTAAACATAAACTGAAAGAACTTGTTGCTAGCCTACTCAATTTACAAAAAACACAAAAGGAGATTCTGCAGACTTTGTAAGCGACCTCAGACTATAATTTAAATCCACATGGAAAAGCAAAGAGCACAGATAATCATGTAATTATAAAAACCAACATAATATCTATTTTTTTCTTAAGTGCTTTAATAAGCAGCTAAATTAAACAATGTATATATAATTGTATATATACAATTGTACCTATAACATGTGGAAATATAATGTGTTTGACAATAACACAGAGAAAATTATTGGGAGCAAAGTTATATCAGACTAAGACACTGACACCAAATATTAACTCAAATACACAGGACCAAATGATGAGAACCAGAAACGATAAGTGAATGTTAATATTAATATAACACATACTTTCATTATATACTTGCTTTCTTTTCTTCTTTTCATTTATTTAAAATAAATAAGGCACAAAAGACATTTATAAAATATTTCACCTAAGGACAGCAAAACACATATTCTTTGAAAGTGTACATAAAACATTCTTCAGTATCAACTATATTCCAGGCAAGTATAACAAGCCTAAACTTATTTAAAATGATTGAAATACCAAAAAACATGTTCTCTGATCACGATGGAATAAAATTACAAATCAATAACAAATAATTTTGAAAATTTACAAATATATTAAAAAGTAAAAAAATACATTCAATAATAGACAATGGGTCAAAAATATAAAACACGAGAGATATTTAGAAAATATTGTCAGATGAATGGAAAAGAAGACACAACATACCTAAACTTATGGAATGCAAGAAAAGCGGTACTCAGTGGGTAATTTATGGCTATAAACACCTGTTTTTTGGGTTTTTTTAAAGAGAAAGATTCACTTTCCACCCTAATACACTATAAAAATAAGAGAAAACTAACCTAAAGTAAGTGGAAGATAAGAAATAATAAAGATTATACTAAAAATTAATGAAATAAAAATATTAAAAATAGAGAAGAGAATGAAATCAAAAGTTGGTCTTTTTTTTTGAAAAGGCCAACAAAATTGACAAACCTTTTGCTTGAATGACCAGGATGAAAAAAGAGAAGACTGAAATTACCAATATCAAGAATGAGAGGGGACATTACTAACACATACCTTAAAAGATAGAAAAAGTTATAAGAACATACTATGAACAACAGTATGCCAATGAATTAGATAACTTAGATGACATAGAGAAATTCCTAAAAAGGCAGACACTACATAAACTGACTCAAAAGATATAAACTATTTAAAGAGACTTAAAACAATTACAAGGATAGGATTAGTAATTTTAAAAACTTCCCAAGAAGAAAACTCTATGCTCAGATGACTCCAATGGTGTAATTTACCAAACATTTAAAGAAAAATTTATACCAATACTTTAGAAATTATAGTATAAAATAATAGAAGAGGAGAACACTTCAAAACCAATTCTATTGCTATTGAGCCAGTACAAAAGCCAGACAAAAATATCACAAGAAAGGAAAACTATAGGCCAATATCTATTATAAATATAAACATAAAAACTCTCAGCAAAAACTAGCATACCAAATCTGGCAATATATGTAGAGGATTATACACTATGACCAAATAGAATTTATCCTATGATTTTAAGATCAGTTAAACATGTGAAACTCAATATAATACACAATCTCGATAGAATAAATGATATTTTTAAAACCTGATCATTTTGACAAAGAAAAAGCTTTTAAAACAATTTAACATCTTTTGATAGTAACATTCAATAGACTAGAAATAGAAGGGGATTTTCTCAACTTGATAAAGTGAATATACTAAAACCCTACAATTAACATCATGATTAATGACTTTCTTAAAGACTGTATGCTTTTTACTTAAAATCAGAATTAAGATAAGGATGTCTGCTCTCACTCTATTCAATATTGTAATAGAGGTTTCAGCCAGGACAATTATGTAAGAAAAAGAAGCAAAAGGCAAAAGTCATCCAGATTGGAAAAGAAGCAGCGAAATTATCTCTGTAAAATTTCCACAATCTTGTATATAGAAAGCTAAAGAAATCTACTAAAAAATTTATAACTTATAATAAATGAATTCAGCATGATTATAGAGTACAGCATTAATTTATAAAAACCAATCATATTTCAATGCACTAAAAATGATTAATCCTAAAACAAAATTAAGAAAACAATTGCATTTATAATGACATAAAATAATAAAATAGAAATAAATTTAAGTAAGGGTGTGCAAAACCTACACTTTGAAAACTATAAACACTGTTGAAATAAATTAAAGAAGACCTAGATGAATAAAAAAGACATCTTACGTTCATAATCAGAAGACTAAGACTTACCATTAACACTCATAAGTGTTAATGGCAATATCCCCAGATTGATCTATAGATTCAATAAAATCCTGTAAAAATCCCATCTTGCTGCTTTGCAGAAATTGATAACCTAATTCTAGTATCTATACCAAGTTCAAGACATCCAGACTAGCCCAAGTAATCTTGGAAAAAAACAAAATTAGAGGACTCACACTTCCCAATTTCACAACATACTACAAAGCTACAGGAATGAAAACAGTTCAATACTAGCATAATAATAGACATATAGATTAATGGAACAGAATTCTGAGTCCAGAAATGAACTTTATACATCTATGGTCAATTGATTTTCAACTATGGTACCAAGGCAAGGAACTGGGCAAAGACTAGACTTTTCAACAAATCATAGCATAACTGGACATCCATTTGAAAAAGCATAAAATTGGACCTCTTCTTATCACATACAAAATATACTCAAAAAGGATAATTGACCCAAATTTCAGAGCTAGAACTACAAAACCTTATATGTTGATGTAAGGATAAATACTATATGTGTGACTTGGAGTTAGGTAAAACCTTCTTAGATATAACACCAAATGGATATATGACAAAAGAAAAATGAGGTAAAATGGACTTCCTTATAATTAAAACTTTTGTGATTAAAAGGAAACTATCAATAAAATGAGAAGATTTCTATAGAACTGGAAGAAACATTAATAAACTATATATCATATAAAGGAATTATATTCAGAATATATAAAATATCTTACAATTCATTTAAAAAAGCAATAGCACAGTTAAAATGGGAAAGAATATAAATAAACATTTTTCTAAGTAGATTTACAAATAGCCTAAATCCATACCAAAAAGAATGTGGTAATTCTACTTCTTATGGAAGAGAAATAAAAATATGTCAACACAACAATTTGTGCACAAATATTCACATCAGCATTACTCATAATAGCCAAAATATGTAAACAACCCAAATGTCTATCAATTGACTAATGGATAAATAAAATATGGTACATCTTTACAATGGAATATTTTCAGCTATAAAAATGAATAAACTACTGATACATGCTACATCAAGAATGAATCCTGAAAACATTACGCTCAGTGAAATAAGCCTATCGCAAAAGACCATATATTAATATTATATATTTATATTTATATTAAATGTCCAGAATAGATAAATCTATACAGATAAAAGATTAGTGATTGGTTAGGGCTGTTGAAGTTGGAAGGAAATGGCAGAGTGATTGCAAATGAATACAGAATTTCTTTTTAAAGTGATGAAATGTTCTAAATTTAACTATTGTGATGGTGGTACAATTATGACTATCACTAAAAACCATTGAATTGCATTATTTAAATTGGTGGTGTTTATGTGATATGAATTATATCACTGAAAATCTATGATCTAAAATTATAATTTACTATATTAACAAAACTATAACTTAAGTGTATTAAGTTCAATTTCAAGAATTGTTATTATTTATTTTTATTTCAAAATATTAAGGGGGCACAAATGATTTTGGTCACATGGATCACTTTTGTAATGCTTGAGTCATGGCTATAGGTGTGCCCATCACTCAAATAGTGCTGATTGTACCCATTAGATAGGTTTTGACCTCTCCCTTATTCCCCCCCACCGCTTGATTTCCACTGAGTTTTACTTCCCTCTGTGTACATGAGCACTCATCAGTTAGTTCCAATTTAATAGTGAGTACATGTGGTGTTTGATTTTCCAATCTTGAAATACTTCACTTAGGAGAACAATCTCCAGTTTCATCCAATTGTTACAAAAAGCAATACTCCATCCTTTTTATGGCTGAGTAGTACTCCATGGTGGGTGTGTCTGTCTGTCTGTCTGTCTATCTCTCTCTCTCTATATATATATAAAATATATATATTTGTGTATATATATGTTTGTGCATATATGTGTGTGTATATATAGAGAGAGACACACATATATACATATGTGTGTATATATATATGTATATATATACCTCACATCTTGTTAATCCACTCATGAATTGATGGGCATTTGGGTTGATTCCACATCTTTGCAATTGTTAATTGTGCTACAATAAACATTCAACTACAGGTGTCTTTTTCATAGAAAGACTTCTTTTCCTTTCAATAGATACCCAGTAGTGGGATTGCTGGATTGAATGGTAAGATGGCAGGTCTACTTTTAGTTCTTTGAGGAATCTCCATAGTGTTTTCCATAGAGGTTATACTAATTTGCAGTCCCGCCAACAGTGTATGTATTCTTTCTCTCTGCATCCACACCAGCATCTATTGTTTTTCAACTTTTTAATATTATAAAAGCTATTCTAACTGGGGTGAGATGATATTTCATTGTGGTTTTAATTTACATTTACCTGATGATTAGAGATGTTGAACATTTTTTTTTCATATGTCTATTGGCCATTTTTAGTTATTGTATCAAGTTTTGGTGAGGGAAGAACTGAAACTCTCAAACAATGCTGGTGAAAATGAAAATGATACTATCATTTAAAAAAAATGAGCAGTTTCTTATAGAGGTAAATATACCCATACCATGTGAGTCAGCTATTTCACTTTGAAATATTTACCCAAGAGTAATGAAAGCATATGCCCATCCTAATGTGTGTACATAAATATTCATAGCAACTTTATTTGTAATAGCCAAAATTACAACTCAAATGTCCAACAACAGGGGAATGGACAAACAAACCATAGTAAATTCATACAACAGAATATCTCTCAGAAATAAAAAGGAATAAACTATTGATCTATACAATGGTATACATGCATCTCAAAATATTTATGTTGTGTGAAAGTAGCACTACTATAAGAATACAACTGTATGATTCCATTTATGTAAAATTTGAGAAAATTCAAACTAATGTAGAATGATATAAAATAAATCAGTAGTTATCATGCCATGGCAGGAGGGTCAGTGAGAGCAGAGATGTATTGAATCTTAGGATTACAAAGAAATATGAGGAAGTTATTTGGAATGCTATATATGTTCATATACTGATGTTGAGATAGATTCACAGGCATATACATATGACATACTTATCAAATTATAAATATTATACATGTTCAGTTTATTGTATAACAACTATGAAGATGTTTTAAAAGTATTTTTGTTTAAAACATCCTTATCAATAAAACAATGGAGTCAAAGTATAACCATTGCCAAATGGCAGGTTTAAATATCTACTAAATCATTTCTAAAGGAGAGAAGTGGCATGATGAGTTATAATTTAGAGAGATTTTTTTTTTCTGACTTTAAGGCAAGACTAGTAGAGAAATGCCTTCAAAGTGTTTTGCACTAAAAATGTAGGTGGGAAACTTTGGTGCATTGAACTAGCTGTATTTTTAGAGGTTAAGAGAGATGTGAAGGGTATACAGAGATATTTAGAAGGGAAAAATCGATTAGACTTGGTGATTAATGTGTGAAAAATGGAAGTGAAGGAATCAAAGAATTCTCATATGGGAAGATAAGTAGATGGTGCTATGCATTAGAAAGGTGTTGCTTTTATAGAAAATTATTGCTTTATTTTAATCAGGGAAATGGAAAGGATTCAGTGACAAATTTAGAAAATCAATATGAAGTTGTATGAGATGATAGGACATATAATCTATAATCAGTTGAAAGATTGAAAATGATAAGGATAGATAACTCTAGATACTCATAGTCTGGATTGTGAACATGATCCCAAGGAGATGAGACATGTAGGGCTACTTCACTATAAGATTTCTCCAACAATTCATTTCATTTCAACGGTCCCCCAGGAGTTCTGGAGTTGGGGAGTTAAGAAGTTGGTTTTTCTGGCCTCTAGGTGCATATACATCATCTAATATATATCTTACCAAGTATAGGCATCTACTGTGCAGTATTTCCAGTAAGCAATTATTATGCCTCTGCTTGAAAATATACCTTGACAGGAACAATTCTCTGGAAAGAGCTGTCTAAAACAGCTGTTAAAATTATTGAAAGATTCCTTTTTTATATTAAATTCCAAATATACCCCCTTATTAATTCAATTAGCATATTTTGAAGGTCTATTATACTAAAGTACTATATGAAACACTATGATTAGATAGAATAAGAAATGAGAAATTGTACCTGTCCTTTACTGACTCATAGCCTACTGAATTTCTCACTGATTGTTCCTTGTTCATCCAAGCACAAAATATGAGATATATTCATTCCGCATATCAGCTCTTCAAGTATTTTACAGTACTCAATCTGTCCTAATTATACATCAGCTATAACTTTTCTGTTTTCCAACTTTTCTTCAAACACAATGCCTTGAGTTCAACCTGATAGTTATTGTATAGATATACTTCAGTTTATTATTGTCTTCCTAAAGTGTGCCACAAACATCTGATTACTAAATCAAATAGAGTGTGCAGATATTAATGCATTCTAACATGGTTCATGTGGCCAGCAAAATCGCTGTTGTATCATATTCAGCCACTAAACAAATGAATATGGAAAATGGAAGAATAATTGATTTATTCTTTAATGTTCTTACTTACAATCAATAGAATCAACTTTAACTTAAGCTGAAAGAACATTATTTACGGATAGATAAGTCACTGAACCATTGTGAAGGCTGAAGAAACAAACTCTAGACTAAGCTTTCTAGGATGACTTTAAGCCATATTGCAGCACTAGCCCTCCAAAGTGGCTGCTATCATCACCACATTCAGGAAGCATGTCAGCAACCTGCCACACAACTATCACAGCTACTAGTGACAGAAGTACACCATTTCTGTCATAGTTCATACACTGCTAAATCAGGAGCTGCTACACAAGCTTTCAATTTCAGAATATGCTTTTACTGCTACAACCAGAATCAAAAAAAGGAATGGTCCATTGTATACCTCTTTCCCTATGTAACTCAGCTTTGAATTAATGTCATGAGTATATATATATATATATATATATATAATTTCCCAAACCCAAATCACTAAAATACATCCTATAGCAGGGAAACCAGACAAGGTAGCTTGATAGATTCTACTTTGTAATGATGAGGTTTACACTCTATAAAACTATCAATATAGAAAGAGAGTGACAAAGAGATGTGGAGTAAATTAATGTCCATTATAATCCGTTTATAATTAATCTCTCTCTCTCCCTCTATACACACACACATACACACACACACACAATTCAGATACAACAAAACAAATCCTCACCTATCTTGGCCCCACAGATATTTAATAAATACCATGAATCTTCTCTTTAGCCTTACCCAAAGGGACCTGCAGTCATTTACCAGAGTGACTATGCACTGGGCAATGGGTAGTACACAGAACTTCCAGGATTTATAAAATCCTGACTCTTAAATTCTTATTAATCTTGGACTTACGGAGTCAGTGATCAATGGAATTGAGATTAAGCCAGTTTTACAGTGGCTCAATGGACCACAGCCCAATTCTATGGTCCTTATGTTTCCAGTCTCAGCATTTAGAGTAGTAATAACTAGCAGAAAAACCACATGAGTTTCCCCAACCTCTGTGAGGACTTTTATGTTAGAAAGTGTCAAGTAAAAGTCTCTGAAACAGCCCCTGTCACCCTTACCACCTTCTAAAGTTGCAGTATTGCATCCCTGGGGTTAAATAACAACTATAAATTAAAAAATTAAGGAACTAAAAATGCATATGTGGTGATCCTTATCCTATTTTTATTTTCTCTCTATATTTGGCACATTAATAAACCAGGTGTTGTCATAGGGAAGGACTGTTATCTCAAATGCAGTCGGATGGTAATGCCAATCACAGCTCCAGTTCTAGATGTGGAGTCTTTTTTTTTATGTCAGCATTTTATGGGGGTACATATATTACGGTTATGTATATTGCCCATGACCCCCTGCCCCCTCGAGGAAGAGCCTCAAGCATGACCATCCCCCAAACGTAGTACATCTCACTCATTATGTTTGTATATATATACACCCATCCCCTCCTCCCCACTCCCACCCGCCCGACACCTGACAAATGTTATTCCTATATGTCCACTTAGGTGTAGATCTGTTAATACCAATTTGCTGGTGAGTACATGTGGTGCTTGTTTTTCCATTCTTGAAATACTTCACTTAGTAGAATGGGTTCTAGCTGTATCCAGGAATATACAAGAGGTGCTATATCACCATTGTTTCTTAAAGCTGAATAGTACTCCATGGTATACATATACCACATTTTGTTAATCCACTCATGTATTGATGGGCACCTGGGTTGTTTCCATAACTTTGCAATTGTGAACTGTGCTGCTATAAACATTTGAGTGCAGGTGTCCCTTTTGTAGAGTGCCATTTGATCATTTAAGTAGATGCCAAGGAATGGGATTGCTGGATCAAATGGTAGATCTACTTGTATTGCTTTAAGGTATCTCCATATTGCTTTCCACAGAGGCTGAACTAGTTTGCAGTCCCGCCAGCAGTGTAGGAGTGTTCCTGTATCTCTGCATCCACACCAACATTTATTGTTTGGGGACTTTTTGATAAAGGCCATT
>VBSM01000529.1:53152627-53263745 GCA_008086735.1 Cheirogaleus medius
ATAAAATCAATAACAAAATGCATACAAACTAGTATTATAGCAATATGACATAGAATAAATTAATAAATAATTAAAAATAAAAATAAATAAAAAAAGAAAAAGGTCTTTCACTATAAAAGACAATCTATAAAATTGAAAGAAGTGACTATTATACCAAATGTGCCGAAATCAATATAAGGACACAAAAAACATGAAAAAGCAAGAAAAGGAACACAATAATTCTTCAGCAATACATTCCAACAAAAAAGAAATATATGAAATGCCTGAAAAAGAACTGAAAATAATGATATTAAAGAAGCTCAGTTAGATACAAGAGAATGCAGATAAATAATACAAAGATATGAGAAAAATAATTCCTGATTTAAATGAGAAACTCACCAAAAAGATAGATGCCATAGAAAAGAACCAAATAGATATCCTGAAAGTTAAGAATTCAATAAATGAAATAAAAATACAAAGAAAGAGCTTCAAAAACAAATTAAATGAAGCAGAAGAAAGAATTTATAAATTTGAAAACAGGTCTTTTGATATAAACCTGTCAGACAAAAAAAAGACTACAAAAGATGTAAGAAAGCCTATGTGATATATGAAATGCCATAACGTGACCAAATATTCATACTTTGAGTGTTTGAGAAGATGAGATGGGTAAAGGCATAGAAAGCCAATTTAACTGAATAATAGCTGAAAACTTTCCTATTCTTGTAAGAGATATAGATATCAAGATCTAGGAAGCTCAAAGAACCTCAGATTCAAACCAAATGGGTATTCTGCAAGACACATTTGACACAAACTATTTTGATAGTTTGTGTCAAATGTGTCTTGTAGCTGGCTTGTGTGAGGCAAAGTCATAACATGTAACCAAAATGTTTGTACCCCCATAATATCCTGAAATTAAAAAAAGAGTCAACGACAAAGATAATTCTAAAAACAGAAGAAAAAATGGCAAGTCACATGTAAGGATACACCCATCAGAATAACAGCAGATTTCTCAGAAATTTTACAGGCCAGGAGAGATTGAGATGACATATTCAAAGTGATAAAAGAAAAACCTTTCAGCCAAGAATACTATATTCAGCAAAAGCTATCCTTCAAAATTGAAGTAGAAAAAGAGTCTGAGATAAGCAAAAACTAAGGGGATTCATCGCAACTAGATAGGCCCTACAAGAAATGATTAAGGGAAGTTTATATCTAGAAGTAAAAGGATAATATATACCATTATGAAAAAACAAAGTATAATACTTACTGGTAGAGCAGACAGGAAAGAGAAATAGGAATAAGAATAGGAATAGGAAAGAGAAGAGATCCAAATGTTACCACTACAGATAACCACCAAACTGCAAGCGACATAAAGAAATAAAAAATATACAAAACAACGAATAAAGAAAATGACATGAATAAGTCCTCACCTATCAATAATAACGTTGTATGTAAATGGATTAAATTACCCACTTAGAAGCTTAGACTGGTTTAATGGATGGATTTAAGAAAACATGACCCAATTATATGCTGACTACAGGAAACTCACTTCACTTGTAAAGACACATAGTAACTGAAAGTAAAAGTATAGAATATGACATTCTATACAAGTGGAAACCAAAAGTGAGAAGAAATATTTATATCAATAAAACAGAGTATAAGTCAAAAACAGTAAAAAGAGGCAAAGAAACTCATTATATAATGATAAAGGTATCAATTTAGCAAGAGGATGAAACAGTTCTAAATATGTGTATATACAAAAAAAAATAAAAAACAGGACTTAGACATCTAAAGCAAATGTCTTTGAATTTAAAGGAAGAGATAGACTATAATACCATAGTAGTTGGTTACTTCATTTCACTCTCAGCATTGGACAGATCACTCAGACAGAAAATCAATAAAGACACATTGACTTTAAATTTCACTTTAGAACAAATGTAACTAACAGACATTTACAGGATATTTTATCCAACAGGCACAGAATACAAATTCTCATCAACACATGGAACATTCTTTAAGACAGACCATATGTTTGGCTACAAATTTTTTTAAATGTAAATTTTACCAAGTATCTTCTTAGATCACAATAGAATAAAACTAGAAATAAATAACTGTACAAATACATGGAAATTAAACAACTTGCTCCTGGATGACTATTGGGTCAATGAAAAAATTAAGAAGGGATTCAAAAACATTTCTAAAAACAAAAATAGAAATACAACATGCCAAAACCTGTGGGATACAGTAAAAGCAGTGATAAGAAGGAATTTTATAGTCATAAATACCTATGTCCAAAAAGTAGAAACATTTTAAATAAACAACCATACAGGGGGGAGGGGGGGAGGGGCAATGTATGTAACCCAAACAATATTTGTACCCCCATTACAAGATGAAATAAAAAGAAATTAAAAAAATAAATAAATAAATAAACAACCATACAGTTCAAGGAACCAGAAAAGCAAGAACAAGCCACATCCCAAATTAGTAGAAGGAAAGAAATAATAAAGATCAGAGCAGAAATAAATGAACAGAGATTAAACAAATTAAAAAGGAGCAAAGAAACAAAAAGTGTCATTCAAAAACATAAAGAAAATTGATAAACTGCTAACAAGACCAACCAAGAAAAAAAAGATATGACTCCAATGAATAAAATAAGAAATGAGAAAGGAGATATTAAAACTGATACCACAGAAATAAAAGGATCATCAGAGACTATTATAAACAATTATATGCTAAAAACTTGGAAAATCTACAGTAAATGATAAATTCCTGGATACATGCAACTCACCAAGATTGAACTAGGCTGAAATAAAAAAACTTGAACAGATCAATTATAGGTAATGAAATTGAATCAGTAATAAATAGTTTCCTAGCAAAGAAAATACCAGGAACAGATGGCTTTACTGCTGAATTCTCTTAAACTTATAAAGAAGCCTAACACTCATTCTTCTAAACTATTAAGTGGAGGAAATATTTTCAAACTCATTCTGAGACCAGCATTACCCTGATACTAAAACCAGACAATGACACAACGAAAAAGAAAACTTACAGGTGAATATCCCTGATAAATGCAGACATAAAAATTCTAAATTACTAGCTAACTGAATCCAAAAACACATCAAAAAGGTAATACACCATGATCAAGTGGGATTTATCCCAGGAATTCAAGGATGGTTCAATATATACAAATCTGAAAATTTGATAGATCACATTCACAGAAGGAAAAACAAAATCCATGTGATTATCTTAATAGATGCAGAAAAATATTTGATAAAATTTAACATCCCTTCATGATAAAAACTCCACAAATTAGGAATAGAAAAATATAATAAAGGCCATATATGACAAATTCCCAGGTAACATCATACCAAATCGGGAAAAGCTGAAAGTCTTTCCTTAAGAACTGGAACAAGGCAAAGAGGCCCTCTTCCTCCACTCTTGCTCGATATTGTACAATAAGTCCTAGCCAGTGCAATCAGGCAAGAGAAAGAAATCCAAACTGGAAAAGAGGGAGTCAAATTGTCGTTTCGATGACATGATCTTGTATGTGGAAAAACCTAAAGACTCTCCTAAAAAAAACTCTTATAATTGAAAAGTGAATTCAGTAAAGTTGCAGAATGCAAAATCAACTATAAAAATCAATAGTATTTCTATAAACCAGTAATGAATGAGTAGAAAATGAAATCAAGAAAGCAATCCCATTTACAATAGCTGCAAAACAGTAAAATATCTATGAATAAATTTAATCAAGGGGGTAAAAGACCTCTATGAGGAAAACTACAAACCACTGATGAAACAAATTGAAGAGGATGCAAACAAATGGAAAGATGTTCCAATTCCATTCTTATGGATTGGAAAAATTAATATTGTTAAAATGACCATACTATCCAAATCAATGCACAAATTAAATGCAATCCCTTTCAAAATGCCAAAGACATTCTTCATATAAATAGAAAAAAAAATCCTAAAATTTGTATGGAATCAAAAAAGACCCCAAATAGCCACAGAAATATTGACTAAAAAGAACAAAGCTGTGCAAATTAGTGCAACCTTTGTGGAAAAGAATTTGGAGATACCTCAAGCAGCTAGAAATAGAAATACCATTCGACCCAGCAATAGCATTGTTGGGCATCTACCCAAAAGAGCATAAGTCATTCTATTATAAAGACATCTGCACCCGTATGTTTATGGCAACACAATTCACTATTGCAGGGTCATGGAAACAATCCAAGTGCCCGTCAGTTCATGAGTGGATAACTAAAATGTGGTATATGCTCACAATGGAATATTACTCAATTCTAAGAAACGACAGTGAGCTAACACCGTTTATGCTATCCTGGATTAAGCTTAAGCCCGTTATCCAAAGTGAGGCAACACAAGATATGGAAAATGGGCTCGACATCTACTCGCCATCAAATTGGTACTGACTGATTAAAACTATGGTGCTCAAATGGCGGTAGTGTTCACCAGGGTTTTGGTGGAGGGGGCAAGACCCACATCATAGGGATGTGGGGAGCATTATCCAGGGGAAGGGCATACCTCTAACCCTTCTTAAGGAGAGGCAAAGTTATACAATGTATCCAAAATGTAAAAAAAAAAATCTTTAGTGTGATGGAGGGCAGGCGGGAGCGAGGAGGAAGTGTAGAGTTATATAATGTGAGCTGTGCGTGCCACCTGGGGATTGGACTCACTTGAAGCTCTGGCGTGTGGGGGGAAGGGGTGGTTGGGGCAATGTATGTAACCCTAACAATATTTGTACCCCCATTATATGATGAAATAAAAGAAAGAAAAAAAAAGAAAAGAACAAAGCTGGAGATATAAAACTGCCAGACTTTAAAATACACTTCAAAGCTATAGTAGCCAAACAGCATGAGCTTAGAATAAACATGGACACATAGACCAATGGAACAGAATAGAGAACCCAGAAATAAATACACATATTTACAGCCAACTGATTTTTGACAAAGGTGTTAAGTATGTGCATTAGGGAAAAAACACCCTTTCAATAAGAGGTCATGGGAAAACTGGATATCTACATGCAGAAGGATGAAACTAGACCCCTATCTCTTACCATATACAAAAGACAAAACAAAATGGTTAGATATTTAAATATAATACCTTAAATTATAAAATTTCTAGGTGAAATCACAGGGGAAACACTTTAAGATGTTGATCCAGGCAAAAATTTGTGGCTAAGGGCTCAAAAGCACAAAACCAAAAATAGACAAATGGGGACTATATTAACATATATAAAAAACTTCTGTACAGCAAAGGCAATAATCCACAGAGTAAAGATTTAACCAATACAGTGAGAGAAAATATTTGCAAATTATTTATCCAACAAGAAACTAGTATCCAAAATATACAAGGAACTCAACTCACAGGCAAAAACAAACAAACAAACAAACAAACAAAAAACCCACAAAACCCAAATAATCCCATTAAAAAGTGGGCAAAAAATCTGATAGCCATTTCTCAAAAGAAGATATACAAATGGCCAACAGGTATATGAAAAAGTGCTCAATATCATCAATTGCCAAGTAAATGCAAATCAAAACCTTAATGAGATATCATCTTACCCTAGTTAGAATGTTTTTATCAAAAAAACACAAAAAACAACAAATGCTGGTGAGGATGAAGAGTAAAAGGAACTCACACACTGTTGGTGGAAATGTAAATTGGTGCAGCCATTATGAAAAACAGTATGAGGGTTTCTCAAAAAACTAGAAATAGAATTACCATAAGATCCATCAATCCAACTAAGGATATAGTAATAAAATCAGTATATCAAAGGAATAAATACCTCGTTTAAACACAGTGTTTGCCACAGAACTATTCCCAATAGCCAAGATATGGAATCAACCTAAGAGTTCAGCAGAGGATGAATGGATAAAGAAAATGTAGTATATATACACAACGGAATACTATTCAGCCATATAAAATAATGAAATCATCATTTGCAGCAATGTGGGTCGTTATGGTAAGTGAAATAAAGCAGGCAAAGAAAGACAAGTATCACATATTCTCGCTCATATGTGGGAGCTAAAAAAGTTGATATCATGGAATTAAAGAGTAGAACAATAATTCCTAGAGGCTGGGATGGTCAAGGGTGGGGAGATAAAGAGGGATTGGTTAAAAGGTACAAACATACAGTTAGAGGAAATAAGTTCTAGTGTTTGATAATACAGCAAGGTTACTGTAGTTAACAACCATATATTGTATATTTTAAAATAGCTAGAAGTTTTGAAATCTTCCCAGCACAAAGAAATGATAAATGTTTCAAGTGATGAATATACCAAATACCCTGACTTGATTATTACACATTATATGCATGCATCAAAATATCACATATACCCATAAATATGTACTATTATGTATCAATAGAAAAGCCTCTAAACTGGCAGTCTTTACGAATGTAGCATTGCCTATTATGGGCTCTGAATTCTTCAAAGATGTTCACTTCATTGCAATTTGTAATCAACTATCTATCGATATAAGACGATTATTTAAAAAATGTATTGCTATTTTATTTTTTCCCAGATTTTCTTCTTTGAAATACATGTGTATGAATGAAACCTATTTTGTGTCCATGGCAAAGACATGTGTTTTGTGAGGAACAGGTTACTTAGATTATATCTTTCTCTCTGCTTTCATACACTACCTATTAGGACGTTGGATATAGAGTTTTTCTCCTGGGTATATGTATAGGTATTCTGTGTTTTTGGAAGTGGCATTTCCAGATTTAGCAAAAGTTATGACTTAAATCAATGGATTGAATCTATTTTCTTGTGCAATTTTATTCCATCAATATACAAAAGGCTTTTTAAGCATTTTAAAAATCTCATCTTTATTTTGTCAATTACTTCTCTGGGTAAAAATACATTGATTGGCATTTCCAACCTTCCTTTCAATTAGTCCCGGACACTACTAAAAAGGACAAAGATTAAGACTCAAATTAAGGAAGAATTACTGTTCTGATAAAGGATTTTTTATTTTGTATGATATTTTGATGCACTTTAAAAGGGAGTAAATCTCAAGGCTACTTTAAAGTGGTTAATTTTAAAGATGGATATCTGAAGCCCAGCTCTAAAATAGAATTATGGCAATGAAATAATAAGTCAGTTACATATTGCCTATGTGCTTATGTCTACATATTCTTCACAAAGGTGTTTCTTGTAAAAAATAGGCACTTAATGAAATTCTTAGCTCAGTCCACAGTAACTGACAGAGTGAAGCTGTTAGAAAGACATAAGCATAGCCATTATAAGAAGCTGATGATTAATAATAACTTCTGATGAATACATAGTAGCTATTTATTGTGGTGCTATCAGATGATTATATACTAAGCCTATTGTAGAGTGCTTCAGTATAAATTAGATGAATGGTTTTCTTGTTAAGAATTTTAAAGGAAAAATAACATTGACAATATTTATATAGCTAGAGGCCAATAAAACAAACATTTTTTATTATTCAAACCAAGAGCTAAAGTGATATTTTAAGTACACTACAGTTTTAGATGAACATATTAATTTGAGGTCAAATATCTTTTCATTAAGGTGCCAGTCAGACTTAAATTTTGTGGCATGATATACTTCGTCCATAAACAACCTAACCCACAAAATCTCTGAGTACATATTTAAAAGATCAAACGTGTCACACAAACCTATGAAATGCCTGTCCATTTTCATTTTTTAAAGTGATAGTCAATTTTTAACCTCCAAGGAAAGTTTCCTTTGTATAAACTTACAATACAAATGAAGAGCTGTATGCGGCCACAAGAACTGATGTTTCCTTATAAGCAAAATAACAAATGATTTTCATTTGTTTTGGCAAGCTAAAGGCAAATGTTTCACAGACATTCTCTTCACAAAGAAAAAAATGAAAAGTTTGATAGATTTTATTAAAATGCATTAACTCAACCTAATAACAAATTATTGTCAGTATTTATGTGCTCTGTATACTCTCTTGATGAGAGAATGCCTATCATTTTGAAGGATGCCAGTGTATTTTAAAGCTCTCTTAAATACCTCTAGTAAAAACTCCACAGGAAAAGAACACATATCCACAGAGTGAGCCCTAAGCAAAATTGTGACATACACTTTTTAAACATTCAAACTTTCATGCTTTCTTATTTGCAAATTGGTTCTCCTCATTTATTATCCTACTTTTCACTGATGGAGGACAATGTTTAAGATCACTGACCTGTTGTAAGGAAGATCTGACATCCTAGCAACCTCATTCACAACACTTCCACTCAGATTTAGCCTATGGTGAAGCACTTCAGGCTCTAAACCAAACCCTTAACATAGGGTCACTGCATCTGGTTCTAGATTTTGTGCATTTTTCCCTGATTCAGGCACTCAGCTAACAGGTCAGTTATGTGCAGAAATCTATCCAGCCTTTCAGTGGCAAGCCAGTGGTGGCCTACTTCCGTCCTCTTTCTGTTTCCTACCTCTTTTTTCCTAAGCATTATCTCCCATACTTTTCTGAAATTTAAGTTCTGTATAGTACCCATGTTTGCCGATAGCTTAAATTAATGAGTTACAGCCCCTGAAACCAGCGGCATTTTAACAGGCACCTTCTGGAAACTCACTTTCATAATCCAAAGAATCAAGATTACATACAAGTATGAAAATTTAAGTACTGAGGTTAGCCAAGGTGACAATGTTTATAGAGTTATGGATACTGTACAGTTACTGGTTATCAGCTACTGGTTTATTTAATTAAACATATGTAGATATAAATTGAACATACATTATTTTTTCCTTTCATTTATTGTGTAAGAAAATCAGTAAACTCTTTATTTTAGCTTTAAGATGAACCAATAAAACCATGAAAAATGAAAGAGAATTTGATACGTTAAAAGTCTTCCTGGGAAAAAGAGTGTATCTGTGTTTATAAAGCACAACCATGCTAACTGCTTTCACACTAATTATTCCTCTCTTTCCTCTAAACTAATAGCCAATGTGTCCAAACATAGGGAGGAGAAACAATTCCTAGGAGAGAGGTCAAATTCCATCATTATGTAGAAACGATACAGGAATTTTATTGTATTTGCAAACCAAACAGAAAATTCGTCTACTGCTTAATATTATTCTTGCCAAATTGCATGGAACTTAATTGTTGCAGCAGTAGGTAGACTGTGTACTTCCTTTCATTCTCACTAATGAACAATATTCAAATAGCTAAAATAGCTCCTGTCATTTTCCTATTTCTTTCTAACCTACTTTTCCCTCTTATTGCAATTAGAACACATATTGTTTAATTGAGTCTACTTAACTACTTGGTTCACCTTTGCCTTGTGAGTTCCTTAGGAGGAGAGAGCACTATATTTTTTGAACAGATGCTTCATTATGGGAGGTGAGTAGCTCAGTTACATCGCCATTTCACCTTTTCCCCATGTCTGGCAGTTGTTGTGGGCTGTTAAACAGCTTTAATAGAAGATGAGACCAGTGTCTTGCTCTAAGGGCATGAAAACTTTTTTTATTGGTCTCACTATCTTCATGGTTCATTAAATACAATGTAGAGTCATTTTACTGCAGCTAGGAGACCCCAGGAGGACCTGACAGTTAAATGAAAGTTGTCAGTCTCCCTTCTGTTTTAGCTAGATTGGGTAATAAAAGGGGAGAACCTGGAAGTGGGGACCAAAACTGAGATCAATGTACCAAACAAATAAAAGAAATGTAATAAGTTCTTGAAAAATGCAGCAGAAGAAGGCAGGGGAATTTAAGTGTCTAGACAAATAGAGACCAGTGATCATAAATCTGTAATGAATGGCTTTAAGAATTATAGCTGTGTTTTGCATAATAGATAAGTGGAAAGCTTGTGGTATAAAATTTACAAGGAAAAATTCTTAAAAATTGCAATGGAAAAATAGTATTTGGGTATAGAAACTGTGAAGAAATTGTTAACAATGATACCTCAGAAATGTAAGGAATTAGAGATTGTTGACATCTTTCCATTCTTACTTAAAAGAAAAAAAGAAATGTACTTCTATTTAATAGCCTTTGCACTTTTTAAAGTAGACTTCCCATGATTAATTGTCATTGTGCTGACAAATAAACTAGCCTTATTTAGGAAGTATCTTCTTGTTTCCTTTGTGTTTCTGAGTAAAACATTAGACTTTGTCAAAAATGTCACTGTAGGAAAAAATTTATAAAAGAAGTTTAAAAGAATCCATATATGATTTTTGTTCATGTAGTCTAATATTTAGGACAAATTTAACCTTTTTAACCTATAGTTAATAAAAGGCCTCTGAAATCTCCCTCCCTAAGTATAATTAATTATACAATTTAGCCTTTTTTTTCCTTTGCCCAGATTCTATAATTTACTTTGTAAGCCGTAAAGCTTGAAGTGGACATTATCTAATATTTGCATTACTGGAGGAAAAAAGATTAGACAGAAATGACACTAAGGTTTGCATCATTAAAATAAAAGGATCATTATTATTAAAGGGCAAAAACTCATCCTGCTTAAAGAATTCTTTAAAAAAACAAGAATTCTTGATAATTGGTATATATTGTCACATATACAATTCTATTATTTACTCCTTTCTTCACTTGTGATAAAATAGTGAAAAAAAATATTCTGAATATGTTGGAAATTAGTAAGGAATAACTGGGACACCAAAAAGCAGTTGTATTTAAATTATACCACTGGCATACATTGTTCACATTTCAAACCAAAAACAATTGGAGATATTTCACTTTTCCTATATAGACATACCAAGGCAAATTTCGAGGAACTTATATCATTATTATTCCGATTTTAAACCTTACCACATTTTCAAAGAAAGTTGTTGGTGCCCATAGCTCCCATTGATGATTTAGAACAGCACTGTTCAACATAGTTTTCTTCAGAGATAGAAGTGTTCTATGATCATACCTCAGAGATATTGTGGGTTTCATTCCAGGCCACCACAATAAACTGAATATTGCAATAATGTGAGTCATACAATTTTTTTGGTTTCCCAGTGCATTAAAAATTATATTTTTACTATACTGGCGTCTATTAAGTGTGCAATATCATTATGTCTAAAAATGTACATACTATCTTTAAAAATACATTATTACTAAAACATGATAATGATCACCTGAGCCTTTAGCAAGTTGTAACATTTTTGTTACATGTTACATGTAACATTTTGTTACATGTTACATGTAACATTTTTGTTACCCTCTGGCGGAGGGTCATGCCTCAATGTTGATGGCTGCTTACTAATCAGGATATTCATTGCTGAAGGTTGGAGTGGCTGTGGCAATTTCTTAAAATAAGAGAACAATGAAGTTTGCCATGCCCGTTCTTCCTTATACGAAAGATTTCTCTACAGCATGCAATGCAATTTATAGCATTTTACCCACATTATAACTTCCTACAAACTTGAAGTCAATCCTCTCAAAACCTGCCACTACCACATCACCTAAGTTTATGTACTCTTCTATATCCTTTGTTGTCATTTCAACAGCGTTCACAACATCTTCACCAGGAGTAGAATCTGTCTTTAAAAACCATTTTCTTTGTTCATCCATAAGAAGCAACTCAAACTTAACCGTCTCTAGCTTTTGATTTAAAGTGAAAGACATAGGACTCTTCTTTTCACTTTCACACTTAGAGGCCACTATAGGATTAATTGAGCCAATTTTAATATTATTCTTTCTCAGGGAATAGGGAGGCCTAAGGAGAGGGAGAGAAATGGGAATGATCAGCTGGTGAAGCAGTCAGAATACACAAAACATTTATCCATTAAGTTCACTATCTTATATGGCTCCCTTCATGGCACCCCAAAACAATTGCAATAGTAACATCAAAGATTACTGATCAGAAATCATCATATCAAATATAATAATAATGAAAAAGTTTGAAATAGTACATAAATTACCAAAATATAACACAGAGACACCAAGTGAGTACATGTTCTTGGAAAAATGGCACTGGTAGACTTGTTCAATACAGGGATACCACAAACCTTCAATATGTAAAAAAATGCAATATCTGCAAAATACATTAAAGTAAAGCTCAATTAAATAAGGTGCGCCTGTATATCAGCACTGTTCAATATGACAGCTACTAGCCACCTGCAGATATTAAACAATGAAAATATATCTTGTATGACTGAGGAACTGAATTTTTAATATTATTTAAATATAAATCTAAATGGTCACATATGGCTAGTGGCTACAATATTAGACAGTGCAGATTTAAACTGTTTATACAAGTGTGATCAATCTGGTTTCCATGAATTTAAATTCTTCTTTGTCAAGCTCACCATAAATTGCTTTTATTGCCGTGATTCATGGTAAGTTAGAAAGAACTCAAAAGCAATTGTCCTAGTATTTTAATTTCATTTTGATTATAATCCATCCCAAAATTCTCCATGAAAACAATGTAACCATGCTTACTTGGTGGATTAGTCTGGCTTCTCCAGAGACACAGAACCTCTCTATCTATAGAGAGATAGAGAGAAAGAGGAGGGAGGGAGAGAGAAAGTATATATATATATATATATATGTAAAATAACATAATGGCTCATATGGTTAGGGTAGCTGAGAAGTCTCATGATCTACATTTGACAGTGACAAGCTGGAGATCCAGGAAAGCTGATGTTCCATCTCCAGGTCAAGTCAGAAGTACTGAGAACCAGGAAAATTGATGGTGTAAATTCTAATCCAAGTTTGAGTCCTAGAGCAGGAGAAGACCAATGTCCCAGCCTGAAGAGTCAGGGAGAAAGAGCAAATAATTCTCCCTTATTCAGCCTTTTTTGTTCTATTCAGGCATCTAATGGATTAAATAAGACCTACCCACACTGGAGAAGGCAATCCGCTTTACTGGGTCCAGCAATTCACATGTTAATTTTATCGAGAAATACCCTTATAGACACATCCAGAATAAGGTTTAACCAAATATCTGGGCACCCCATGGCCTAGTGTGTTAACACATAAAATTAACCGTCATACCTGACATTACAAAATGGTCTCTTCTCTCTCTCCTCTTCTTTCTCTGCCACTTTTAATTATTAATATTCAAATTTAAAAGCCTATTTTTAGCCAATTAATTTAACTTTGACTCCTCTACTACAGTTTTAAACACCTGGTGAGATTTTAAATAAAAAGGAAGGGGATACTACATTGTGAATTTCCAAAGTCTGCTTTATTCTATTCTTTGATTCCTAGTTCTTAACTCAGTGCTTAGCACTGAGTTTCTAGCACATGGATGGTTCTGGGAAATATCTGTTGCCTAAAAGAATTAATGAATAGTACTGATATCTTAGAATAATGTTTGTTGAATAATGGTCTCTCAGTCTCTGTTTTGGTTTCCTTCATTCACCTTTCTCATAAGCTTCCTGTTTAATGGATATTCAATTTTCAAATATATTTTGGAGCAGTGTTTTTCAATATTTAATGTGCATATGAATCACCTCTGTTAAAATGCAGATTTACAGTCAATAAATATGGGTGGAGGCTGGTGTTCCCCATTTATAACAAGCTCCCTGGTAATTTCAGCGCTGTGGTAGGACCACACTTTATATAGCAAGGATTTAGAGAATACTCTGAAGAAAAAGAAGGAACAAAACATTGTTTGTAAGTAATAGTCACAGCATTTAGCTTGTCTAAGTTATAGTAGCATTGAGACTCTTAACAAAGCAAAATTTAGTCATTCCTTCATTCAATAAATAATTCTTGAGTCTCTAGCATGTGGTGGCAGGTACTGTAGTAAGCACCAGGGAGAAAAGATAAATAAAACCATAATTCTTACCCTAAGATGAGTATCAACTTTTTTTGTGGAGGGGGAGGCAGAGACACATGCATACAATGAGCAGTTCTTTGGCAAGTTACCCATTAGAACAGGATATTATAAAAGTTCAAAATTGGGACAATTGTTTTAAACTTAGTACATTCCCAAGGAGGTATTATCTAACTTTAGTACTGAAGGAAGAGTAGCAGTGATATAAGGTGTACATCGTAGATAAATGTAGTAGCCTTAAAATATATGTGGAAATGACAAGGGGGAGACAAGCATGGGAACGGTCTATGCACATAAGTTCTGTAATTTCTCATTTCATTTGATCATCTTCTAAAAGGGTGGAAGTGAAGTGATGATACAGGGATTTGAAAAGAGCACAGCAAGTGTGAAATATGAGGATTGATAAAGGAGACAAGCCATATCAAAGAACCGGTAGAGGTTGAGATCATGAAGTTGTATTGGTACTAATATGTATAGTTCTATGTTTTTGTTTTCTTGCAGCCAGAATTTCAGAAAAGAAAACATGATCAGTTGAATTGATCTTAGCCTAAGTTGTATCAGATGTAATAGCAGAATAGAAGAGCAAAAAGTACATGAAGTTGGCTCTATAAAGGGATAAAGAGGGAACCAGGCTAGTAAATTGGCTGAGATTAAAGAAATCAATGAATCATAAGATAGAATAAGGTAGAAATATATGCTAGAAAGTTATGGTCATAGAAAGAAAAGCTTGAAATTGAGATATAAGTTAGGTAACTTAAAGCTGCTGACAAGGATAATACAACCTAGCTGGTATGTGATTGCACTCTATGTATGGCTTTAGTGCCTATACTGTTAACTGACACACTCTTCGTTTTTACAAACAAAGGTCTAATTGATAGATATGGTAGAGCAAGTGGGATTAAGTTTTGAACAAACATTTTTTATTACATTTATTCATTGCTGTTAAATAACCTTTCTTCATGATATTTTTCCTTAAAATAAACTAGATCTATGTAAGTGAAAAAAAAATAATGATTTGCAACCTCACCATTACAAAGGTATTTTTATAATGTATATTTTTATAGTTAAACTTAATATCCATTGTTCAGGAAAACAAAATAAGGCAAATTCTGGGGAAAAATATAAAATATAAGCTCTTTAGCAATACATTAAAAACACTTCATAACCTTACAGTAACCTGGCTTTCTCTACCACACTTCTACTGAATTACTACATAAAACTTAACTTTACCCTTAAATAATGATAGCTAGCATTAATTAAGTGGTTATTAGCATCCCATTTATTCCTCTCTTCTTATTGAATCCTCTTATTCTGAGATAACTACTGCTATTTACTCTGTTTTTCTTTATGAGTAAACTGAGGCATGGGCAAATTCAAGGCCACCAAACCAGTAGAGCTAGTATTTTAAACAGGGAAGTCTATCTCCAAGGGTATCCAAAGGGGGAAAAAAGAGGTCAAACTATAGCTCTTTGCTGATCATAATGATCTTATATCTAGAAAACACCAAAGGTAACACCAAAAGACTCCTGGAATTGATAAGTAGATTCAGCAAAGTCTCAGGCTATAAAATCAGTGTACTTAAATCAGTAGCATTCATATATGCTAACAGTCAAACTGAAAATCAAATCAAAGACTCAATACCTTTCACAATAACAAAGTAGTACAACCTCGAAGGAAAGTAGTATGGAGATACCTCAAAAAACTAAAAGTAGAACTACCATTGGATCCAGCAATGCCACCACTGGGTATTTACCCAAAGGAAAAAAAAAAAGACATTCTATAAAAAAAGACACCTGCACTTGAATGTTTATAGCAGCACAATTCACTATTTCAAAGAGGTGGCAACAACTCAAGTGCCTATCAATACATGAATGGATTAATAAAATGTGATATATGTATACCATGGGGTACTAATCAGACATAATAAAAAATGATGAACTAATACCTCTTATATTAGCCTAGATGGAACTAGAGCTCATTCTTCTAAGTGAAATATCACAAGAATGGAAAACAGGCACCACATGTACTCACCATTAAATTGGAACTAATCAATCAACACTTGTGTGCACATATGGAAATAATATTCATTGGAAATCAAGCAGGTGGGAGGGGGGAGGGGGATGGGTAAATTCACACTTAACGGGTACAATGCATACTATCTGGGGGATGGCACACTTATAACCTTGAAAAAAGCAATTTATGTAACCAAAACATTGTACACATGTAATATTCTGAAATTAAAAAAAAAACAACCCAAAGTACATTCTTTATAAATGAAGACTCCAAGAAGCACATGAAATTATGTTAATGGCCTTGGTTAACAGAAAGCATCAAACAAAAGGATATTAGCATCTTTGTGAACCACCAAAAATGTGTAATTTTAATTATGTTTCAATTAGATTAGATGTTTTTCCTATTTCCAGTCTTTCTGTGTTTTTAGACCCCCCACTTCACTTTTCACATATAGTCCTTTCCCACTAGGACAACCTGCTAATATAGTCATAATATATATACTTGAAATATGAATAATAAGCCCCCTGTTGATTGAAAATAATATTTATATAATAGGACAATTATCCTCACATCATTTAAGAATTTCTGTACTATTATTTTACCTGTATTTGTCATTTTATTAAGCCACATTTGGATGTTGGCAGGCTTAGCAGAAACATATACATTTTCTACCTGAATGGTTTTTAATGATCTTTCACTGTTTCTCTTTTTCCAATTTATAAACAGGAGAAATGAACAGCTTTTAAAAATAATTATTCATTTGGTAAAAAGCAAAAGACTCTAACACATTTTATTTTTGATTGAGATAATATGATTTTACCCAACAGATTCAAATCAATGATATGGTTAAACAGTAAGAATGAGAAGACATATTTTCCTGGTGTAAAATGTGTAATTTTTAAAATAATTAACCTTAATATTTCTCACATAAATTAAGAAATGTACAATAAACAGTGCAATTTGTATGATATTTTAGAGTTGACATTTTTTCTCAAATACCTTCTTCATCTTAATTCTAAACATAATATGGACACACTGCTATTAGTTTTTCAGCTCCGCCCTGCTTATTAGAAAGATTGAAGTCCTGAGACGTTGTCCAAGTTTGTTCAGCTAATATTTGGCAGAGCTAGAATCTGAAGTCAGGTTCCCTAACTTCAAATCCTTTGCTGTTACTACATTATTATAGCACCTTCCTGTTATAAATGCAATTATGTCCCAAAATGCAGGTATTCTTTCCTTTGATAGTTTGTACACAATTGTCAACTACGGCACATTTTGCAATAAAATGATTAATTTTATGTTTTGAAGAAGAAAGGCTTCTTTCAAGATCTGCATAGTTATTTAAGCTGAGGCTATGGTGTCTGAAAATTATTCATACATTCTTTGGTTATCTTAATGTATAGAAACATAGGACTTTCTATATGGATTGTAGGAGGAAAATATACCTTCTAGAAAATGTTCAAATGACAAAGGCTGGCTTTTATCAATCGCATACCAGCCACTAGTTGAAATTTATTCTTTGGGGAAGCTTACATTCTCTATTATTTCCTCTGAAGAGATCACCACTAGATACACAAAGGTGGAATCTGAAAATACATATGTGGGAGCTTTTACATGCTCATATATTATCAAACACTCTCTTTATGAATTACAGATAAACCATAGCAAGGGCTAGAATCTGACTGAATGCATGATAGCTGTATTTTTGTTGATTTTTATGTAAAATACATTGGTCCACATTTTAAATTCTGTCATATGGTTTTGCATAGACAATCCTGCATTTCCTAAAGTGAGTTTTTCAGAGCACTGTCTCTGAAGGACATGGATAGGTTTTCTGTGGGAAGAAAAGACAGCAGTTTTGAGATTTTGATTGTTGTTACATTACACAAAGTTAGATAGGTTTACTTACTCCAAGACATAATAAAGCACTGAGAGCCTTTAATAGACAATAGATTTCCCGCAAAGTTATTTAAACATGTAAAATGTTTTCATATAGTGTACATCTCACAGGTAACTCATCTATCTTACATATTTATATAAGAGAATTTTGGGGGGGGGGAAATTTGCATAATTCCATTTAATAATTCCTCTGCTTTCCAGAAGAGTAGAGCTAAGATAGAGTCTATATATTTTGTTGATTTATTATATTTGTTTTGTCTTCCTCTTAGAATATAAGCTCAGTGAGCGCTGAGATTTCATTTATTTTATCCATAGCAAGTTGAGTAGTAAGTGGAACTGATTGAATGAATGAGTTTCTAGTACAGTATCTGGCATTGTAACTGGCACTTAGGTGTGGCCCACCAAATGGAGATTTTCACCATTATTCTTATTTTCTATGATTGTCAGGATAAGCTATGCTAATTATTATGGCCTAAACCTACATCAATGCTTCTTTTATATATGAATTTTTCAAAATTCATCTTTTCTTTTTAAAAATTATTTTAAGTTGTTGAATCTTAAATGTGGAGTATAAGAATAGCCAAAAGACATTGTTTTTTTTAATTAAGAGATAAACACAATTCACTTTTTATTTCACATTTATTTATAAACTAAATTTAAAAAAGAAAAACAACCACAGCTTCTAGATCAACTTACTTGTTTCCAATCATCTCAACTTGGCTTTCATCTAGGAGAGAACTTATAATCTATGATACACAAATTCCCAGTTTTTATATATACTTTAATTCATTGAGTATTCTAATTTTCACCAAAAAAGAAAATTAAGAAGGAAATTTTATATATTTTTAAAAAATTTATCACAGGGAAAATTCCCCCAAATATTTACCTGTAAAAATAATTAACTTTAAGAAATGTCTATTCAGATCTTATGTCCATTTTTAACAGGAAGTTTGGTTGTTTTTTTGCCATCAAGTTGTTTGAGGTCTTTATATATTCTGGATATTAACCTCTTTTCAGATGCATAGTTTGCAAATATTTTCTTCCATTCTATAGGTTTTCTCTTAACTCTGTTGATTTTTTTTCTTTTTGCTGTGCTGGATCATTTAAGCTTGATGTAATACCATTTGTCTATTTTGTTTGTTTGTTTCCTGTGCTTTTGTGGTCTTATCCAAATAATTTTTGCCAGACTAATATCATTAAATGCTTCCTCTATTTTTCAAATGAAGAAAACTCTAGGATCTAAAATTGCTATAATCCTCTAATAGTGTCATAGCTCTAGGTATTACAGGTATGTGAAAAAATGTTCAACATCAAGGAAATTCAAATCAAAACCATAATGAGATATTATTTTGGCTCTGTTAGAATGGCTATTATCAATAAGTCAGAAAAATAGATCTTTTAACAATGTTGATTCTGCCAACTTACAAGCATGGTATGGTCTTCCACCTGTTTACATCCTCTGCTATTTCCTTCTTCAGTGTTTCCTAGTTCTCTCTGTATAGGTATTTTACCTCCTTTGTTAAATATCTTCCTAGGTACTTTATTTTCTTTGTTGCTATTTTGAAGGGAATTGAGTCTTTGATTTGGTTCTCGTTTTTACTGTTGTTGGCGTATATGAATGCCTCTGATTTGTGTGCATTGATTTTGTATCCTGAGACTTTACTGAATTCATTTATCAATTCAAGGAGTCTCTTGGTTGAATCCTTGGGGTTTTCTAGGTATAATATCATGTCATCAGCAAAGAATGAGGATTTGATCTCTTCTGCTCCCATTTGGACACCCTTAATTCCGTTCTCTTGTCTGATTGCTATAGCAAGGACTTCCAGCACTATGTTGAATAGAAGTGGAGATAGTAGGCAACTTTGCCTTTATCCAGTTTTAAGTAGGAATACTTTCAATTTTGCCCCATTCAGTATGATGTTGGCTGTGGGTTTGTCACCTATGGCTTGTGTCATTTTTAGGTAAGCCCCATCTATGCCTATTTTGTTAAGTGTTCTTATCATAAAAGGGTGTTGAATTTTGTCAAATGCTTTTTCTGCGTCTATTGAGAGGATCATATGGTCTTTGTTTTTCTTCTGTTTATATGGTGAATTACATTTATATATTGGTGTATGTTGAACCATCCTGCATCTCTGGGATGAAGCCCACTAGGTTGTGATGGATTATTTTCTTGATAAGCACCTGGATTTGGTTAGCTAGGATTTTATTAAGAATGATTGCATCTATATCCATAAGGGATATTGGTCTGTAGCTTTCTTTTTTTGTTGCATCCTTTCCTGGTTTTGATATCATGGTTATATTGGCTTCATAAAATGTGTTGGGGAGGATTCCATCCTTCTAGATGTTATGGAATAATTTCTGCAGGATAGGCACCAGAACTTCTTTGAAGGTGTGGTAAAATCACATCATCATTTTTAACAGATATAGAAAAAATAATTTTAGGTGTTGTATGGAACCAGAGAAGACCTTGTATAGCAAAAGAAATCCTAAGCAATAAAAATAAAATGGGAGGTATCAATTTACCAGACTTCAAACTAACAACAAGGCTATAGTAATTAAAACAGCTTGGGATTGGCACAAGAACAGGGATATTGACCAGTGGAACAGAGTAGAGAGCCCAGATATAAAACCATCCTCATATAGCCACCTAAGCTTTGACAAAGCAGACAAAAACATACACTGGGGGAAAGAATCACTATTCAATAAATGGTGCTTGGAAAACTGGGTGGCCACATGTAGAAGACTGAAACAGGATCCACACCTTTCACCTCTCACAAAAATCAACCCACACTGGGAAACAGGCTTAAATCTAAGGTGTGAAACTATTAGAATTCTAGAGGAAAACGTTGGAAATACTCTTCTAGACATTGGCCTAGGCAAAGAATTCATGAAGAAGACCCCAAAGGCAATCACAGCAGCAACAAAAATAAATAAATGGGACCTGATCTAATTAAAATGCTTCTTCACAACCAAAGAAACTGTCACAAGAGCAAACAGACAACCCACAGAATGAGAGAAAATTTTTGCAAGCTACACATCCGATAAAGGGCTGATAACTAGAATCTATTTAGAACTCAGGAAAATCAGCAAGGAAAAATCAAACAACCCTATCAAAAAGTGGGCAAAGGACATGAACAGAAACTTTCCAGAAGAAGACAGAATAATGGCCAACAAACCTATGAAAAAATGCTCAACATCTCTAATCATCAGGGAAATGAAAATCAAAATCACAATGAGATACCACTTATCTCCAGTGAGAATGGCCTTTATCAAAAAGTCCCAAAACAGTAAATGTTGGCATGGATATGGAGAGATAGGAACACTCCTACATTGCTGGTGGGACTGCAAACTAGTGCAACCTTTGTGGAAAGCAATATCGAGATACCTTATCATGATACAAATGGATCTACCATTTGATCCAACAATCACATTACTGGGCATCTACCCAGAAGAACAAAAGACACTCTATAAAAAAGACACCTGCATTCGAATATTTATAGCAGCACAATTCACAATTGCAAATATGTGGAAACAACTGAGGTGCCCATCAATACATGAATGGATTAATAAAATGTGGTATATGTATACCATGGAGTACTATTCAGCTATAAGAAGCAACAGTAACATAGCACCTCTTGTATTTTCCTGGATAGAGCTAGAATCCATTCTACTCAGTGAAGTATCTTAAGAATGGAAAAACAAGCACCACATGGACTCACCAGCAAATTGGTTTCACTGATCAACACCTAAGTGGACATATTGGAATAATGTTGGGCAGGCAGGAGGGAGGATGAGGGAATGGGTATATACATACATAATGAGTGCGATGTGCACCTTCTGGGAGGTGAACACGCTTAAAGCTCTGACTGGAGAGAGGAGGAGGGCAAGGGCAATGCACGCAACCTTACCATTTGTACCCGTATAATATGCTGAAATTTGAAGAAAGACATAAAAATAATAAATGCTGGTTAGGATGTGGAGAGAGGAAGACTTATGTACTGCATATAATCTTTTATATATTCAGACAACCTGAGTTCAGATTAGTCATGGATGTACTAATATAATTTACCATTATGGAAAACAGTATGAAAGTTTCTCAACAAATTAAAAATAGAACTACCATATGATGTAGCAATCCCACTGCTGGCTATATATTTAAAGGAAATGAAATTAGTTTGTCAAAGTGATACCTACACACTCATGTGTATTGCAGCATTATGGGAAGTAGCTAAGATAGGAAATCAACCTAAGAATCTAGCAATGGATGAGTGGATAAAGAGGATGTGATATATTTATACAATGGAATATTATTTAGCTCTAAAAAGAATGAAATTATGGCATTTGTAGCAACATGGATGAGCCTGGAGGACATTCTGTTAAGTGAAATAAGCCTGACACTAAAAGACAAATATCACATGATCTCATTCATATGTGGCATCTAAAAAGGTTGCTCTCTTAAAAATAGAGTTAAATAGTGGTTATTAGAGGCTCAAAATGTTCAGGGGATGGAGAGAGATTTGTCAATGGGTTCAAAATTATAGTTAGATAGGAGAAATATGTACCAGTGTTGCATTGCACAGTAGGATGACTACAGTAATAATCTATTTCATATTTTGAAATGGCTAGAAGAGAGGATTTTGAATATTCTTACTACAAAGAACTGAAAACTTTCTGAGGTGATGGATATGCAAATTACCGCAATTTGATCATTACATATTGAATACATGTATTTAAACTTCACACTATACCCCATAAATATGTACAATTAGTATATGTCAATCAAAATAATTAAAATAATATAATCAGTTGAGTACCCCAATCCTGAAAATCCAAAATGCTCCAAAATTCAAAACTTTTTAGTGTTAACCTGATGCCGACATGACATAATTTTGGATTTTCAGATTTGCGATGCTCAACCAGAAATATAATGCAATTATTTTAAAAATAAAAAAAATATCCAAAATTTGAAACACTTCTGATCTCAAACATTTTAGATGAGGGATACTCAACCTCTATTCACTCTAATTCAAAGTAAACTAAATTGTTAAATCAGATTTTTAAAAGTAATGAAAATTAAACTCTGCCTTTGTGCTTGTTTCTTCATCTGGAAAGTAGAGGAAACATTCTCTATTTTTCAGCAGTTGCTTTTTGCCATCAGTGGTTGCAGTTAATATATGTAAGGGACTTAGAGCAAAGTTGGCACCTAACAAGGCTCAATATATTTATTATTATTATTTATAATGGTGAAATATGAGAGACATGGGATCATCTTCCAGGCCTCCAGCACTTTACGATATAGATATTAGAATTCAGTCATGTATTTGTTTGTACTATTTATTCAAATAAATTAAATATTGAACAAAACAAATCTTTGTCCTCATGGGAGGGTACAATAAAATTAGAAGTAAATTACACAGTATATTAAAAAGTAATGAATATGACTGTAAAAAGAAAGGATGCAGATTAGAGCAATAGCAGTTTGAGGTAGGTTGTTTGGTATTTTATATGTGGTTGTCTGTGTAGTCCTCACTATGAAGCTGACTTTTTTGTGGAATCATGAAGGAGGTGATAGAAAGATACTTGTGGCTTTATGGAAGGCAAATAATCTGGCCAGTTGAAGAGCCTGTGCAAAGACCTGGGGGCAGGAGGATGCCAGCTGGCTTTGAGGAATATTAAGGAGGTGCTGAAATACAGTGATTAAGGGCGAGTAGTAGAAGACATGGTCATACAAGTAATAGGCGACCAGACCATGCAGGGTTTTGTAAGACAATACAAGGACTTTAGCTTTAACTTTGAGTGAAATGTTGAGTAAAGAAGGTTTCAAGTACCAGGAGTGACATGATCTGACTTTTGTCTGGTATGAATTTTCTGGCTACCTTGTCAAGAATTAACTGTAATAGGACCTGGGTGGTTTCAAGGAGACCAATTTAAAGGCTCTGCCAATAATTCAGAGAAGACAGAGATTATAGAAATAATGAATTTAAATTCATTTTTGGAATGAGAAAATACTATTTTACTTTTTCTACTCTTATGTCTCATTGATTTATCAAGTGTTTATCTACAGGTTTTTTTTTTTTTTATTTTGTAAGTTCCAGACAAAATTCTATACTCTAGTATTAAACAAATGATTGATAAACAAAAAGAAATAGGATAAATTGATTCTGTGTTTTTACTTCTAGGATATCATCCTAATTTTTTATATAAAATTTTATGTAGAATTTATATGTAAAAGGTGTTCATTGCAGTGTTCTAAAAAGTTAAAAACAGAAAAAGAAAAGAGAAAAGAGAGAAAAGGAGGGAAGGAGAAAGAAATATTTTAAAATTTCTACCATTTGGGTTTGTACAATCAATTAGTACAACCATATTCTGTGATACTTTGTTTTATATTATTTTTAAAGTAATGTCTTGGTAAAAGAAAGTTAGAAAATGGGAAAATACAACACAAATAAAAACATAATATGAATTATAAATGTATTTACATTGTGTGTTAGTTTCCTAGGACTGTTGTAACAATTTATCACAAACCTGGCAGCTTACAACAGCCTGACTGTATTCTTTCACAACTCTGGATGCCAGGAATCAAGGTGTCAACAGGGCCATGCTTCCTCTGAAGAATCTAGGTAAGAATCCCTCTTTGCCCCTTCCAGCTGCCAGTGGCATCAGGTGTTCCTTGGATTATGAAAGAGTGAATTCAATCTCTGTCTTGTTTTCGCATAGCCTTTTTCTCAGTTTGTCACCTTTTGTTTATTCCTTGTAAGGACACCAATTGTTTGACTTGGTGCCCACCCTAAATCTGGGGTGATTTCATTTAGAGATCTTTAACTAGCTATATCTGTAATGATTCTATTTTTAAATAAGCTTACATTCTGAGTTTCATGGTGGACATGATTTTGGGGGATACTATTCAACCCACTACATGTGAGATTATTACAATAGGCTTATACATTGTACAATACATGTATTATATATTATATAAAAAGACTGGATGAAATATACCTAGCTAGATTCTACTAACTTATTAATACATTTTACTTCATATGTTTTAGATATTTTTTTCAATTTTCTAAAATTAATATATGGAAATATATTACAATTCTAGAAATTTAAAAATAAAGAGATAAACCAAAAATAATTCATAGAAGCCAGCATGAGTCAATGGCAAGCAGCAGCAAGCCAACCATGATTGTTTCTTGATAGGCTAACTTATGTAGACTAAAGCATTAACATTTTAGTAGGAATAAGAAGATTTTAAACGGGAGTGACATGATCTAACTCCTGTTTTAGTTTTGTCACTATGATGCAGGATTGAGACTAGAACACCGGGGAACAAGGGCAAGGGCAGAAGCAAGTCTTCAGGCTTCCCTGGCAGTAATCCAGCAAATGTATATTGGTGACAGTCCAGAGTTGTTCCTCAAAGATTCACGTCATGTGCCCTTCCCCTTCAACATTTTTGTAAAAGTCCTGGGTAGAAGCTATCCTTAGTATTTTAGATGACACAAATCAGAAGAGGGTGTCCATTTTATTGGGTGATAAACTTAAATTGCAGTGTGATTTTGGTTGCCTAGAAGGATGGACCAAAATTAACAGGGTAGAGTCTTGAATTTAGGTTAAAACAAATTAATTACTTAACATAATTTATGAAAACCTGTCTAGATAGCTGTTTATGTTTTTAACAAAGGAAAAAAAGCACACACATACATACATAAAAGCAAACTCACACAAATGGAGTTTATTGGCTTACACTTTCAGTATGAATCAACAATGTAACACAACTGCAAAAACAATAATTCATTCCAAGGCTTCATTTATAAAGTATAAGATACTTTTTCTTAAGGGGTAAAGAATTTCAGGAATCAAAAAACATAAAGAGTTTTATTTTTCAATAAGCAAATAATTTGGGACATTTTATTCCTTTTATCCCCTTTGCCAACAAGCCCAACAATGACAGGGATATACTTTAGATTATTGAATGGAAAATATACAATCAATAATTGTATTATTTTGAATTTGTAGCTGTTTTTTATTGTGCTAAACACACAAAAGAAGGTGTATATATGCATTTAATAAACTACAGCAATTCTCTCTTTGATATTTTGGAAAAATATAACACATCTAGAAAGAGAAATTATTTGTTTTTGTGAGCAAACATCTGGCATTTCTGACAGATATTTTTGGATTATACACAGATCCTGGATTCCCCTAGTTCAACAAATAAAATGAAATCTCCCTCTTATGTTATCTCTAGTCTTGCCTCTTAGATAAGACATCAGATAGTTAGTAAAAAATTATATCACAGGAGGCTAAATCAGCTCTTATTTATGCCAAACTGATCTGAGAGGCTAGTGTCAGTATAAGAAGCTCAAGTCCAAGGGACATAGGAGGCCTCTCAGTAGCCCGCCTGTCATTGCTAAGGCAAAGAAGATTAGGGAAGCAGCGGTTAAATGCAAGGGAAGTGCTGTTTCCTGGGCTTCCTTGCATATTTAATAGTGATTGTGAATCTAACCTACTCAATGTGAGTCTCTTAACAAATATAACCTCAGAGGGGAGTACATATCATCTGGTTTTCAATTTGCCACAAGCAAAGTACCAGGGAAGGTAGATGATGGAGAGTCAATGAGAGCTGCAAGCATTTCTTCCTATAGGAAAACTCAGTGTACAAAAAATATGAAAATATAAAATAAACAGAAGAGACAATTATTTGCTTTACCATAATATCAATGACATTTTTTCCAAATATTGAAATGTTATAGCAACTAAGTGATATGATTCAACTGAAAAAAAAATTAATGTACTTTTCAAAAACAGGAAAAGTCCTCAGTTTTATAAACATTCAGTAAATGGCTGCCACGTGAAAGTTATTCTGTCAGGCCTTTGGAAGATAGAGAAATGTTAAGACATGGTCATCACACATAGGAGTTGTGAGTGTGTCAATAATGTTGATTGGAATAAAAGCTAAACATAATTGTGTGGGAAAGGAGAACAGTGGCACATATATTGTACGACTAGGCAGAATGTGATAAATTGATAATAGAAGTTCAAAAAGAAGATTTGTATAAAAACATGAAAAGAAAATTTAACTAGAGGAATCATAGACAGCTTCATAGCAAAAAACCAAAATCATTCCACCATTTATGTTAGGTCTCCACAGATAAATATAATATTGAGAGGAAGAAACTGAGAATGAAATAAAAAGGCTAAAAAGTATAGCCTTCTAAGTAGACTTAGGAAAAGGTCAACAGTACACTTTGGCAGAAGCATGGGAATGACTTGATGAGGTCTCTCCTAATGGAGCTTTCATTATAATGAAGAGACAGATAATAGGCACATAAAATTATTTAAGTACTGGTGGTCGTAAGTATTACAAAGATACATAAATAAGCCAGACTGAGAAAGGCTGAGTAAAAATGGGCAGTGAGGTGGCTACTTTATGGAATGGAATATGTTATTTTGAAGGAGATAACATTTGAGCCCAGACCTAAATAAAGTGAGAAAGTAAGTCTTGCAGAAAAACATTCCTGGTGGAGAAAAGAGCAAGTGCAAAGACCATGGCCTGAGAAGAAGTTGGAATTGCTCAGAAGGCTCGTGTTCCTGGAAGACTTTAGAGAAATAGGGGCTCCTCTCATGCAGGAAAGACAAGAAAAGTGGGGATTGGTTTTGTGTATATTTATTTTTAAGATATTTATGAGGCTGTCAGATGTAGACAGCCTCACAAATAGTTAAGTAAGAAGTTGGGAAATAAGAGTCTTGAGCTCAGTGAAGAGGTCAGGGCTGGAAATATACATTTGGTCCATTGCAGTGGCTAAAGTTGTCAGCGCAGGACCCAATCTGCCACAAAGTGAATTCCTGGTATACTGTACTGTCAATTTGGCTAAGGTTCTATACTCTACTTCTCTGGGACTCAGTTTAATAATCTGCAAAATAAAATTTATTTTGCTCTGAGGATTAAATTAATCAATACATTTGAACTAATTATTAACATAATAATGCCTGTTACATAGTTATTACCTTAATTATTATTATTATTATAGCTAAATTAAAGTCATGAGATTATATGAGACTATCTAGGAAGTAAGTATAGATAGGAAAAAAGAGTATAGAACCCTGGAAAAGTTTGCTATTAAGAGGTCAGGAAAAGATGGAGGAGGCTGTAAAGGTGAATAGGTCATACCCAGTGAAGAAGAGGGAAAATCAGGAGTGTGGGTTGATTTGGCAAAGTGAATAAAATGTTTCTGAAAGCAAAGATTGAGTGTCAAAAATTGATGAGAGTTTGAGTAAAATGAGGAATGAGAATTGCCCAGTGGATTGGTTCAGCAAGATGGATTCACTGGCATCTTGGACAAAAATGAATTCAGTGGAGTAGGGGTAATGAAAGCTGTGGTGCAGTGATCAAAGGGAAAATGGGAGCCAGACAGTCAGGATGGAGTAGAGGAAACTCTGGAATTCTGTTCATAAGAGGAGCACAGAGAATGGAAGGTAGCTGTATGGTAACGTGGTATCAAGGGAGTTGTTTCTTTCCTTTTGAGATGTGATCACATCTGTGGGAAATAAAGATGATACAATAAAAAGCAGAAACAAGGTTTCTGAGTCGATGATAGCAGGATTCAAAGCACAACTTGAAGGGGTGATTTTAACTAGAATCTTGGGTCATTTGTGCAATGAACTTGTAAAGATGGCAGAATATATGAATACACATGGCATTTGGCAAATTGGGTGGTGGAAGGAGGATCTTTTAAAAAATGCTTCTGTTTTCTTAGTAAAATAAGAAGCAAGGACAAAAATTGAGATCCAAATGGGAAAGACTATTAGAATTATAGTTTTTCGGTTAAAACCAAGGCTTACCATGTCCCCATAGCTCCTTAGTATATTGCTTTTTTTTTTCTATGATGTTATGAAGTATATAGACATGGAAAAGAGAAGATTTAGCAGGTGTATGTATGTATGGTACTAAGGCAAATATAACGAGTAATTATTAATGAAAGTGTGGAATAACAAAAAATGGGTGGGGGCTATAGGTATGTTTAAGGAATCTTGCTAGTGAGATCATTGATATAGATGCAATCATCTATAGAGGGAATCTAAATGAAAATGAGGAGAGGACTAAATAAAAAATCTTGAGCTGTGCCCTATTTACAAATTGTTTGATAACAGAAATCAGAAGAAAATAGAAACAAAGTAGTTAGAGGGTTAGAAGACAAAGCAGGTGAAATTAATAGGTCGTAAATCAAGGAAGAAGTTTCGAATAAGATTTGTCAATATATCTAGTTTTCAAGGTGGTCAAAATGATAAGGAGTGCTAAAAGACATTGATTATTAATGGCTTAAGATAAACCTAGATCTCATAAGAAAAGTCATGAAAACTAACAAAAGAGGTCATATAATCCTGTATATTTTGTTGGACTTTACAAAACACTTAGTAAAAATGTGAGCTTCTGTTGGCCTATAAAGAATTCATAGATGCTAAGAAAGAGAAATTAATCAGTATGTCTAAGAGTTCTAAGATTTTCAGTGAATGCTAACAAAATGTGCATAACAATAAAAAAGTGAATGAATAAAAGCATAAAATGTTTGGGGTCACCATGTATATGTCACATTCAATTTTGTTTTATAGTCAGATTGCTGATAAGACAAATTTTACAGTATTTGAAAATAAATCAGAGAGTTTAATATAGGTAAAAATATCTTCTATACTCTGTACTCCAGAGTAATGAACATGGAAGGAGTCTATCTCTCCACTTTTTCTCTTTCTGTAGCTGAAAAACTGTGTGAATAAGAAAAGTTATAAAGAGGCCTGGGTGTTGGTAGGGTTAAGGGATGAAAAATAACAGATTATATGCCTTTTAGAAAAGGAAGTCATTGAAATAGGTCAGTTTTATTCATATTTAAAAAGAAAAGGGCATTATATGTTGGGTTAAATCTACTTAGGTGGTTCAGGAAAACATAAAATCATGAAAACATTTTTAAAAATGCCAGTAAATGGATGATAAGAAGTGCTGATTTGAGCTAGTTCAACCCTATAAATTGCTTCCTGAAAAACATCTATGAGAAGAGCTGCATCTTAAAATTAAATTATACATAGTCAGATGAAGCAAAAAGAGTGAAGTATGATTTGTCAGATAGATGTTAAGTGCCTATAAGAAAGCATGATATTTTAAAAAATTTATCCCCCAAAATTGTTAATGGAATGTCATAAGGTTGTTTGAGCTATTATCTTCTATAAAGTTCTTACAGACATATCTATGTATTGTGCTGACTTTAAGTTTGTGTCCTCAATTAACCCTAGGACAGACTGCATATGTATGATACAAAGTATCTTCTGTAAAAAAAATATCAGAGTGTATACATGCCTTCCTGGAGCTGAGCCAAGAATTTCTTAATAGACTTTATTTTTTAGGTCACTTTTAAGTTTATAGCAAAATGCCAAGAATTTTTAGGGAGCAGATTTGCAACTTACAAACAGTCAGTAATATGTAATCACAGCTGGGTTATTTTTGTGTTTGTGTGGGAAAGCAATGAACAGATATATATATATCTAACTCTCGCAATTTCCAAAGTGAATCAAAATAAATTTTAATGTGATTTCCAGGAAAAAAATAAGGTTTTGTGATTAAAGTATAATACTTTAAATAAATTTCAATATGTTATGAGATTTTTAAATTGTCATTTTATTAAGACTCCTTCAAGTTTTAAGAAAAACTCAGATGTGATTTCCCCTTCAATCTTTTGCACTTACCTGCAGAACTTGAGTTATTGGGTTTAGGGAGGTCTGGAGCAAAAGAGAATGGCGAAGTTTCTTTTCCTACCAACTCTAAACATTATTATTGCCTAGGAGACAAAAAACAAAAGGAAAGAGAAATAGCATTTTTTTTAATCTCTTCAGCTTTACATCATTTTTTCAAAACTTCCAAAATTACTAGGCCGTTAAAATTTGACTATAACTCCCAACTCCCCACTGTTTTTAGTATTAAGTTGTTTTTAGTAATACCACTATGATTCTATTTGCTTCTAAAAGCCACGAAGCACTTCATAGTGTTTATCATATTCAGAACATCAAAACGATATCTCTCTCTTTTATATTGTTTATTTATAAATGTTCATCTTTCCTAAAATGCTCGATTCCTCTGTCTTCATGATACTACACTCTCCTCTTATCCTTTTCCTCTAAATATCTGACTTCATGTTTTTCCTTGCTGCCAACCTCATAAAACATACTAGTTCCTAATTGTTATTTATATGTTGAACTAATATATTTAGAGCTAGAGACTTGATCGGAGTTCCAGTCATCTAAACCTATTGCCAGCTTCATATGACACATGGAAACCAACATTGAAATCTCAACTTTCTTCCTCAATTCTGTGCATCTCCCTACCTGTCCTCCTCAGGAAATGGTGCCAACAATAATACAGTTATTCATGTGAATCTTGGCAATAATGTCTGCAACAATTTTTCTCACATTTAATTTGCTGGTGGGCCTTACACTGTAGAATATACTCATTTAATATACATCAAATCAACTAATTTACTTTCTCCCCTGTTTCCCTTATTCTCTAATTTTTGTTGTTGTAATACCCTTTTAATTGATTCTTCTTCTACTCTAGCCCCTCTTCAATCCATTCTCCATGTAGCAGTAACAGTGCTATTCATTAACAAATGAAATCACATCATGCTGCTGGTAAAAATGAAAAGAAAAGAAGTAAGAGAGATAGGGAGAATAGATGGAAAAATCAGTACTCCATATATTTGCTTTTATTTCTGCTTGCACACTTGTCAATATTATTCCCCTAAACTAGTCCTTTTCTTCCAAAGTCTTGCTTTACACAGAAAATAATCAATATGCACTAACACGTTTATTTTTCCCCTGAAGTATTTTCCCCCTTCAGCATTTTATCTGCCTTTGAAGAAATTCCAATCTACATTCCAAATGTCTTGCTAGAAAAGCACAGAGATATCCAATTTTCTTGTCTACTATATCTGTTGTCTCACTGTCTTCTGTTGGACTGCTCAACCAATGCCCCAGATATTATATTTTATTATGATAACAAGAGTCAGTTCAAGAATCAATTTTTATCTTAGTAAGACTAACACTAATTTTTCATAACAAATATAACCAAAATATATAACAACTCAAAGAATAGAGAAGTTTATTTCCCAATCACATAAAAGTCAAAAGAGGGATGTCCAGGTAGGTAGAGATTTCCTCTACCAGGTGCTTCAGGTATCTTTTATTTATTTTTTTGAGGATTTTCCAAGATCTGCAATGAGATAGCACAAGGAAAGAGAAACATTGTATCATATCTTCTAATTATCAGCTTTGGCCTAGAAAAATGATACATAATTTCCACTCACATTTCATGGAGTAAGCAGTAAGCTCAGCCATAGGATTCCACCTACTGCTAAGGTGTCTGGGAATTGTACAGTTACTCAGAGCCCAAGAGGTGGAATGGTAAAAAAAATAATAAGGAAAATATTTAGTTGAAAAGGCTAGAAGTCACTGAAACAAGAAAGCATAATGTAATCTCTAAAAGTTGTAAACAGAATTTTTAATTTTCATTATAATATAGGAAAAAGTGTACCCAGGATGATTAATATAACAACAAAAGAGTCAAGAAAGAAGAGAAAGTAAAAAATGAAAAGAGAGGAAAATATAAAGCACAAAATAAGACAAATTAAATGTAAATATATCAGTAGTTACATTAAATATAAATGTAGAAAATTCTCCAATTAGAAAACAAAGTTTATATGACCAGATTTAAACACACACACACACACACACAAGTTATAAGCTCTTTAGAATAGTCACATCTAAAACCTAAGGTTACAGAAAGATAGAAACAAAGCAATACAAAAAAGATATATCATTGAAGTAACAAAAGAAAGCTATGAAATCTATTGTAATATTAAAGAAAAAATATTACAGCAAAATCATATTAGAAATAAATAAATAATTTTATGGGATAAAATGCACAATTCTCTCTTTTTTTTGAGACAGAGTCTCATCTGTTGCCTGGGCTAGATGCTCTGGCATCAGCCTAGCTCACAGCAACCTCAGACTCCTGGGCTCAAGCATCCTTCTGCCTCAGCCTCCCAAGTAGCTGGGACTACAGGCATGCACCACCATACCTGGCTAATTTTTTCTATATATTTTTAGTTGGCCAATTAATTTCTTTCTATTTTTAGTAGAGATGGGTTCTGTCTCTTGCTCAGGCTAGTTTCGAACTCTTAACCTTGAGCGATCCTCCCACCTCGGCCTCCTAGAGTGCTAGGATTACAGGCATGAGCCACCATGCCCGGCCTACACAGTTCTCTTTTTCAATTTAAATTTTAAATCATACAAAAGTATCAGAAACTATAAATATACAATATTTGAATAGTAGTAAAGAATCTTGACTTATAGGACATATATGAAATAATGTACTCCCAACTGAAGAATACTCATTTCTTAATGCCCATAGAATCATTAAAAAGGATCATAAACTGGAACATAAAATAAATCTCTAATAATTTCAAAAAATTTAAATTATGCAGAGTGTATGCTCTGATATTATTATATTTTTTATATAAATAGCAAAAATATAATAAGAAAATTCCCATATATTTGGAAAATTTTAATTTGGAATGAAGTTCAAAATAACTCATGGGACAATAAAATAATCATAATGATTTGGAAACTATTAGGTACTTAATTATAGTAAAGATTTGGATATATTTTAAACTCTACGAAAAATTTTAGTCTTGAATGAGTTTATTTAAAAATAAGTCTGAAAATTTAGTGAAGAAAACATTTAGTTCATGAAATAATAATAAGAAAGAAATGAATAAGAAGGATAAGCAACACAAACCACCAAAATTAATGACACTCAGTTGAGTAAACTACTAGGTTCGGTAAGAAAATATATTAGGATTTTTGCATCTATGTTAACAAAAAATTACTGTTATTTTCTTTCTTTCTTTATTTTGCTGCCATTTGGGAGCAAATAGACAACCTACAGAACGGGAGAAAATATTTGCTTTCTACACATCCAATGAAGAGCTGATAACCAGAAATTTTATCTGAAGTTCTGAAAGTTCAGAGTTCTGTGTGATTACCATGCTTCTGAAAATGTTATCCCTATTGCTGGGACACTCTTCTCCTCCTTCACTTCTTACCCAGTTAAATTCCATTCCCTTTCCAGATTTCACCTTACAGATCTTTTCTGTCAGAAGGCTTTCCTTAAATCCTTAAGATCTAGTTAGGAGAACCACTGATATGTCAATATCTTATCACACCACTTACTATGTTTTAAATTGTCTTTTCCTCGCCTATATCCACCACTACATGGTAGAAATTAGGTCTTACTGATATATTCACAGAGCTTAGCTTACAGTTTGGCTCACACAGTAAGAAATACATTTTTCCAGAAGGAGAAAGGAAGGAAGAAAGTGAGGGAGGGAAGAAAGAAGGAATAAAGAGGGAAGAAAGAGAATGAAAGGAATAAAGAAAGGAAGAAGAGAAGACAGGGAGAGAGAGATGGAGGGAAAGAGGAAGGGAGGGAGGGAGGCAGAGAGTCAGGCAGGGAGGGAGAGAGTAACAAAGAAAGAAAGAAGGGAAGGAAGAAAAATCTTCCTAATGCATTAGGGTAGTAATTGAAAAACTTTTTCTTCAAAGGTTTAGATAATAAATACTGTATGTAGGCTTCGTGGGCCACACGGTTTCTGTCCCAACTCTTCAACTCTACCATTAGAGCACTAAAGTGGGCCATGTTCCAAGAAAACTATTTGTAAAAATACATAGCGGGATGGATTTGACCTGATAGCCATAGTTGCTGGCCACTGCACTGGGGACTTCATGTACATTATTTTAATTAATGCTACTAACAACATTTTGAGAAAAAAAAAGAGTATATTATTTGTCCAAAGCCACAGAACTTAATAGTGATGAAGTCTTAGGTCAGCTTAATGCCACAGAAAAGAAAGAAGAGAAAGTGGGACTCAGAATACTGTGGATTATCTTTTTGTTATCCCTTTGTGTGCAAGATAATAAAATTTGCTCAAGTTCCTATAGATAGTATTTAAACTTACTTCTTACTGCCTAAAGATCTCAAGTCCTTAACCATTGGTGCATGCAGATTTTATTGAATTAAAATCTCTTAACTCCTGAATTTTCTTCTATTTCAGAAACTGTTGATCTAAGGAAACTTTCATAACAATTAAATATTCAATTTATCTCCTATTATTCTTCCTTTTGGTCCTGTTAATACAAAATACCAAACAAATTAATGATTTAATGATCCCAGGAAAGTAGGTCGCCAATAAATCTTGCTTAATTTTGAGTTTATACCAAATGGAGCCATATTATATAGAATTTGGAAAGATGAAAAAACATGAATAAAAAGCATACATTTTATTACTCTTATACATAGGGGCAGAGATGTTATATTTGTGAGATCAGAATCTAGAGGAAGGGTACAGATCTTAAAAATTGCATTTGTATATCTATGCCAATGAAATAAAAGATTACAGTTATAGACACTGAATAATAAAGCTGAACAGTAATAAAATAATATTTCTACTAAACATATAACTATAAATTGCACTCTTGGGTTATATCAACATGACATCTGTCAATTTGTGAAAGTGAAAAGATGTGTTGGAGTTTACAGCTCAGTAATCAAATATAGAAAACAATAATTATAGAAACTTGCAAGGCCCTGAAAGTGCTAACTTTGAGTCAACAATCTTCTTCTTCTTCTTCTTCTTCTTCTTCTTCTTCTTCTTCTTCGAGAGAGAGAGAGAGAGAGAGAGAGAGACAGAGTCTCATTCTGTCACCCAGGCTAGAGTGTAGTTGCATGATCATAGCTCACTGCAGCCTCCAACTCCTGAGCTCAAGTGGTCCTCCCTCCTCAGTCTCCCAAATAGCTGGAACTATAGGGACCACACCACCACACCCAGCTAGTTTTTTTTGTTTTCATTAGATATGGGGTCTCACTATGTTGCCCAGGCTGGTTTCAAACTTCTGGCCTCAAGTGATCCTCCTGCATCAGCCTCTAAAGTATGATTCATCAAATTTTTAAGTCTGTTGGGCCTGAATCTCTACCCTATTACTATATATGGCACTTTGAACAATTAATTTACTCTTTCTTTCTTTCCTGATCTGTGAAAGAGGAATGACTACCGATTGTAAAGTTCAAATACTATTATAATAACAATCTCAGCTGAATCTACTAATTCTATAATTTTCCAGCTATATTAAAGAAACTTAATTGTTTCTATTCTTCTACTGGTTTGATTTTGGCTAAAGGCCATGGTATATTAATCACTAATGGCATATGGTAACCAACAGGTGTGATAACAAAAATTCACATCCTGTGCTGACGTCTTTGGAGCAAAGCATTATAAACAGAATCGATAGCTTTATCGGTAAAAAATGAGATATTGGCACATAAGCATAACACTACTACCTAGTTGGAAGCATGGAGGGGATGAATGTTCTCCCCAACAGGAATAGAATTGTGAATAGAGACGCTATACTATATTCTTTAGCAACCAGTGAAAGACTGAATTAAGAGTGAAGCCTGTGGTCAGGAGAAAGAACATTGTTAATAAGGATCTATACCAAAGTTATAGAAGAACTAATGGTATATAGACTGTCCTAGTCAGCCACAGATAAGTGAATATATATAGTTGTATTTTATAAATACAACATATAATCAAATAAATACTTATGTATAATGCAATTTTACAATATACTCATCTAAGTCAGAACACCTTGATCTTACATTTGCTAGATAATACAGTGTAAAATACAACATAGTTCAAGGTGACTGTTTGTAATCCTGACATTGCTATTAATTATGTGATTTTATCCATATGGTTAATTGTGATTAAGTATAAGTATTTTGTCTTAAGTACTGTTAAGTCATGAAAGTTGATCTAAATAATACTAATATAATTGTGTGTTTAATCTATGCTAAATGCCTTGCTAAGCACTTTACATGCATTATCTCCTTTAATTCTTAAAACAGCTGATATCACATAGGTACTTTAATTATCCCCCTTTTACTGTTGAACAAACTGAGAGTTATATGGTTGAATTTTCTTGCCCAAGGCCACACTGCTAGTATTAAAGCACAGGCATTCTGATTGCCAATCCCAAACGTGTAACCACCATACTATATCACTTTAAGTGGTTCATTATTTCAGACATGCTGCCACTTTAACAATTTACGTATTCCATGAGAATTTTTGTGGCTATTATTATAGTTATGCAGATAAAAGAAAAAAAAAGTTTCTGATCAAAACAATTGAGCAAGCCCCTCTAGGCTGATATTAATGAGTAATGCCAGGTGAGAATAGGTTCACCTTGCCGTCATAAGTGGCTGCAACTGAAATTTCATCCTCTATTTAGCAAAATATATGTAATTTAAATATGTCTGAAAAAAACTATTAAAAGGTGAGTTATACACCAGGAGAACATTTTTTTCCTCTTACTATTACTCTTTTAGCAAACTGTCACACTAAACTTCACCATTCCTCCAAAATATGAAACTAAGCCCTTTTGAGCAATTTCAAACATTTCCACAAATGAATAGACATAGCAATGTGTCATGAAATCTTGCCAATTTACAATGCCTACATTACTTCACAATAACATATTTCTTTATTTAAAAGCTATTTTATTGCCTCTTTACAATTTTCAACATGCATTTCTCTTCCCATTATAAAAAGCAGTAATATGAGGAGAAAGGTGTCAGCTGAAGTGCAGATTGCAAGGATTCCAATTTTCAGTGAACATAACAAACCACACTGATCACAACTTTGTGTGGGGAAAATCCTTTGTAAAATTATTTTTTGCATGTGTTTAAATATTATTCACAATGGAAAAAAATCTTTTCTATATAAACGCTTTAAGAATATGGCTGGCTGTTACCATGTGAATGCTTTTTCTTTTAACATAGCCTTTTATAATCACATATATTCTTTATCCTTTTCCATTTCAGTTCTGTCTTGGTAAAAAATGAGCAAAATAGAAAATTCAGTATAATTTTACCATTCACATTAGCATAAGAACAATAGCAAGTGGCTTTGAACTGCTTCTCCATTTGGCATTTCAGCTACTGTTTAGATTAATGGTACAATAGAAGTTGGAATTTTCTGGGCCAGAGTTTAATGGTGCTCAGCACTGCTCCTTTGTGAAAGGACCCATCCACCTGTGGACAAAGCCTCTGTCTGTTACCATGGCCCTGACTAAAGTGACTGATGAGCATATGATTCTGTTTCAAGTTGCAAAAAATAAGGACTTACATTCTGGTTAACTACACTGTCTCTTCCTTATACGAATTGTGCCAGCTGAGATAATCAATAACTTATCAGACTGCCGAGAGCCCATTAGCATGTGGTTAACATGCTAGTGTTCACGGCAGTATTCTTCAGTGTGGGAAGTGGCCCTTTGGTGTAACACACTTCAATAGTTTAAGCTCAATAATAATAACTCTTGTTTAACAAGATATTAGATTGACTCTTATAAATTAGAAGATTGTTTTCATGATCTATGCAATCTACTCTATTAATAAAAATAGAACTGAAGGCTCTTGGCACAATTCATTTCTCACTTCCACTTACAAGTGGGCTCTAAATATAAGGAATCAGGCTTACCCAATTAATCACAGCACTGAACAACATGTCTACCTGAAGAGAATATAAAACCACTGCTATTGGAAAGTTTAATATAAACCCTAGGGCTCAATTAAAGAGCTTTGAAAACACAGAGATGATTGTCCAGTAACAGCAAAGCACAATCATGTGTTTTCATATCATTTTAAGACAGTATTTCCAGAAAAAATTTAATAATTTGTTAAATCATTTGGAAGGGCATTGGAACTTACTGCTGTGACATTTTAACATGAAGAAAATGGCAAGAAGAAATAAAAACAGTCCAGTTGGAAATGCTTAAGATCCAAAGATTTTCATTTGCATCCTCTAAGTGACAAGGACAAGGTTTTGCATCTGGTGTCTGTACACTAACAGAATTTTTTTCACTGTCTACTCCTTAAACGCAATTCTGACTGTGCAGCCTTAAGAAAGAACAGCGAAGTGAATGAGCAGGATGTGATATTTCATGTACTATTCCCACTTTGGGATTGTCATATTGCATCTGTGGGATTAAATGTTTTAAGAAGTTGTCAAATTTAATTGGCGAGTTTGCACAGTTCTGGTTTACTGGATACATCACACACCAAGATCTTTTTCTTTTATCACTTTATGTTAACTCCATGATTTAAATATTGCCATCTGTGAACAAAGCCTACAGAATTAAGAAAACAGCTTTAGTAAATTAAAATCTTAACTGGTGCATAATTTGAAGATTTCAACATTGTTTATTTGATGTTTGGTGTATTTATCTTTCTTTTCTTATGGCAGGTATTGTATCTGGTACATGTTCAGTACAGCAGAAGGCCCTATAAACACTTCAATAGGCTTCAAGACTATAAGAAAGAAAAGCAAATTCTGTAACATCAACAGACATACAATTCTTTCAAGAATAAGGAAAAATGCTTCAAATGAAATCCAACTTTCTTCTTTAGCTAGGAAGACTGCACAGGTGAGACCTATCACTCCATCTCTCTCTCTCATTCCACTCCCAAAATTTTCAGGTCTTATATAAATGTCACATCCATAAAAGGCACAAAGGGCTTCCCAAACACAATAAATTGGTTCCCTCCAGTTATTCTCATTCATCCCCCCAAATGATTTCCTTCAACCAATTATCAGAAATAATAACAGTATTTTTAAATTTTTATTTCTTTGTACATTGTATGTTTATACACAGAATGTGCATTCCATAAGAACAGAGAGAATACTTTTCTTTACTTGTTTTTCTGTCAGTGTAGATTCAGCATTTGGTAGAGCGCTGGCAAGTGGTAGTGGAGGTAGTGGTGATATGAGAAAGAGGATGAGGAGAAGAAATAAGAAAATTATTTAATAATACAAGTAATAGCTATAATAGCTAACATTTTCTGTGCCCTTTATGTCACACACTGTGCAAGGGGAATTGCATTATCTTATTAGTTATTAAAACAATCCTTGGAGGTACATGCTACTATTACCTAACTTTGCTAGAGGGGACTTGAGCCTTAGAGAGGTTAAATAACTTACACAGGGTCACAAAATTAATAAAGTTGGTGCCAGGATTCAAACCTTGGCCACCCCATTCCAGAGCCCATGTGAAAGAGCTTGTTTTAAATGAGTGCTTTGATATGTGAATAAAGAAATGAAGAAAAAAGGAAGGAAGGAAGGAAGGAAGGAAGGAAGGAAGGAAGGAAGGAAGGGAGGGAGGGAGGGAGGGAGAGAGAGGAAGAGAGGGAAGATAAGAAAGGAAGAAAGGAGAATATTGGACTGAGGAGAGTGGAGAAGATTCGCAGCTCAGGTGTGGATCACAAAGAGACAACGGAGACATCTGGGGACCCATGGAGAAAAACTGTGAAGCTGAGAAAGAAGAAGATAGAGAGGAGAAGATAACTGTTCAGATCAAACCCAGAGAGGCTTGGAGGCCAGTGAAAGGGTAAGGGGGATTCCACTTCCTGACTCAGGTGCCCTCGGTGAAAAGTGGGACACAGAGTATATTGAAGATGCTTCCACCCTCCATGAGCCCAGTCATGGCAGCTAATTAGAATAGTAGGGTGAACCAGCAAGCCCCAGGTGTTTGGAGAGTGCCATGAGAGACCAGAGTGCCAGCTTTCCTACACCTGGACTCTTTATCCTCAGCACCCGCCCTATCCCCCACAGGATCAGAGAAAGTAATTTGAGGTTGGGCGGACTGGTAGCCACAGCTCCTCCACCACCTATTGCAACCATGAGAGTACTCTGAATCAAAAGGCTCACGAATGGCCGCTTCTCTGCAGGGTGTGCATGCTCCCTGCTTAACTCATCATGGAGAGAGGGGATGCCACAATTCAGGAACTTCCTGCCTGCTGGCATTTCACCTGATCACATGCTGGCAGCCTAGGTGGACTCGTCCCAGTGCCCCTGAACATGAGAGAGGTGCAAGGAGACACAGGGTAGAGGACGTGGTCCTGAACTCAGGTGACAAGGAAGCCCTCCTGAATATTTCCAATGGGAGAGGTTGGAGGGGTGCTGAGGAATGGGGATCTGTGAGCTTGCCCAACCCCCACCCTCGCAGGAGAACTGCCATACTGGATAGGTGTGCAACACTCAGAGAGAAATAGCCTAGCACCTGGTTCCCATGGCAACCAAATGCTTTGGATGTGCCAGCTAAACAGGAGCAGCAGCCCTTTCCCCCACTCATTACAATAGGGAGTGCAGCCTGAGCCAAGAATTCACCAGTGGCCACTTCTCTCTGGTGGGAGTGTGTTTCTGGCACACTCTCTGGCACACTCCTGTGGATAGAGCGGTCTACTACTATCCTTTGAGGTCTTATGATGGAACAGGGTAAACAATTGGGGAACCACCTACCTGGCAGCATTTCATGGGGATGTACATTAGTGGGTCAGATACACAGATCTGGGGGATATATGAGGGCTAGTGGTGGACAGTGAAGGAACTTACCTGGACTGATCTGATGGGAGTGTTTTGTGGGATTCCAGGGAATGGCAATTAGAGAGGCCACTCACCACTCCCTGCAGAGAAACTGTGCAGGTAGACAAGAGTGGGAGACCCTGGCTGGGCCTTAGCATTCAAGGCATTAGACACCTCCCTTCAGGAACAACCTTCCTGATTTGGAAAGCTTGCCCTGAACTCCATACCAGAGCCTCCCCCTTGTGGCCAGAAAAGCAACCTCTGAGGTACTCTGAGGCTTTTCAAAGCCTTTCATGCTCTTACAATCCAGCCATGATCTGTCTGCTCCTCCTCCTACTTCAGTGGAAGTAGAGAGTAACCCCATTGGAGCTATAGCGTCCTTCCTAAAGCTTGGGGCATTTGTGTGCCCTATGTAGGGGACCAGAGTTTTCTACAGGCACAAAAGAACATCTCAGCAGCTGGCTTTTCCACACAAATATCAACCAATGAAAGGGGGAACAACTCTATAGCTAATCATTGCACCTTCCAATGCAAGCAAATAGAGAGCAGATGATTCATGCTCACAAATACCAGCCACAGCATCAGAGATTAAGCTGGGGTACCTAACTCATTTCACACTGTTGGGAAAAGGTGAAGACAGCAGGTCAGAGGTAACCCGAGAGGTTCATCAAAACTTCTGGAACACCCCATAGGCAACTCAGGACCAGAATGGTAAGGGATTGATCTTTGGGTACCTGGAGACAAGTCCATAAGCTAGGCCTAGAACCCCCAGGTCTTGGCTGTTAGGCAAGATGAGAAGGAATCAGCAAAAGAACTTTGGAAATGTGAAAAATCAGAACAAAAGAACACCCCCAAAAGAAAACAATAACTCCTTACCAATGAATACCAACCAAAACAAAAATATTGAAATGACTGATAAAGAATTTTGTATATGGATTATAAAGAAGCACAATGAAATATAAGAGAAAATAGAAACCCAACACAAAGAAACCACAAAAACAAAATAGGAAAGGAATGAAAAATTCTCCAAAGAAATTGACTTATTTAAAAAAAATCAAACAGAATTTCTGAAAATAAAAAATTCATTCAAGGAAATACAAAACACAGTGGACAGCCTTAAGAATAAGCTAGATCAGGCAGAAGAAAGAATCTCTTGAAGAGCTTGAAGACAACACTGTTAAATTAAACAAGTTAGTCAAAGACAAATAAAAATTAAGAGGAATGAACAAAGCCTACAAGAAATATGGGATTATGTAAAGAGGCCTAATATAAGAATCATAGCCATCCCGGAGGCTGAAGAAGAAAATACACAAGGGTTGGAAAATCTATTTGAGGAATAATTAAGGAAATTTTCCTAGGTCTTGCTAGAAATTTAGACATCCACATACAAGAAGCTCAACGGAATCATGGGAGATTCATCACAAAGAGGCAATCACATAGTCATCAGATTGGCCAAAGTTAACATGAAGTAGGAACTCCCATGAGCTGTAAGGTAAAAATTATCAGGTAACTTACAAAGGAAAACCCATCAGACTAACAGCAGACTTCTCATCTGGGACCTTACAATCCAGAAAGGATTAGGGCCCCATTCTCAGTCTTCTCCAACAGAATAATGGCCAGCCTAAAATTTTGTACCCTGAAAAACTAAGTTTCTTACATGAGAAAGAAATAAAGACTTCCTCAGATAAACAAACACTGAGGAAATTTGTCAAGATAAGACCTGCCCTGTGGGAAGTACTCAAATATACATCATTCAGCACAATAGACACCCACCAGTGTAAAATCACCCAAAAGCTAAAGCTCAGAGCCCATATACCATAATGCTCAAGTGATAAAATGAAACAATAAAGTTCTACTTAACAGTATGAACAGAAATCCACCCTACTTATCAAGTCTGTTAATAAATATGAAGGGCTTGAATTCTACACTCAAGAGACATAGACTGGCTGAATGGATAAAAAAAAAATACAAGCCAAGTATCTTCTGTCTACAGGAAACACATCAAACCTACACTCATTCAGACTTAAAGTAAAGGGATGGAAAACAATTTTCCACACAAACGGAATCCAAAAGGAAGCCAGTGTAGTCATTCTCATATCAGATAACATAGACTTCAAATCAAAAATAGTAAAGAAAGACAAAGATGGGCATTATATAATGGTAAAGGGAGAAATTCAACAAGAAGACATAACAATTCTAGATTTTTATGCACCTAACACAGGTGCACCAAGATTCATAAAGCAAACCATACTGGATCTAAACAAAGTGATAAACAGCAGCATTACAGTAGCTGGGGACTTCAATATCCCACTGACACAACTGGACAGATTGTCCAAGCAAAAAATAAACAAAGAAGCATTGGACTTAAATGGAACTCTAGAACAAATGGGCCTAATAGACATTTACAGAACATTCTACCCCACAACTACTGAATACATATTCTTCTTATCAGCACATTGAGCATTCTCTAAGATTGATCACATCTTAGGCCACAAAACATGCTGTACAAATTTAAAAAATAGAAATTATACCATATAACTTCTCAGACTATAGTGGAATAAAATTAGAAATCAATTCCAACAGAAACACTCAAGTCTATACAAAGCCATGAAAATTAAACAACCTACTGCTGAATGATTATTGGATCAAGGAGGAAATTAAGGTGGAAATCAAAAGATTACTCAAACTAAATGACAAAGTGGACATTAAAAAAATCAAAATCTGTGGAAGTCAGCAAAAGCAACCCTAAGAGAAACATTCATAGCCTTAAGTTAATACATCAAAAATACAGAAAGATCACAAATCAACAATCTAAAGAATCATCTCAAGGAATTAGAAAAGGCAGAGCAAATTAATTCCAAAGCCAGCAGAGGAAAAGAAATAACTAAGGTCAGAGCAGAAGTAAATTAATTGATAATGAAAGAATTATACAGACGATTAATGAAACACAAAGTTGGTTCTTTGAAAAGATAAACAAAATTGACAGACCTCTTGCTAGATTAAAGAAGAATAGAAGAGAAAGAACTCTAATAAGCTCAATCAGAAATAAAAAAGGAGATATTACAACTGATACCACAGAAATACAAAATATCATCCCTGAATACTATAAAAATATCTATGCACATAAATTTGAAACCATTGAGGAAATAGACAAATTCTTGGAAACACATAACCTCACTAGGCTCAATCAGGAATAAATAGAACTCCTGAATGGACCAATATTGAGTAACAAAATTGAAACAGCAGTAAGAAATCTTCCAACAAAGAAGTTCTGGACCAGATGGTTTTATATTTTCATTTACCAGACGTACAAAAAGAATTGGTACACATACTGCAAAAATTATTTCATACCATCGAGAAGGAAGGAACCCTCTCTAACTTGTTCTATGAAGCTAGTTTCACCTTGACACCAAAGGTGGGAAATGACACAACAAAAAAAGAAAGCTACAGAGCAATATTGCTTATGAATATAGATGCAAAAATTCTAGCAAACCGAATTCAGCTGCACATCAAAAAAATAATCCACCATCCTTGCTTCCCTGGTTCAACATATGTGAATCCATAAAGGAGAATCACCACATAAACAGAAGCAACAGGCCAGGCACGGTGACTCACACCTGTAATATTGGCACTCTGGGAGGCCGAGGTGGGAGGATCATTTGAGCTCAGGAGTTCGAGACCAGCCTGAGCAAGAGTGAGACCCTGTCTCTACTAAAAATAGAAAGAAATTAATTGGCCAACTAAAAATATATACAAAAACTTAGCCTGGCATGGTGGCACATGCCTGTAGTCCCAGCTACTTGGGAGCCTGAGGCAGGAGGATCACTTTAGCCCAGGAGTTTGAGGTTGCTGTGAGCTAGGCTGACGCCACAGCACTCTAACGTGGGCAACAAGAGTCAGAATCTGTCTCAAAAAACAAAAACAAAAACAGAAGCAAAAGCAAATACCAGATGATCATCTCAATAGGTGCATAAGAAGCATTTGACAGAATTCAGCATCCTCTCTTTATAAGAACTCTTAAGAAAATAGGGATAGATAGTACATATCTTAAAATTATAAAAGCCATATGGGACAAATCCACAGCCAATATTATACTGAATGGGGAATAGCTGAAAGCATTCTTTCTTAGAACTGGAATGAGAAAAGGTTTCCCACTGTCTCTAATTCTATTCAACATAGTGCTAGAAGTTCTAGCCAGAGGAATCAGCCAAGAGAAGGAAATCAAATGTATCCAAATGGGAATGAATAGGTCACATATTGCTTTTTGCTGACAATATGATCTTATATCTAGAAAACGCCAAAGATAACACCAAAAGACTCCTGGAATTGATAAATAGATTCAAAAAAGTCTCAGGTTGCAAAATCACTGTACATAAAAATCAGTAGCATTTCTATACACCAATAACAGTCAAGCTGAGAATCAAATCAAATAATCAACACCTTTCCCAATAGCAACAATAAACAGAAAATACCAAGGAATATATTTAACCAAGGAAGTGAAAGACCTCTACAAGCATAGCTATGAATCACTGAGGAAAGAAATCACATAGGATGGAAACCAATGGAAAAACATATCATGTTCATGGATCAGCACAATCAATATTGTTAAAATGACTATACTACCCAAAGTGATTTACAGATTCAATGCAATCCCCATTAAATTACCAATGTGATTTTTTACATATCTGGAAAAAATAATTCAGTGCTTTGTAGGGAAATAAACAAACAAAAAAAGCCAAAGCAATCTTAAGCAAAAAGAACAAATTGGGACACATAATTTTATCAGACTTCAAGCTAACCACAAGGCTATGATAACCAAAATAGCATGAGAATGGCCAAAAACAGAGATATAGACCAATGGATCAGAGCAGCGAAACAAGATATCAAATCATCCTTGTATTGCCATCTGACTTTGACAAAACAGACAAAAATATACACTGGGGAAAAGAATCCCTATTCAATAAATGGCTCTGAGAAAATTGGAGGTCACATGTAGAAGACTGAAACAAGATCCTTACTTTTCACTCCTCACAAAAATTAACTCAAGATGGATAACAGGCTTAAACCTAAGCCATGAAACTATAAGAATTCTAGAAGAAAATGTTGGAAAACTATTATAGATATTGGCCTAGGCAAATAATTTATGAAAAAGACACCCAAAGGTACTCACAACATCAGCAAAAATTAATAAATGGGACTTGATTAAATTAAAAAGCTTCTGCACAGCCAAGGAAACAATCAAGAGAGCTAATAGACATCTTTCAGAATGGGAGAAAATATTTGCATGCTATATATCTGATAAATGGCTATTACCAGAATCTATAGAGAACTCAAGCAAATCAGCAAGAAAAAAAATCAAACAACCTAATTAAGAAGTGGGCAGAAGACATGAACAGAAACTTTTCCACATAAGAGAGACTATTGGCCAATAAACACATGAAAAATGCTCAACATCTCTAATCATCATGGAAATGCAAATCAAAACCACAATGAGATATCACCTAATTCCAGTGAGAATGGCTTTTATTAAAATGTCCCAAAACAACAGATGCTGTCATGGATGCAGATGGAAAAATGCTTATACATTTTTAGCAGGACTGCAAATTAGTGCACCATCTATGAAAAACAGTATGGAGGTACCTGAAAGAACTAAAAGTAGACCTACTATTTGATCCAGCATTCTCACTATTGGGTATTCACCCAAAGGAAAAAAAAAGCCATTTTATAAACAAGACCCTTGCACTCAAATGTTTATTGCAACACAATTCACAATCACAAATATGTGGAAACCACCCAAGTGCCCATCAATTCATGGGTGGATTAATAAAGTGTGGTATATATATATATACCATGGAGCATTACCCACCCATAAGAAAATGGTGAACTAATACCTTTTGTATCAACTTGGATGGAACTGGAAACCATTCTCCTAAGTGAAGTATCACAAGAATGGAAAAAAAATCACCTCATGCACTCAGTATTAAAGTGGAATTAATCGTTCAATACTCATGGTGCATATGGAAGTAAAACTCAACAGAAATCAAGCAGGTGGGGGACATGGAGGGATGGGTAACATCACACCTAATGGGTACAATGCACACTATCTAGTGATGGGCGCACTTCTAACTTTGACTCAGACTGTACAAAACCAATTCTCGTAGCCAAAACATTTTTACCCCTATAATATTCTGAAATAAAAAAAGAGAGAAAGGCATGCTTCCTATAGCAATCTGTAACTTGGCAAACTTTTCTTCTCGTGAATTCAGACCAGTCGAATACCTAACAACTTTAATAACCTACCTTTTAAACTATGAGTTCTGAGAATGAGAGATTGGAAGACTTGCCAGTTAATGGTTTCAGATGAAAATAATACTCTTAACTTGTGCAGCTACCTTCATTAACAATGACTATCAAAGATCACTTCTGAGAACAAACCTTGTGAATGATGCTGCACTTCACCTAACAATGGAACAACTATAGCTATTTCCCTAAGCTATATATAGGTAGAGCAGTTCAGCCCAGACTGCAGGAATGGGATGATAACAATAGCCATAATAATAATGAATATTGAATCAGTGTTCATATGTATCAGTTTTATACTAAGCATCTTCATTCGGCATGATCTTCTTTAACCCTCATACAGTGCTAGGATATGAGACACTGAATCACAGGCAGGAGGGCAGTAGGCCTTTAACCCAGCACTCAGATGTAGACATTCTAATTCCAGTTCTATAGCCCTTATGAAGTTACTCTCCAGAGGTGTTGGGTCCTCTCTGTATAAAGTTTGAAGCCATGGAAATAGGGAGGATTATGAGGAATTATGAGGTTTATAGGTAGGCATTATACATTAGCTACCTCAATGAATTCTCACAACTTGTGATTTTTATATTTGACAAGTAAGGAAAATGAAATTCATACAAGCTAAGTAACTCACCAAAGTTTATCCAGCTAGTAAATAATAGAATCAGGATTTGATCCTAGGCCTGTGTGTCTCCAAAGCCCATGTTTTATTTTTTTTAAGTGACAATATTTCATGGAGTTAATTGTATTTTGTAGCCTTAACAGAAAGGAAAATCAGCAGGTGCTTGCTAGAGTCCCCAGTTGAATTATTTGAATGATAATTCTGGTATAACTCTGAAGAGCTGAAGCAGCTTGATTTGCTTCTTTGAGAATGATTATTTCCTTTAGACACATGATATCTGCAAATGCAGGGGCCACTATGGAATGATGATAATGCTCTGATAGCACCATACTAAACAACAAGCTCTTCACCAGGACTGGTAAACTGCATCTTAAAGGTATAACATAGTTTCTCTTTGAATATGCTTATTCAAAACAAAAAGCATTTTTGTTTATTGTCATAACTTTATATTTTCAAAGTGATAATAAATGAAGTACTATTTGTAACAAGACTTTGGAAAAATAGGAATGCATTAATATATGCACAGAGTTGCAAATGTGGAAATTTGACTAAAATCTCAAAAATCTCTTCTATAACTGCAGTCCTATGATATTATGAAATGAATATGTTGTATCTAAACTAAGTAATGAGTTATCATTTATTTAGAAGCTCATATGATGTTCATCATAAAGTGATTAAACAGACTTTGAGCATTTTTTAAGATATTTAATGATGTAAAAAAAAATTATGTGCTGAACACATGCAAGTCCTTGCCTAAGTTTTGCTTCACGTTAACACAAAAAACAGGGTGGAGGGAAGGGGTGAAAGAACCAATAAAATATGTGATATCCTTATTGTTGCAAAATCTTAAACTATCACATATACTAAAGATGCTTAAAGTTGCATCCTGATCTGAAGAGAAATTCTACCTAAACTCATTTCAATATGACACAAAGAGAAAAGATTCTGATTCCTATCAATAGACAGTTATAAAAACCTGAGAAACTTGTATTTGTCACTGCCCTTCAGTTTCCTCATTTATCAAATTGAACAATAATAAGAACTCAATTAATGGAAGTGATTGTTAAAAGTGTTATTTTATATCTTCTTTTCTTTGAAGCCCATAACATTTTTTGGCATTAGGGCGGATCCCCTGGTTTATTTATGTCTATACCCTAAGTATCTTAAGGCTGTCAATGAGTGTTTGGTGCAGCATGGTACAGTATGGTGGATCACAGATTTTAACATTCACCAGAATCACCAGGATGGCTTGTTACAAAAATAGATTCCTGAGTTGCACTCCTAAACTTTCTGATCAGATGTGGTGAGGCTTCAGAATTTGTATCTCTTACAATTTTTTAAGTGATGTTGATGCTACCAGTCTGGGAACTGCAGTTTCAGGAACACTTATATATGGCAAGAAAGTAAATCAATGTTTGAATCAAAGATGACCAATATTAAAATATTTTTATTGTATTTGGTGATATTTTGGAACTTGGCAAATCACTTAAATTCTTTTAGAGTACCACTCTTATCTTATAGTAATGAAAGTGGTCATTAAATATTAAATCCACTTTTTCTCAGAATCCCAACAAATTAGTTGTGCTTTCACTGGTCCCATGATTGGGTGATGTGGGATCCTCCCATGCTTCTCTCATTAGCAGGAACTGCAGAAGGTCCTATTCCTCCTCAGTCCTCCTCCTGACTGTTGATAATCTAAGTAGAAGTTCTGTTTATAATGTCTGACCTCCCAAAATCTCTGCTCTGTTATAACCATCCTCCTGTCCCAGGATAGATCTTGATCTTACTTATGCTTCTCTTTTCAACTTGGATTGAACTTTTAACATAATCCTGGCTCAAAATCAAAATTCACTCCCCACTCAGAGATTTTATTACCCCTGAAACTGTGTAAGGCACTATGCTTTGGTGAATACAACACCTTTTTGAAAAATATACAGTCTAATGAATTCAAGAGAAAAGTCAAAGCTTAAGTAAATAAATGTGAGTGTTATCTATGAAATGACATTTGACAATCCCAGGAAGAATGTAAAGAAAAATGGCATAATGCCATCAAGGATAGACACTTAGAAGGAAACCACATGGCTTTACAAGGCAAGAGGAAGAAGATTGTACACCTCACTACACCACTAATTGCTGTACTGATTAGTCACTCAGACAGAATTAAAATCACTTCTAAAGTTTTGGAAAAATTAACCTTATCTCTGGTTCAAATCACTTGCAACTATTTTGAGACAGTCTAAGATTTATTTAAAACTGTTTGGATTACAGACATCATAATCCTGTTTCTCTTCCAGCATATGAGGATGGGCTCAGCTCAGTCGGAGACCTGAGTTTTAAATTCACCATTTCACTGTGGTTTTAGGACTGTGGAAATACACTGCATGTGTTTTCATGTTGTGAGTATTGTTGCCTTCTTGTTTTGCAAAAATTCTTAATTAAGATATAAAGAGATGTAAGACTGACTTTATTTTGCTTCTTATTTTAAAACCTCTCTATTAGAGTACATTTATATATAAACAGTAATAAAATAAATTTTACTGTTTCTGGTTTTCACTTTTTCTCCCTACTACCATTTTTTTTTTTTTTTTAGTTAAAAGAGCCCAACGTAGTTGCAGCTGTTCACTCAAAAATGTTTGGAGATGGTAATATCAAATGAACTGAGACAGAAATCAACAAAGGGAAAGGCCTGCATCTCCAAACAACAGCAGGACACACATTAATGAATTATTTGTTTCTATGGTCCCAGTGCCTTAAGGCATGTTCAGGATCCAGACCTAAAAGCAATGTGCTTTTGAAAAACTAAAAGTGACAGGGCAAAATCTGGATGGCTTATTGCCGCAAACAAGTGCATGCCATCTCTTTCATTTCATTGACACACATTCTGTACCATTCATCAACCTGATTTTTTTCTTCTCCAGTCTAACCTTTTGGTGACAGTAAACATGACTTGACAGAGGGCCCAACACAGAATTACATGATCTTTGACCTTTTTCTGGTTTGTGACAGGCTTGGGACACATCTGGACTAATCCATCAGGGAGGGAAAATATCTTTGGAATTATAATATGACAGTGATCTTTACGAGCAAACAGTCATGTGTTTGTGTAAAGTCCCTTCCAGTTAAATCTAAATGAATAGAAAAATAATGATAATGTTCAACCTAAAAGAGGATCATTTGCTTAGAATAAAAGGAATCTTTCCCATTAAATTATAGGCAATAATAGTCTGGCATACATTTTTAAAATTTTTATGCAGCACCAACTAGAAAACATAGTTTATAAATTGATTCACATGGCTTTATTATTGAGTATAGATATGTATGTAACTGAGAACACAGACACTGTAGACAACTGTGGAATTTAGGTAAGTGAAGTTAGGACCATTGATTGTAAATATATATTGTTGTAAATATATCTGTAGGTGAAAATATCCTTATAAGTGAAGAGCATTTTAAACAATTTATTCCTGCAAAAATATTTGTCTAATATAAATGTATGACTAAATACCAATATAGCTACTATCTAGTTTTGAAATAAGGTAGAAGAAATATAGTCAAGTATAAACATTTAGAGTTATCTCATGCCCTGGGGGAAAATACAGGTATTTTCTAATCTCTGTATCTATTTTTTTTTCTTTTTTTATGTGGACAATTCATATATGAATAACTGTATTCTGAACTAGAAAAAATTATGAAAATCCAGTAATCTCTCAGCAGAAGGAGGAAAAATAAGGCATTTTACTTCTATCAAACACTATGCTGGTTTAAATGCTTTTACTCACCTTGGCATATGACTTTACATATTGAATTACCAAACCACAACTTCCCACATAATTGAACAAAATTTCCCTGTTCTCTAATTCCTTTTCCATTTGTCTGACTCTCCTAGATGACTAAAGAAAATTTTACAGTCTCTGCTGTCTTACATTCTGAGATATTTGACGTTCCTCCATTTCCTTTAATAGTATAAAGTTTCTACATATTTGTTTAGAATAATAATTTTAGTAACACTTTGGATGGGGAATGAAGGTCATAATTGAGCCACTTAGCAATTTGTCACTCAGTAATTGCCAAGAAAGAATATTCCTAATCTTGGAATCCTTGGTAGAACTATTCTGCCAGCCTAAAACACATTTCAGCCACAATTATTACCTAAATACATGAATTTGGAGAAAAAATATATATGTATTTTCTTATTATTGGCTATAATGGAGTTTATAGGAATCCTTTTAACTGTGCCAAATTAATGACGACGTTATTTTTTTCTAGCTTTTCTTTTTTTTTTTTTTTTTTTTTTTTTTTTTTTTTTTTGAGACAGAGTCTCACTCGGTTGCCCTGGCTAGAGTGCCATGGCATTAGCCTAGGACAAAGTTATTTTTATAAGATCCTGTTATGCTCCTAGGATGCCATATATCCAACTATAGGTTTAGTTCACTATGTTCTTCAGCTCCAGCTCCCTTCCTTAGATCATTTTAAAGATTTATTTTATAAATAAATATTTTAAACTTCAGATCACACCTCTCAGTTTCAAATGAAGGGTTTATTTTGCTTCTGGCATGCACTTAACATCAAACACTTGTAAACTATTATTTAAGTACATGCAGAGTTTTCTAAACTAATGCTTGATCCATAAAAGGTTCTTTTATTATGTTTTATTTAGAATTAATGTAATATATATGTGTAAGATAATGTACTACTTTTTAAAGTCAGAATGACTTCCTATTTACTTTCCTTGAGTTGGCTAAAGAAATAAGATAGAGTGAGTGATAATTTCTCTTTAGCTAAAATTCAGTTTAAACAGCAGATCAATTCAATAGAGTAGTAAAAGATTTTCATTTAAAAAAACATCCTCATGAATGTTTGTTCTTAAAGTTGTATACGTTCTCTGCAGAGGAAAGGCCCAGTGGAAAACAATCAGGGCGTTATTAGGGGACACATTTCCAGGGATAGCATTAAAAGATGTGAAAATCCTGGCATTTTTCCTAGAATATATCATGAGCAGTTTGCAGAAAAATGAGTTGCTATAGTCAGCAACTCTCATGATAGGGCATGGTGTGTGGAGTAATGCCAAGAGATTGGCTGGAGATTGGGTATTAACTAGCCCAGTGGTGACAATTATCAGCTTCATATTAGGGAAATCTTGAGTCTTCAGGTGTATTAACCAGCCTGGGGACTTGAAACAGTGCAGTACACTCCACATGGGCCTGGGACATTTCTGTTAGGTTCATCTTTTTAAACATAGTTCAGTATTACACATAGTGTTGGCAAAGATGAGTGGAAAGGGAGTAAAATTTAGTACCTCTATAATCTCCTTCATGTTTGCTATTATACACTTTGAGCCACTCCAAATAAGCAGATCCCCTAAGTAAAACTAGTATCCGTGCCAACCAGATACATCTTCAAGATGGTCCTTCAGACCCAAGTCTCCATTCATAGAAATTCAAAAGTTTTCAACAATGGAACAGAGTAGATGCTCAAGAAATATTTGTCAAATAAATTAAATTGTTAATGAGTGGGTAAAATGAGTGTGGAGATGTTGGGACAAACTTCGGGTTTCTAATCTAAAATGATCTACTTTTAAATCTTAGAGTTTCTCCTAGGTTTAGTGTGAGGGTAAAGCAATAATGTGCTTATAAATGTCTTAACAAATGGCTGGAGAACCTATGTAAGAGTGATTAACTCTGCCATTTTAGCTGAATTAATAGATATGAGCCACCATAGCATGCTTCAACATATTTTGAATCTGTTTTCAAGTAAGTATCCTCAACAAATATATTTAAATCAAGATTTTCTTTTAAAAAATTCAAAAGCTGTGGGAAAGTGTTTGATAGTCATCTAAAAGTAGATTAAAAATGGAACTTCCCTTCCTCAGGTAGAGAAGAAGAATCCCTGAGTTTAGGGTTATAACAGCAGATAGTAATATGTAAAAAGGAAAAGTAACACAATTTTATAGGACATAAGCCAATTCACTGAGAATTTCCTAATGTTTCTTTGAATGGCAGTCTGCACAGCAAGGAAATCCAACACATTTTATGAGGACACTAGAACTAAATCTTCTATAGATTCCCCAAGTTTTGTTACTGCTACTATAGCTCCTCCATAAAGAAAATATACCTCATATGATATATTATCAGAGTATATCTAGTGTCTGACCAGCATATTTATGGTCAAAAAGGAAAATGATATGTGATAATTAGGCAATCCCAAATTTCAGGGCTTTTGACCATTGATACAATTTGACTTAATAAAGGCTTTTTATGTTGTCCCCCTAGAGAAGATTCAAGGCCTAGAGACTAATTATATAAATGAGATGCAATCTCAGAAAAATTTGACACATAGTACCTTCAATATCTAGCTAGCCATAAAAATTCCCAAAATTGTCTTTTGGAATTGATTTAGAAAAATTAGAGGTCTATGTAATCTGTCAAAGGTTAGAGATTTACCTTCTTGGAACATACCATGTGATAAATAAGCAATTTTTGTTGGCAGAATTAAAATTTCTCTTTGGAGGCTTTATGTTTCTTCTGGATTAATGCTTTTATTAAATAGATGGAAATAATCTTAGAACTTTGTCTTTTGAGGTTCAAGAAAAAATTATCTGTATATTGTAAAAAAGAAAAGTCACAAGAAAATTTCATACTCTTTATCTCTTGATTGAGAGAAGTAGAAGGGGCTTCTGTAAAACATTGATCTATAATAGAATTGGCATATTGTTGATCTTTCCATGACAAAGCAAATAAACAGTGACTGTGCAGATCTAGAGTGACAGTAAAAGGAAGTGGTGCAAGTACATAATAGTAAGGTAGATGGCTTTAGGTAGTACTCAGAACAAACTGATGTTTGCGTTTTGGGACCACTGGGAAAGAGTGGATCACAATTTTGCTTATAACAGTAAGATGTTACACAAATCTACATATTTTCATGTTAGTTATTTTTCCCATAAGTAACAAAGTAATATTACAGGGCCTATTAGAAGGAATAAAAGGATTACTTTTTGATAAATATTTCACAATAGATCCAGTCCTCCTCTTGCTTTAATCTTCAAAGGATATTGCACAACGTTGGGTAAAGACTAGGACAAATAATTTATTACTAGATGTGGCCAGCTCAAAATAATTTCAAGATATCAGTGGATTCCTTGGCCCAGAGGGTAGCAGGGACCTCTAATAATGCTTCAAGTTGAGACTGGGTTAAGTACACAAGAACAGGAAAACAAACATCCACTTGAACTATTAGTGTATGATGCATGCATCACACATACAAGAGATTTCACATATTTTAAGAAACAGTCCATCTGCAGAACACTTGATTTGTTAGTTACATTTAAAATGAATATCTCCATAATAAATGTGTTTGGATGTTATCATAAAGGAGGAATCAATGTTGGCTTATGAGAGGGCTGAGAGTTACTGTTGAACATCAGGTGAAAGGGAGAGTCTGAGTTGTATTTGAAATTCTAACACTCCAGTAGTCTGAAAATTCCTCAGAAGCATAAAAATGGTAGGATGTATAGCTGAGAGGATAGCACCTATGCTATTTAGAAAGTTTTGCTTCTACCCCTCTATCATTAGAGATTGTTCTCTTTGATGGTTTAACAGAATCATTGGAAATTGGGTGCTACAATCTGCCTTGGAGTTCTTTTCACAATACTCAGAGATTTAAATTTTAGTGTTTTTTTCACATTTCTGGTAGGATGGAGCATTTAATTTTCTAGTTATGCTTTTACTTACAAAACCATAAAGGTTTTGTTAAATAGGGGATTTTTATTGTTTCTTCAGGCTGTGGAAATTCTATATTCATTTGCTTTATTTTTAAATCCATAAGTTTAGTTTGATTATTTTTCTTTCTAAATTCCCTTCAATGCATTCAGCCAAAGGCTAAAATTTATATAATAGAGTGATCTATCATCCAATCTTTTATTTTTGTACCAGATCTGCAATTTCTGGTTTTAGGCAATGTACAAAACGTGGGAAAGGGTAGTGGAAATATCAGCATGCAGGTATAATGCTGAATAAAGGAACTAATGCATCTATCTCTGAATTCTCCTATGGTTTTATCATTTTGCTGTTTTCAAGATTGAACAAGGTCAAATTTACTTGGCAAGACCTGAGATGTATAATCTAAAATGGATTGTCCCAACTTATGTACTCTCAGATATTCCATTTCAGTAAAGTTTATGGCATTAATTTTTAAGTCCTTCTCAGATTCTTGCAATTAGTTTTTTCCAAGCAAGTTTTTCCATTGATAGCAAGTTTTTCCATTGTTCTTTGATAGAGGTCAGGAAGGCCTTCACTGTATGTACCTAGGACGAGTCTGAATATTTCAATAATTTTTTTTCCTTTCTGGCCTAAGATCTGATAAGTTCTTAACAACTTCACAGAAATATGTACATGATTAGGGTTTTAGGTCCATGAACCAGGAATCTTCTTCATGGGCTGCTTAAATTTTTAGTGGATGTGTTGGTAGAAAGAGGAAAATGAGTGAAAAGTCCATGGAGGTTAAATTAAATTTGTGGTTGGAGAAGGAGAAAGTAAAGGAAAGGTGGGATACAAATAAGAAAGGCAGAACTGAATTTGCCTCTTTTCTCATCACTCTCTTGTGAATTTTTAGAGAAGCAATATTGTAGTTTAGATGGTATGTGAAAGTCTCCTCATACCAACTAAGGAACGTGGAAAATTAAATAGTCAAGATATTATTCCTTTATTTTTTAACGCTCCTCCCAAATGAATATTTTTGCTCATATTTAAAAGATCCAAAAATTGTTCGTTGTAATTTGAAATGGTCTTTCAATGAAGTGGAATTACCCTATTAGTGAGATATTTGCATGAATTGGCAAAATAGAAGTCACAGAAGTTCTAAATGGACACAAAGACAAGTTTGAGGGACATTCTTATAAGGTTTTGAAAAGTTGACACAAATGCTAAGTTTGTCTCAAGTACACTAGTCCAATGAAATCTTCTGAAATTGGAACTAGTTCTAAGATGAGCTTATTGCTTCTATGTCTGTTCTCTCTTTATTGACTTTTTTTATATAAACAAGACTAAAGAAACTATACAAGAAAATAAAGAGTAGGAGACATATTAAAAGTCAAATTTTTATCAGGTAAAAAATATGATCTGATCAGAAGTCAAGAGCTTAGAAATAAAAAATGAATATAAAGTTATAGGACTTAATTAAATATTTAGAGATCAGATTCAGTACAAACTTATCTTGTATCTCAGACAATTTGGCCTTGAACAGGTGGATTCTTAGAAATTCAGATGTGCACACTATTATTGAGTTGGATTGTTCTGGTCTGCAGCAACAGGTGGCTTAGCTGAATTTTGGTGGAATTACCACTGCTGTTGAAGCTCACCAGCCTGAGACTACCAGAAACACACTCATACACAAACAAAATAAGCTGCATCAAGAATGAACCCCATAGGAACCTTGGAAGTCTCTCAGAAGGGTGTAGGAAGAGCTTCTTATAGGTTTGGGCTTGTGCTGAAAGATTCTAAAATTTGAGGAAGCAAGCATCAATTCTTTATTGGATGGTTTTAAGAAGTGAGGGTATTATAATGACGGGGTATCTTAAAAATTTTATATCTGAAGCAACCAAGATTTCCTTCAGTAGGTGAATAGATAAATAAGTTACAGATATGCTATATCCAGGCAATGGAATATTATTCAGCACTAAGAAGCAATAAGCTATCAGGCTATGAAAAAAATGTGGAGGAAACTTAAATGTATATTACTAAGTGAAATAAGCCAATCTGAAAAGGCTATATACTGTGTGATTTTAACTATATGACATTCTGGAAAAGGCAAAACCAGGAAGACAATAAAAATATCAATAGTTACCAGTAATTGGGGGAAGGGAAGAATAAATAGGCAGATCATAGAGGATTTTTAGGGCAACTAAAATACTCTGATACTATAATGGTGAATACACATCATTAAACATTTGTCCAGCCTCATAGAATGCACAACACTAAAAGTGAACTCTACATAAGCTATGGACTTTGGGTGACTATGATATATCAATGTAAGTTCATCAGTTGTAACAAATGTACCACTCTGCTGGGGATGTTGATTATGGGAGGGGCAATGCATTTGTGAGGGCAGGCCGTGAATGGGAAATCTGTACCTTCTGCTCAATTTTATCGTGAACATTAAAAAAAAAAAACTGTTCTAAAAATAAAAAAGATCTTATATCCATAGGGTGGGGAGATTAAAAAGAAACCAGAATTTGTGTGGGTAAAAAAGAAACAATTATTCATGTTAGTAGAAAAAAGGGAGTCTTTACACATTTTTGTGGTTGCAAAGTGTCTTGTCCTGTTCTGGGTACCACCCATGTTCTGTTGGGAATACCTTTGTCTGATTGTCAGCAAGCATAGTCTTCACTTTCTCTGATTGTCAGAAAGGTTTATTTTCAAAGTATCACACTGTAATGCCATACTTTGATGTATGCTATAGAATGGTATTATCTGTGAAGACAATGCTTTATCTATGCCAATTTTTATTAACAGAAACACTTTATGTACCTAGTATGAATTCATATAACAAAAATTTCTTATTACATTTAAATTCCTTTATTCTTCCCATGTTTCAAGCACTATTTTAACCTTAAGAAATATGATTGTGTTTAAAACAAACAAAAAAATCCTAGCTGTTCTAATGGAGCTTCTTTTCTGATGTTCTAGTGGAAAAGATATAAAACAATCAATTAATATCTAAATATATTTGGGGAAATGATATATTATGATATATATTTCCTCATAAATATATACATATATATTTATGAGGAAAAAAAGAAGGATAAGGTAATAGAAGGCTTCACTGTAGGGTTTGGTGGTGGTGTGTTATTTTAGAAACTCAGCAGAGATGGCTTCTCTGACCTGGTGACTTTGAGAACAGATCTGAGTGAAGGGAGGGATCTTCCTTTTGAAGATCTAAAGGAATAGATAGTGTTGCAAGCCCAGCGAACAGGATAGAGGCCAGTGTGGCTAGAGGAGAATAAGATTGAGAGTGTTATGAGATGAGGTCAGGGAGATAAGCAGGACCTAGGTCTCGTGGAGTCTTGTAGAGCATGATAAAGAATTTCGATTTCTCTTCTTAGTCGTTAGAGATTATGGGAGGCCATAGGAGTTTTTAAGCAGGATATTCCCATAATCTGATTTATATTTTTTAATGATGCTGGCTTCTATGAGTGATATTGGCAGTATATGGTATGAGTAAAAGCAAGGAACAGGAGTCTGCTGCAACAATCAACATGAGAGATGAAAGTTACTTGACAAGGATGATGATAGAGCTCATTGACATGCTTGTAATCAGTGTGTGACTTGAAGGGAAAGCCACAAGGGCTTGCACATGGATTTGATGTAGTGATTACAAAGAATGAAGGGTTATCCTTGAGTTTTGAGCCAAAGAAATGAGTGAATAGCCATTAAAGACTGGGGGAAATTGAGGAAAAAATGAGGGCATGAGTGTTGTGGGAAAATCAAGAGTTTTGCTTAGGAAGTTTTATGTTCAAAATGTTTCCTGGACATCCATATGTGCCTCTCAAATGAACTCTGGGGAGAGGGAGAAACTGCGCATATACTGGGAACCATCAGTGCGTAGATAAGAATCAAAGCCATGAACAGCGATCACTTAAGGGATAAGTGTAAATAGATCTAAAAAAGGACTGAGTTCTGGGATACTCTAAAATTTAGAATTCAGGAAGAAGAAAAGATTCCAGCAAAGGACACAAAATGTAGCAGTGGTGAGACTGGAGATAACCCAGAGAATGTGATTTCCTGAGAGCAAACTCAGGACAGTGAGTGTGGCTGAGAGTGTCAGCAACTTAGACTCCAGTGTTCCTCTGAGCTGCTGTGAGGCATTTTGTTGATGCTTTCAAAGTATTTCCCTCTGTGCAAACAAAACAATGTACATTGTATTACTGACTTATTATATGTATTTTATATATTATATTTTCTAGTCATCTCCATTTAAATTTGATGGCGTAAAAATTAAACTATTTTGTGTCTTCATAATATTAGAGATTTAAATGGATAAATAAAGGTCAGGTAAATTAAGGAATGACCACTCAAAATTAGGAAGAGGTTGTATAGTCAAATACTCTTTAATCTTCCCTATATCATCCTCCTCTATCTCTAATATGTCAGGTGATATTACATTGTCAATTTAAATAACTGAAATGAAAGTATACTTACTACTAGTGACGTTTATTATTACTTATAGGTTTCTGAAACCCTTTATTAAAGGAACATTCTTATTTATGTTAATTCCAACCCCCTTTTAAAATTAGCCTTTACCTATTAGCCCTAGATTTCCTTCTTGAAGACAGAATAAAATAAATTCATGTTCATTTTGACAATCCTTCAAAACTTATGTTCACACTAAGTCTTCCCTAAGCAATATGTGACATGCTTTTTAACTATTATAGTAACTGAGTTTTGATCATCCTACAATTTGTGAATCTTCTCTTTTAAATGTGGCTACCTAAATAAAGAATGAAGGCAGGTAGAAGTAAACATATCTCTTCCCTTTTTTGGGCAATATACATCTATTAATACCAGTCACATGATGATGAAGATGATGATGATTGGCAATGTCAACAGCCTGTGCAGATGTAACAATACGAGTAGAGGTAGTTTTGTTATTCTTATTTTCGGGTTTAAAATATATCACTCTTTGTATCTTTCTGAGTTTCTAGATGACTAAATTTCTTAAGTGTATTTTCCACTTTATGCAGGGATTCCTGGATAGCCACATTTGTTCTCAAGTTAGTTTTGTGCTGTTGACTTTATCCATGTTATCCATGTAATTTCCATAAATGGGCTCCCTTACTTTCACTTTTAATTGCAATCTATATTATAGCACAGTAGTAAAACTATATAGTCTTTGAATTAGTTTGAAAGCCTGGCCTCAATACTTACTGTATAATTTTAGGCAAGTCAATGATTAATTCTGTATCATATTGTTTCTTTATCTTTAAAATGAAGGTAAGGAAATAAAGATAAGGCATCTTTTATAGCTCTGGATTCTCATGTTTCTAAATCACTTTTGCAATGGCTAATATTGTAAAGATGTGACTCCATTTCCCATAACTGTCCTTGTGCTATGTTCCCTTAAATTCGAGTCCCTGGTTTGTTAGGGAAAATAGTTCTCTTTTCTACTTGCTGGTCCTTAGAGCACTATTGTTGGATTCCTATGGTGTCCCATTATCCTTCATAATTTGCACATATTGGCAACTATCAGGCTATGCCCTGTGCCTTTCTTCCCCGACACCAACAATAATATCAATAATAATGAAGTACTGAGTTAGATAAATATCATACATGTGAGATTTTATCACATAAACATTTAATTTCCATAACTCAAGAATTAGGTAGTATTATTATTTTATTTTTACAGATAAAGGAACCAAGACTAAAGGAAGTTAACTTAATTGCAATAAGTCATAATAAGCAAGTGATAAAATCAGGTTTAAATCAATGGCTGTGTGACCTCCCAATCTAAAATTTTAACTATTAACTGTTTGTACGGCCTCCATAAAAAAGTATTGTCCCTGCACAGGGAATTAACCATGAACCTCTGTGTTAACAGCCCAATAAGCTTACCAGGAACGCTATAGGAACCTCATGTTGATGCATTTATTATGTTTCTGACTCTGACAGTGTTACCATATTTTTCATAAATATTACTCTCATCTTACACTGACAATGCTACACTCTAGGTGTTGGGTCATTACCAGATTCTGAGCCTTCCAGATCTCACCTGCTCCTCCCTTGAATAAGGTACCATTCTGTTTCTCCATCTGAATAGGTAGGCAACCAGCTATGTGATCTACTAGAAGAGATTCACTCTGCTACTTTCTGATTTTATTTCAGAAACTTTTGTGATATTGTGTACCACTCACTTATAACCCAAAGTAGAACCAAAGGTGTGAAATCTAAGGAATATATGTGGCAAATAGTTTGTCACTGTTAAATGTAGGCTTATTTCCACCATTTGTATTTTTCTTCTGTGTATACATAAGCTGAAAGATGCTTTTTCTAACCAAAATGTTTTGTGTCAAATTCTCCCAGCACCATTTAGGAATGTCATTGAATAAACTAATAGTAGGCTTCCAAGCCAAGAGTAATTATGTTGCATTGCTCTTTTTTGGCAGGGAGCTATTTTTTTCCTGTAAATGAAGCAATTTAATGTAAGCATATTTTTACACTATAATGTGGAGGAGGATTTGATATAGATATCTTTCAGGTGAGATACCAATCATATTTTCCCATTTATAGATTAATATAACAAAATGATCAATTAATCAATTGACTTGCTTTTTCTGATAATAACTGTAGCAGATAGCAATTAGAAATAGAAACATACACCCTTAAACATTGAGGCTGTTCTTGATGGCCGAGGATTATGTGACACTTTAAAATCATTCATATCAGTGTTTGCTTTACTTGAGCCAAATTTTGAGGAAAGTGTTTCTTTGATTTCCTTTTTTAGAGGAAGAAACTATCTTAGGAAGGTGAAATAACTTGCCCAAACATAGTTAGTAACTTGATGGCAAAAGTGGAGCTAGCAACCTAGTTTGTAGACTATCTATTTTAGCATAGGTCACTATAACATATGTATTATCTTAATTTTTCATTATCTCCAGAAGAGAAATTTGAAGGCTTCATGAAAGTTTACAGAAATGAGTTTACATGTTATGAAGGTCAAGAAAAATTCATTTTATAAAGGTGATATTATTTTCATCATTGTACACACACACATATGGTAACATCTATGGGGAAATGACTAAAGGTCTTAAATACATATTTCAAATACATAAATCTTTTGAACATATAGTTTAATTGGAAGTCCATAAATAATCTTCAGTAAATAAAAGTGATTATGGCTAAAATGTAATGATGATTTATAAGGTAGCATGTAGTATGCCAAACACTTAAATTATCTCATTTGAATCTCATTAAACATTATGGGCCAAGTACTATTATTCTTATTTTAAGGTGAAGAAACTGAGAAAATGTACAATTTTGTAAAGGTCATACATAACAAGAGTTGGAGCCAGGGCCGGGAAAAAGGTCTATCGCTCTAAAGACGATATGCCGAAGACCTTAAGTGATATGATATTACTGCAATCTACTCCTTCAGGTAAATAACACTCTCTATTTACTCTAATTCCAAGTTGTATGTTTGCTTTGCTTTCTTCGTTTGGTTATGAGCATGTGTATGTAGGTTCCCTTTTATTAATTAATTAATTGAGATAGAGTAATAAAAAGAGAATAAAGATTAAGGATTGAAAAGGAATTCTTCAAATTTTATTATAACCAATGCTATTATCTGTTTCAATAGGTCTTCCTATTACCTGTCATCAATGGAAGACAACCATTAAATGAGAAAGTTCATAAAAAGTAAAGAAAATAAACTAATGAGCTTCAGGTCCAACCTGGGTTACTAACTACAGAGGAAGCAACCTGGATCTTCCCCATCCCTATCTCCCAGGGTGGGTGTTGGTTAGTAGCTGTATGATTGACTGAATACTAATCAATGCTACATAGGCCATGGATTTTAAATTGTATGTGAGAACCATAAAATCTGGACTGTGAAAATGATAAAGTTGAAGTTGGTGATTCAGGATGAGATATCATTAAGATTCAGCAATAGATTACATGGTACGCTGGGTTCTCTTTGCCTAACCACAATAGGGCAATATTTTAGGCACTGGCAGTATTGGTGCAATCCACTACTGTCCCCATATTGCTTATTTCATTTTATTTTTGCTTAAGTATGTTTGGTTAGATTTATCTCTTAATTACAACCAAACTGGACCAATACTTTTGGCTCTCAGAACAAGAAAGTTCATATCTTTGTTAGCTTAAATCAACTTGGTCTGAAATTGAACAAGGGCTCCAAGGAAAAGCAACATTGGGTTGTGAGAAAAGCACTAATTTCGAAGTCAAATAGACATGTGTTTTAATTGCAATCTTGACCTCTGTGATGCTGCTTTACTTCTTTGAAACTTGATTCCAAGTAACTTATTACAGCCCCTGGAATAATGTTTGGCAATTACTAGGCACTTAATATTCAAATCACCATGCCTAAATTGGAGAATACAGTTAAACTCAGCATGGCTGGAAACTCTTCCTTAAATTTTTATATCTTAAAAACAGTGATAAAGTAATTTATGTGCTTTTGTTTATGAAGACACATGTATTGTATAACTACTAACGGATCAGCTCTTAGAAAAAGATACATCAGAGTCCCTATCATGATGATACTAAAATGAACCATAATTACTCTCTAGGCTGTAGAAGAGCATGTGCTCTAAATTAGTATGAAAAATAGTTTTGATACTTATATAAGGCCTTTTAAGGTATGTAAAATGATGGCCATTGGGATAATTGGCACAATATAGGCTAGGAGACCACACAATCACAGGAGTGTAGATACGTTTACAACAGTAGAAGAAATGATCCCCATAGTTTCATTAATCAATGAAAAAATATTTCAGAACCCATTGTGTTCCAGAAAATATGCTATATGCTGATTATAAATTTGGTTTTTACACAGAAAATGTACTTATGTGTATATATAATAGTATTTTAATAGATGTAATATAGAGAATACCAGAACTAAGGTAAAATTTAGAAAAATAAATGCTTTGACAAGTCAGGGCAAAAATTTGGCACTCCTTCAAACATAGTAGTAAAATATTTATTTGGTATGTAATCTGCATTGAGACTGAGTGCTACACAGGGTCGGTTTGGGAAGGACTGCTCAGGGCTGCATAATTTTTCTGTATTGCACTGAGCAATTCAGTTATGACTCCAAACTTGTATTCCCCAATAAAATAGAAAAAATGTAATTAATCATATTAATCATTCTTACAAGCCACTTTAAGAACTTGTGCACACTGTCTGTAGTCTTTCTGTCCCCACACAAAGCAGCTTAAAAAAGTTCATTTCACACCCATATAGTACTCTTCCAGAGAGGAAATTTCCATCCAATTGATATGATTCTAGTGATTCACAAGTGTTAGCCTTGTAGATTAACACTCTAGTCAGGAATCTGCTTGTTTCACATAGTTAAATCTCCTTTGGTAGGAGGAATTGAGGAAACTTTCCTAAGATAGGAAGTGTATTACTTAAGGTAATACTAATTGTTATAACAACAATAACAACAACAAAATGTATAATGACTTTATGCAATAAACATTTATTTCTTGAACACATAAAATATAAGTAGTATTTTCTGATTGGTCGGTGGATCATATCCAAATGAAATCCCTGCTAATTTTATCTATGGCCCAGCATTTTTCTGAGTCCAGATCCTCTGAACCCAGCCTACAGATAGGAAAGAAAAAGTGGGGAAGATGCCCACTTATAATTACTTTCTCCAAGATATATCACTCTGCTCCTAATCCATAGTTGTGAACAAGTGCCAGTGTCTCACAGATGCCAGCAGGGCTAGGAAATGTAGAAGCTAGATGGGCATTCTCTTCCTATCAGCAGGTCTACACAATGAAAATGGAGAATAACATTTAAAAATTGTCTCTGCCAAAGATGCAGGGTTGAGGTGGCTTGATTAGGAATAAAACAAGTGAAGAACAGAGGGGCATAGATTCCAGGGAGGGAGAAGAGCATATTCAAAGATTGAGAAAGCATAATTATATATATTATTATAAAAGTGAGACCTCATAAGAGGCAGTCACTAATGTCAAATGTTATTCAATCAGGAAATACTTAGCACTATCCTCTGTGTTCATCACTTTGTACTAGAAGTAGAGAATATGGAGTTTAAAAAATTTAACCCGAGGCCAGGCGTGGTGGCTCACGCCTGTAATCCTAGCACTCTGTGAGGCCGAGGCGGGAGGATCGAGGATCGCTTGAGGTCAAGAGTTTGAGACCAGCCTGAGCAAGAGCAAGACCCCGTCTCTACTAAAAATAGAAATTAATTGGTCAGCTAAAAATATATAGAAAAAAATTAGCCTAGCATGGTGGCGCATGCCTGTAGTCCCAGCTACTTGGGAAGCTGAGGCAGAAGGATGGCTTGAGCCCAGGAGTTTGAGGTTGCTGTGAGCTAGGCTGATGCCACGGCACTCTAGCCTGGGCAACAGAGTGAGACTCTGTCTCAAAAAAAAAATGCAATCCTTGCTATGAAGGCACTTCCAATTCACCTGTGGGAGGCAGGCACATAGTCAACCAACTATTTTTTCAAAGGCCCATTTTACTTTTGAATTATGATACATTGTGAGTTACTAGAGTCAATCTTAATTTAAAAAATTTGTACTCTGGGGAAATTCTGAGCTGGATTATCTGGAGAATTTCTGAGAATTTTCTGTAAAAATTCTGAGAAACTTGATTGATTCATTTATTAAATCATATAGAGTGCTTATGATATGCTGAATTCTCTTTGGGGCTCAAGAAATAAGGTGGTAAAAAAGATAGACAGGTCCCAGGCAAAATAGTTGACTAAAGAGATGATCCCAGGAGGCAAGGATGAGTCAACATAGGTAAATAAATAAATGTGATGCATCACATAAACAAAATTAAAACCAAAAACCACATGATCATCCCAACAGATGCAGAAATAGCATTCGATAAAATCCAGCACTCTTTCATGATAAAAAACCCTCAAAAAACCAGGCACAGAAGGAATATACCTCAAAATAATAAAATTCATAGATCATATACCCACAGCCAACATCATACTGCATCGGGAAAAGTCGAAAGCATTCACTCTGAGAACTGGAACAAGACGAGGGTGTCCACTCTCACCACTTCTATTTAACATAGTACTAGAAGTCCTAGCTGAAGTGATCATGCAAGAGAAAGAAATAAAGGCTATCCAAATATGAAAAGAGAAGGCCAAAGTATCCCTGTTTGCCAATGATACAATTCTATATTTGGAAAACCCTAAAGACTCCTCCAAAAGACTCCTAGAATTGATAAGTGAATTCAATGGAGTCTCAGGTTATAAATTAAATGTAAACGAATCAGTAACATTTCTACATGCTAAAAACAGCCAAGCTGAGAATCAAATCAAGAACTCAACACCATTTACAGAAGCTGCAAAAAAATATATACATGGAAATATACTTAACCAAGGAGATGAATGATCTCTACAAGGAGAGCTACCAAAAACTGATGAAACAAATGAATGGAAATGCATTCCATGTTCATAGATTGGAAACATTGATATTGTTAAAATGTCCATACTCTCCAAAGTGATTTACAGATGCACTGTAATTACCATAAAAATACCAAATGTCATTTTTCACAGAATTAGAAAAATATCCCAAATTTCATATGGAATCAAAACAGAACCCAAATAGTCAAAACAATCGTAAGCCAAACGAACAAATCTGAAGGCATCACATTACCCAACTTCAAATTATACTACAAGGCTATAGTAATCAAAACAGCATAGAACTGATAAATGGAATAGAACAGAGAAGCAGAAATAAAACCATATACATACTGCAACCAATTTATCTTCAAAAAAGGAAGCAAAAACATACACTGGAGAAAAGATGCCCATTCCATCATTGTTGCTAGGAAAATGGGATAGCCACATGCAGAAGAATGAAACTGGATCTCTATCCCTCACCATATATGAAAATTAACACAATATAGATTAAAGAGTTAAAAGTAAGACCTGGCACCATAAAAGTTCTATAAGAAAACCCAGGAAAAACTCTTCTGGACATTGGCCTAGGCAAGGAATGTATGACTAAGTCCCCCCCCAAAATACAACAAAAACAAACAAAAAAAATGAATGGGATTTATTTGAACTGAAAAGTTTCTGCATAGCAAAAGAAATAATCAACAATAATCAACAGAGTAAATAGACAACCTATAGAATGGGAGAAAATATTCGCAAACTACATATCTGACAAAAAACTAATATCTGGAATCCACAAGGAATTCAAACAAATTAGCAAGAAAAAACTTTAAAAGATAGGTAAAATATATGGACAGTCATTTTCAAAAGAAGATATTCAAATGGCCAAGAAATATATGAAAATTTGCTCAACATCACTAATTATCAGGGAAATGCAAATTAAAACCACAATGTGATACCACCTTACCCCTATCACAATGGCCATTATCAAAAAAATCAAAAAACAATAGACGTTGGTGGATGTGGCAAAAAGAGAATGCTTATACACTGTTGATGGGAATGTAAATTAGTACAACCTCTATGGAAAACAGTATGGAGATTTCTCAAAGAACAAAAAGTAGACATACTATCCAATCCAGCAATCCCACTATCAAGCATCTACCCAAAGGAAAATAAGTCATTATATAAAAAAGACACTCTACTCATATGTTTATTGTAGCACAATTCACAATTGTAAAGGTATAGAACCAATCTAAGTACGCATCAACTGAGGAGTGGGTAAAGAAAATGTGGTGTGTACACACACACACACACACACACACTCTCCATGGAGAACTACTCAGCCACAAAAATGAATGAAGTAATGTCTTTTGCAGCTACATGGATGAAACGGGGGCCATTATCCTAAGTGAAGTATCTCAGGAATAGAAAAACAAATATCATATGTTCTCACTTATAAGTGGGAGCTAAGCAATGGGTATATCTGGTCCTACAGAGTGGTACAGTGGACATTGGAGACTCAAGCAAGGTGGGGGGGTAATGAAGGATGAAAAATTACCAATTGGGCAAAATGTACACTATTTGCATGATGAGTACACTAAAAGCCCTGACTTCACCACCATACAATTCATCCATGTACTAAAAAACCATTTGTACTCCTTAAATCTATTGAAATAAATAAATGAATAAATAAATAAAAGAAAGATAGATAGTAGCCCAACTCTCCTAGAGCATACATACTTGTAGAAATTTTATGAGTTAGGGATAATTTCTAAATTGATTGACAGCTGGTTTGAATTTGAAGCAAGCACATTGATAGCATAAACAGAAATGGCACCTTATTGTATGAGACTCTTCCTGAGAGTTTTTTCATTATTATTTTACAAGGATCTAGAAAGTTTTTCCATTGTAAGTCTTTTGAAAAATTATGCATGAAATCAAGATTGATATATAAGGTTATTTCAAAAGATACAGTGTTCTTCTTTGTATGCTGTAATCTAAAATAAAGGTATAAAAATGAGATTAGAATTAATATTTTTAACTATTTTATTCTTGGGAATTTCTAAGACTAAATTAGAGATGGACTAGGAATTTCATTAAGAAAATTAATCTTATGCATTTGATTAGATCTAAAAATTTAGGTATGTATAATTCAATATAACTTTAAAAACAACATTTCAGCCTAAACCTGATTCCTTTTTTATTGATTCCAGTAGCTGAAATTTGAATTAGAATTCATCTGTCCATTTAAATGCAGATTGAGACATTTCACCTGAAGGGGGAAGTCATTTCTTTTGACTGAAATACTATTTATTAATATATAGGAAAGTTTCATTTACATGAATATTCCTTCTCAGCACAGGAGGTCTGTTCCTGTGATATCTAGAATATTGCCATAATTTTATAGCCTGCTTATACTTACATCATTGTTGTATGGTAAAATTTTGTGTGCTAAATAATGGAGATAAATACAAATTAAACTTTCACTGGGAAAGGGAAAGACATGAGGGAATGTAAAAATGGAAGTGGTGAATTAAACAGCCTTAGTGACCAAATCAAAATTGAAATGGAGGATGCTGAAAAGCTAGGTGCATTAATATACTGACAGAGATATAATATGTAGAGCCATTTTAGGTCTTTTACTTGCATCTTTTTTATTCTTTAAATTGAATCCTAGTAAAAAGGTTTTAAAATATAGAGCCTTGGGTTATATATGCCAAGTCATCTAACACATACCTGAAATGCTGCTATACTTATCTTCAATGTGGAGATTTATAACATAAAAGAAATCAGAGAGTGGTGATAAATCATTGTAAAAGAGTAATATTAGCATCTTATTAAATAATTTCTTATTGTATTGAATAATAGCTAAAGAGATAGTTCCATTTAAGTGAAAACACTGGACAATTTTGGCCAGTCCAAATGCTGTGAAAATCTAAGTCCAAATATGTGTATATAAAAATAATCATTTTTTCTTAGATAATACTTATATGTGAACAAAATGTAATGTTGAAAACAACATTCACATTAGATATTTAATAGAAAATTTTACAAAATTATTATTAAAATGTATCTTCTCCTTCAGAAGAAAATCCATCTGGAAAAATATTATTTATGGCAAACAGCACAGTTTGTCATTACCAAGGCTTAAATATTTACACTCATTCATGAAGCCAAAAATTGAGGAGAATGTCTTACATGCTAGGTACTAGGGACTTAGAGGTTAAACAGTAAGTTTCTGAATCATGTAGGCTAGAACCTAGGTAAATATGCAAATATTCAATACAGCATATTCTATAAGCTTAATTTGCAACACATAAATCTTAAACCTGAAACTCTATAACCTTGGTTTCCCTGATACCATCCTCATCTGTTATTTTTTGAGATTTCTCTGGCTGCTTTTTCCAATTTGCCCTATGGACTCAATTTCTTTTGGTAGTAGTCTTCATAATCTGGACTATGTGTGCTTGTCACACTATATTGTCCCTGAATGATACTATCCAGGTATACCCTTTCATCCATCATCTCTATCAAGAATTATCTAGTGTCAATGTGTGGAAGAGTCTTCTTGGTGCTTGTAATATAGTTAGATTTAGTAGTTATGCATGTGGTCCAGGAATTTTAACAGAAACCCATGATGATTTTGATGCAGGGCATCTGGAACCACACGCTGAGAAGCATTTATCTATGAACTAACAATACCCTCTATCTATTGTTAAAGCCCCAATCTCTCTTCTGATCTGTCTTAGTTCATTTGGGCTGCTATAACAAACTACCAAAAACTAAGTAGTTATAAACCACAGAAATTTATTTCTCACAGTTCTGGAGGCTGTGATGTTCAAGATCAAGGCACTTACAGATTTGGTGTCTGGTGAGGGCCCACTTTCCGGTTCATAAATATAACTTTACCCCTATGTCCTCACATGGTGGAAGGGGTGAGGGTTCTCTCTTGGGTTTCTTTTATAAGGAGGGTTTCACCCTCATAACTTAATCACCTCCCAAAGGCATCATCTCCTAATACCATCACCTTGGAGATTAGGATTTCTATATATGAATTTGGGGAGAAGGGGAAACACAAACATTTAGACCATAGCATGGTCTTTGCATGTACTGTTCTATCTATCTAAAATCCCCATTCATCACTTGACTAACTTCTTCTTTGACTAGACATTGTGTTCTTGGTGAAGCTTCCTTATTTAGAAAGTTTAGCTTGTATCCATTTTCAACATGTGCTAGGATCGCCTGATTTAGCATATTTAGTATACCGCCCATACATTTGAGATGTACTTATACTAAAAAATTGCTGGAATGTGAAATTAAAATATAACTGGGCAACTTGTGCTGGGCTGAGCCCCTGAGCCCATATGATTTATTACATAACAATAGGATTATTTTCATATTTGCTTATATCCATTAACATACTATAAATTTCTCAAAGGCAGTAACTATATCTCCATTTTCCTACACTGTATAATTAATACTTTTGGGGAGTGCCTGGCAGCAAAAAATTTGATAAAACAATGAAATATTGTACCCAATATCTAAATCTTGCTATTACTATTTTCTATTACACCATATTCTCTCTAAATCATGCAATAGAAAGTTTGTATCTAGTAAATGTGAATACTTATTAAATATATAAAAAACATTCAATTCTTAACAGAAACAAAGATTTCTTTCTTTATTTTTATTTTTTCCAGGATATTATGGGGGTACAAATGTTAAAGTTATGAATATTTCCCTTACCCCCTCAAGCATGTCCATCCCCTAGAGCTTCAAGCATGTCCATCCCGCAGTTGGTGTGCAACACATTCACTATGTATGTATATACCATTCCCTACCCCCACCTGCCCAACACCCAATAGATGTTATTCATATATGTCCACTTAAGTGTTGATCCGTTAATACCAATTTGCTGGTGAGTAAATGTGGTGCTTATTTTTTCATTATTGGGATACTTCACTTAATAGAATGGGTTACAGCTCTAGCCAGGAATATACAAGAGGTGCTATATCACCGTTGTTTCTTAAAGTTGAATAGTACTCCATGGTATACATATACCACATTTTGTTAATCCACTCATGTATTGATGGGCACCTGGGTTGTTTCCATAACTTTGCAATTGTGAACTGTGCTGCTATAAACATTCAAGTGCAGGTGTCCTTTTTCATAGAGTGACTTTTGTTCTTTTGGGTAGATGCCCAGTAACGGGATTGCTGGATAAAATAGATCTACTTGTATCACTTTAAGGTATCTCCATATTGCTTTCCACAGAGGTTGAACTAGTTTGCAGTCCTACTAGGAATGTAGGAGTGTTCCTATCTCTCCGCACCCATGCCAACATTTATTGTTTTGGGACTTGTTAATAAAGGCCATTCTCACTGGAGATAAGTGATATTTCATTGTGGTTTTGATTTGCATTTCCCTGATGATGAGAGACGTTGAGCATTTTTTCATATGTTTGTTGGCCATTATTCTATCTTCTTTTGGGAAGTTTCTGTTCATGTCTTTGCCCACTTTTTGATAGGGTTGTTTGATTTTTCCTTGCTGACTTTCCTGAGTTCTAAATAGATTCTGGTTATAAGCCCTTTATTGGATGTGTAGCTTGCAAAAATTTTCTCCCATTCTGTGGGTTGTCTGTTTGCTCTCTTGACAGTTTCTTTGGCTGTGCAGAGGCATTTTAATTTTATCAGGTCTCATTTATTTATTTTTGTTGATGCTGTGATTGCTTTTGGAGTCTTCCTCATAAATTCTTTGCCTAGGCCAATGTCTAGAAGAGTATTTCCAATGTTTTCCTCTAGAATTCTAATAGTTTCACACATAAGTTTGTTAACCAGCATTCATTGGTTTTTGAGAGAGGTGAAAGGTGTGGGTGCTGTTTAAGCACCTCAATTCGATTAGCTAGAATTTTGTTGTGAATTTTTGCATCTATATCATAAGGGATATTGGTCTGTAGTTTTTTTTGTTGTTGTTGTATCCTTTCCTGGTTTTGGTATCAGGGTTATGTTTGCTTCATAAAATGTGTTGGGGAGGATTCCATCCTTCTAGTTGTTGTTGGATAATTTCTGCAGGTTAGGCACTGGATCTTCTTTGTAGGTGTGGTAAAATTCGGGTGTGAAGCCATCTGGTCCGGGACTTTTCTTTTTAGGAAGTTTTTTTATTGCTGTTTCTATTTCAATACTTGATATTGGTCTGTTCAGGAATTCTAGGATTTCATACCATAATAAAGCCCATGAATAATTATACTAATTATACTTTGAATATAATCTACCCCTGTACAACAAATGTATTTGAGAGAATCATTCTGTAAACCCAAAAGTGCACTAGGCTGTTTTTCTCAGATACACACAGAAAAGTGTTAAATAATGATATAGACTGCTATTTTTAGAGCTTATTCTAATTATAAGAAAAACTTGTGTGTGTGCATGTGAAAGAGCTCAGTGGAAATTTTCCCATTTGTACTCAGAGAAGTAAATCTCAACTTTCAAATTTTCAAGACATTAATAAAACATATTCTTTTAAAAGAGAGACATTTAAACAGTTTTCTGAGAATAGATCTAGAGTTTTCTATATGTAGTATTTATTGTGATTGAAAACAATGTTCTGAATATTCTACATAAGTTATAAAAGTAGAAAATGCTAATACCAATTATAGGTCCATTAACCAAAGCTTTTTATAATTGATTCTAGTAGCAATTGATCTCCAAATGTCACAAGATGCCACAGGGCTTCTAGAACTGATGATGAATAGCAATTTTAGTAAAATTAGGCACAGATATCAAAAAGCAAAATAGCATCTGTTATATAAAAGGGAGTTATTGGCATATGAAAATAGCTGAAAAATGATATTTGGAACTAGTTGGGAAAATGTGATGCCCCCCAACAGTGGCATTAGCAAGCAAAGGGATAAGTAATCAAGAAATAGCAGATAATGGTAAATCATATTTATTTACTGAACAAATGCTTACTGAGGCCTGACTTTATGCTTAACATTAACATTCTCTGTGCTGAGTGGGATATAGATAGGTAACATATGAAAACAAAGCAATTGACTTTAACTCAGCAATGTCAATTAGTTCCCCACTGATGACTTGTAATTTCTAGATTTGAGGGCACTACTGACAGGCATTGAATTTGTATTGTGTTCAATGCTTTCGTTATCAAACCAATTAATTTCCCTCCCCCCAAAAATGTGTGGTAAGGTGATAGCCCTGATCCAAACTTCTATGGCTATGTGCTATGATGTACCACAGCAAACTTAACTCCACCATCTCTTCTTGAACATTCTATTCAACTGGCTCCTTCTTGCCATTTCTACTGCTGTCCTTTCTGTGGAGGTTCTTTTGTTTTATTTCAAGTCAGAGAGACAAACAGTTTGTCTGCATTGCCCACAGCTGCAACTTCCAAATTATTTTCTCCCCCTTTACAAAGTTTACAAACATAAAAATCAAAATAATAATAGAAAATTCGTATTCTTTTGTAGCTCATATCATCAAATTCAGTTACCTACCACCCTCTCCTCTTTTTTCTCAATATTCTGATCTCTTAGTCATTCTTCTCATTAACTGAAGAGTTGAGTTAATAAATTATAATCTTTCCCTGCATACTTACTCCTGTCTCCATTCTCATGAGTTCAATATTTATGTAAGTGAAACATCTAAATTCCTATACTCTTGGTTCCTTTACTTCTTTACCACCAATGAGCATTTCTTTCACTTATTTTCAGCCATTCACTTCTTGTATGCAAGCTATATTCAGACGTCATCATTGCCAAAAACTGTGTAACTTCTGAGTTTTCTATTTCAAATATTTCCCTCTCTAATCATGCTTTTCTGTTCTTTTATTTCACATGTTTAATTACCTTTAGCAATAAAAATTTTTGATTGAATTAATTTTATCAATTCATTAATCATACTTGTTTTTCACTTTCTACTAGGCCCTTCTGTGTTGATCTTCCATGGGCCAAGCAATATAATCACTCTGTCACAAACACCATGAACTTGACTCTCTCCCTCAGTCTCACTCACTGGTCAATATTCCAACCCTAGATAATCCATACACCTGATCAACTATATCTTCCTGGAGAAAATCACACAATCATTTAAAGCTGACTGGTATCACTTTAAATTTAATAGAATTATTGTTAAATAGACTGATATTATTCCATGTTTTATTCATTTATCCAGCAGATATGCATTGATAAGCTTCTATGTGCCAAGAGCTGTTCTGAGAGATAGAGTTGTAAGTGAAAAATCCCAAACAGATCTTGCTTTTATGTGGCTTATCTTTCATTGGGGTCTGGAGAGAAGAGCAGACAAAAATTGAGTAAAGAAATAAGGATAAGGGAAATATCAAGTAGTTGTAAATGCTATTTATTTATTGAATAAACATATATTAATTACTTGTTATCTGCCAAGTGCAATATTATAAAAATACTAAATTAGAATAATGATACTGAAAGTCCTGGGAGAGGGACAGTATAAACACTCTATAAGGCCTCCTTGATGGGGAAATATTTTTGCTAAGGTCTGAATTGCAAAGGTTGAATAGAAAAGAATTTTGTGGATAAAGATCAGTTTTCTAAAACCCTGAATGGGGGGAAAAGTGTCCTTTCTAAAGACAGAAAGAAAGTACTGAAAGAAAATGAGTACTGCTGGAGCTTGGTGGCCCTGGGAAAGATTGATGTAAGTTGAGGCTGGAGAGGTAGGAAGGGACCATGGTATAATATTTTCAGGTATGGCACATTTTCCCTTTTGGTAGGTAGTTATGAAACAATTACCCTCATTCCTCAAATTCCTGTAACCTTCTTTCATTTGAAACTAATGTCACCACTTTATATAACATTTGGAAAATAGAAACCATCAAATGTAAAATATCTTTCTCAATTTTCATGTCTCCTGGTGTTTCATCTCCTTCGCTTGTGGTCTAGACCTACCCCTCCCACATTTTCCTTCAAAGAGGCTTTCATTCTTCAAATATGACCTTACTGTCTAAAGTCATTAATATGTTCATCTCCATTAGATCACTCCAATTCAGTATGAAAACATGGTAACATTGCCCAATTGAAAATAAAACCCTTCTTTAACACCTTCCACTATCACTCTCTCAATAAATCTCTCCACTTTTGCTCTCAAGCCACCACACCATCTAATAATTTGCAACAAAGTCATCAACAGTCTCCATGTTTCAAATTTAAAGGACTTTTTGTCATCTCCATCTTAACTTCTCAGCAGCATTCTTTAGAAGTGACACTACATAGCAAAATAACCACTAGGCAATTTCTTTTCCTCAAGGATCAGAAATGCACCCCTCTAATATCTCTATATCAATCTTTATAATAAACATGAACTCTATGAGACTTTCTTGAGTTAGCTATGGCTGATGAAGTAAGATTCTGTGTTGAAAAGTCCCAAATCCTAATGATAGTACAGGATAAGTATATATTTTAATTGATAACATTATTGACATCTCACATTGTACAATGCAATAAATGTGTGTATGTACATTTTTTTCTAAGATGTTTTAAGAATATTTATGTGATATATATGAGATAATATGAAGCCTTTGCTGGGCATAAGTAGCTGATAACAATTTCTGTGTGTCTTTATGATCTTAACCTCTCAGTGTTATGTTCAGAAATGTGTCTTCCACAATTTTCTGAGGTAAGTCTCTTCCCTGCTCCAACTTCCTTTTGCTAATCAGAAAAGATCTTGTGTGGCAATCAAATTAGTACTAGGTTTTATCAAGCATTCATTTCTAGAAGCCAAGAAAGGAAATAAAAAGTAGAAAATAATTGTCATATATTTTAAAGTAAGAACTTCTTACATTCATGACATTTTAAATGACTCAATTTTTTCAGAATATATAAAATGCAAAGTAGATAATTTCTTTCAACATTTTGTTTTAAATTAAGTAGATTTTCAAAGAAATCTCAGTATGTTTGTTTTTTAATGCCATTTTCTGCACCAACTAATGCTATTTTTATAGCCCAAAGCAGGCTTTTGAAAAATGTAGTATAGTAATTGCTTTATTCTGACAGGAACTTCCATATGTTGAAAATGTGAACATAATTCTTTGATTGGTCTATTCAAACATAAACATTCCCAGTGGGTAGACGAGTTCAGATTGTTAATCATTTTCTGAATATTTATATATTTGTGAAATTGTTAATGAGATTTTACAGCTTTTCTTCTCGTAACTGTCAGAGATAACTGGTCAACATGAGGATATATTTGAAAGGTTTTGTGGTGCTGTAAAATAAGACAACTTTCCAATTTTTCTGCAGGCAAGTCAAGGCAATAGAGTTCTTTGTCAAGATTCTGTGCTGTTTCAGTTACTTAGGCCAATATCAGTCATGTGGTTTTCAGAACTTCCTTAGCTTTGCATGATGGACTGCTTAGATCTGGAGGCATCCAAATCAAGCTTGTGTTTGCATGTAATGGCTTCCTTCTCTAAAATCCAACTTTAATTTTCAAAATATTAAATTTGTGTGTTGTTCCAAGTAATAAATTAATTTCAAGCATTTTGTGAATTGGCTTTGTTTGTATAATTATTAAATTAAGATTGTCACTGAGTGTTACTTTATCTGGAATGATAATTTCAAAGCTGTTGTTTTATACACAATTTCAAAAGAATGGCAGAATTTTAAAATCAGTTTTACTGAATAAAAATTTTCTGACTGCAGGATATAGCAAAATGGAATAAAATAATTTTTATTTGAAAGTAAAGCAAAAATTAATTCATAAAATTTGTAAACTCTAGAGCATTTTTAAGAGATTTAAATTACATTTCAAAAATAGATTTTAAAGAGTCGATATCTTCTAATATATCTACTGTAATTAAAGCCAATGGTTAATAAAGAATTGCTAATTTAAGGTACGTAAGCCTACTTCAGTACATGTATAGGATCATTTGAGCATATTTTCTGTTTATAAGTAAATGGTAATTCTAAGTGGAGAGAAAGAAGTTTCTCCTCTTAAGTAAATTTGACATTTTAAATAGTTTTTATATATTTTAATTTATAAAGTAGATATTTTATTCAAAGAAAATTCAAAGATAAATTTGATCATGGATTCTAAAACTTTTACAACAGTTAAATTTCTACATTTTAGTGTATAATGTTATATCTTCATAAATAATACATTGATTTGAAATTTGTTTCTACAAATTTCATTGTAAAGATACTATAGCATGGTCATGTTTTAATGCCTATTTAAAGGGAAATTATTTCAGATGAAAGAGAATGGAATATAGATAGATCCATCTTCCATTATGTGATAGGAGGATAAGAATGACCTTCAATGTCTTCCCAAACTTGCCTGAAATAAAATGACATTTTCTGGGTACATAGAGGAAAGAAACATGATTTACATTTGCTCTGCAATTTCATCTTCTGTAACCTGTCACAAATGGTCAATTCTGGATTATGAAAAACTCATTTTAATCTTGTTTTCAATTTCCCCAGAAGCATTTTGCCAGGGAAAACAAAAGTAGCAAAGTTTCCTGATTTAACTTGCAACTTGAATTTCTTTTCTCTCTTTACATCCAGATTAAGGACAAAATCTGGAAGACCTTGGAATTACTGCCAGCTTCTTTACCATTTCTGCATTTGCAACACCCTCTGGATGTGAAAAAGAGAAATAGAATCATCGATTCCATCAAAGACTTTGGTAATGTCCATGGTAAATTTACTTTGAGAAGTTCAGTTTTCTATTTTAAAAGCAGCCCCTCCTTTGGACCCTTGCAACAAAACTTACTAAAATTAGCAGATGCTTCTTATATGTCTAATTTTGCATTAAAGATCAAACTTCTGATTTTTGCTTCAGAAATTTATACAACATGCCATTTGGAAAAGGCCAGTATTTTGGTTCACTTGTCAATGGTAATCAGTGTTTAATGAAGCAAAGTGTAGCTGTGTTGATATTTTTATTGTGGCACTTGACCATTATTTCATTAGCAGACCACAGTTGGCCTTTTTTAATTCAGAAAATATCTGGCCAAATACATTCTATTTTTTATCTACTTGTTATTCAGATATTCTTTAAAAATCTCTGTTGACTTTGCTTTTTACTAGGGAAGCTTTTAAAATTAAATAGGTATTTACATTTACTTCCTAGCTTTCTTGAAAGCCCTACCCAACCTGCATCCCAAACTATCTTTCCAAGCTTCATCTTACCAATCCCTTCATGTACCCTCTGCTTCTGCTAAACTGATCATCATTCTATAGAAAAGTCTGTCATTGTTTCTTTATTCCTGAGTTTCTCTTAATTGGAATTCTCTTTATCTCCAACAGCACAATCTAACTCCTACCTGAAACATCCTTGCCACCAATTAAAGTACTACATGTCCAATCCTTCAACTCCGTAAGTTCTGCATTGACTTCTTTTGCAAACTTTTTTCCCTTCTTAGAACTCTGGAAGTATTGCCTTTTCTCTTAGGACATTTTTATTTGTTTATAAACTACAGGCTCTTTGTTATCCCTCTCCTTTCAGAGTACTTATTCAAGTACTCTCACTACAACTATTTTGCAATGTCATCACTGCCTTCCTTCCATTTGCTGACTTTCTCTCAATATTTTCAACTCCTTACTTTCTCTCAATATTTTCAACTATATTTTCTCTCCACTAGTTGGACTTCATGGCACTCTTGATATTATTCATGCCTCCTAGAGCTTTCATCATTATTTTAATCCCAACCTTGGACAAATCAACAATCCATCTTTCCTGTGCTTTATCTTCTACTCTATGACAAAAAAGGTAGAAGCCACCAAACTAGGCCTCCAATATGGATGCCTATCCACATAGACCATTCTACTAGTGACAGTATTCTCCATGGTTCTGTCTCATGATAATATGCCTGCCTGTTTATGGATCCCATCCATTTCTGTACTCATAGGCTCTTTATCCCTTTCTGACAAGCTTATACTTTCTTTCTCTTATATATCCCACTTCTCCTCATTTTCCCAGATATGCTAAACACGTAGTCAAATGTATTTAATTAAACAAACAAAAATCAAAAACAAACCCAAACCCAAACTTTATTCTCCCTTTCATTCCTCTCCACTTATAGGCTCATCTCCCTTCTTCCTTTTATAGATAATTAGATAGTGATCTTTACCACAATTTCAATTTTTTGTTGTTCTTATTTATGTTTGACCCATGCTAATATGGTTTCTATCATCATAATTCCACAAAATAATTTTTAGCAATGGTGCCAATGACTTCATGTTGATGAAGCTAATGGGTACTTTTAAAGTATTTATTTCAAATCTCTGTAGCATTTAACACTGTTAACCACCGTCTTCTTAAAGACTTTCTTTCCCTCCATTTTTCTTGATGTGTCTTTCTCCTGGTTTTCTCCCAAACCTCTGACTATTCTTTTCTTTTGTCTTTTGTAGGCTCACCTTTCTCTACATAGGCAATAAATTTAGAGTTCCTCAAGACTCAACACAAAGCTTTCTCCTCTCTCACTTCATATTATCTTCCTAGGCAATCTTAGTCACACCCAGGGATCAGTCAACACCTATGTTCACCTCTACCTCACATTTTTCCTTGGCACTAGACCTACTACTCTGAGTTTTATCTGATCTATTTTCCATGAGATAACCAGAGAGAGATTTTCAAAATAAGAATTTGATATTGCCTCTTTAAGGTCTTCTCCTCTAAATTCTCCCACTCTTGCTTAAAATTCTTCAAGAAGTTCCTATTGGAATCTTCCCACCCTAAGTTTTCTCAAGTCCAATAACCCAGGTCTCTTTTTGACTCATAGTAATCATTATGATTCCTATTTACCCTATACAATGAATTTACACATGATGTTTCATTTATCTTAGCTCCTCTCCCTTTCCCCTTTAACTTGTTAAGTCCAATTCATCCTTCAGATGTCAACTAAAGTATAAATTCCTCAAGGAGGACTGCCCTGACCTTTCTGATTAGAATATACCCTCACATATATATGGTATATCTCTCCTTCATGCCACTTAGGAAAGTTGTCAGTTTGTCTTTGTTAATGAGAGTATTTGATTAATATCTCTGTTCCTTCCTAAGGTCAGTTACAAGGTCTCTCTTTTCTTGGAAATAAATACCCAATCTACTACAGAATTTATGAATAACTGTAGATCAACAATTGTTTGGTGAATGAATGATGGAATACATGATGAATTTCTCTTTTAGTCTATGTCACTGAACAAAACATAACACCTTACCCATAGTAAGAGTTTTATAAATAATTGTTAACTTGTATTAAATAATATACATTTTTAAATGATTACATGGTATTTGAAAGAAAACAAAAATAGAGTAGAATCTGCACTTTAGAATAACACATTTATATTCAATTCAGTTCGTGATTATTTTCATATTGTTTTGTGTGGCATTTGAACAAGAGTCATGGTAGTTGGTTTTCTTCTGGATTAAGAAATATGCAATATTGTTTCTCAACTCATTTATTAGAACATCTGATTAAGGTTGGCTATAGTAGTTTCTGTTTAAATTGAAATGTCACTTTGTTGTCCCTTTTAGACTGACCTGAATTGACTAATCATTTACATTTTACATTATATTAAGCCCTGAGTTTCTGGAATGGAAAAGCTAATGCTGTCACACTTTTGGAGTGTGGTTTTGATGAATATATTTTTCCCCACTTCCTAGAAGGAAAAATGGTTATAAAAACTCAATATAACATTATTCATTATTCCCAGCTTACCCCTCATCTTGTTTTTGAGAGCAGCATGCATAGAACAGAAACAAAAAAGTTATTTTTGAAGGATGATTCATTTTAGCACATTTTAAAGTAATCATTAGTTTGTGACCTTTCATTAATAGAGGAGATGCAGAAACCACAAGCAATAACCACTAATCACTAATTAAAGTCACTGATGGGAGAAATTTGAAAGAGACACTGTTTACATTTGCTTTAGAAGAAAATTCAAAAGTATGGCAAGGTTCAGGTTAAGGTTACAAATTTTGTCTAGTCCTGGCTAGCTAATACCCAAACTGTGTACTCTATTAATCACCACTTCTAATTAAAATTTGAAAATATAATATTGCTTTTTTATTAAAAAAATTTATGTCAATTCCCACTAATTAAAAAGGAACTTATTATCACAGGATGGGGTTACAGAAAATCCTTAAAATACTGTCATACTGATTTTGAAATAAATATTTTAATATACACATCAATGAAATTATATTAAATAATTAAAATGAGCAAAAAACACATTACTCCTTATATAATTATAAAGTTACATTTAATCTTCTGATTGGTCTTGCTCTCTCCTGTCTATCCATATCAAAGCTCTACTCCTACCTACAGCTGGAGTGGCTTTCTAAGTGCCAATTGGATTATGTCTTTTCCTTTGTTAAAGTTCTTTGACTTCTCCCTAGCATTCAGAAAGAAGTCCATTTTCTTCAATTAAAAATGGCATTTCTTTGTGATCTAGATCGGACCTGCTTATTACTCTAGCATTAGTCAAAACCATTTACATATAAATACACACAACTTCTTTCTCCAGCCATGTGCAACTGTGTACCATTTCCAATGCTTTATGTTGTTTTCTTTCTCTGGTTGTTCACACATTTTGTTTGCATTCCATGGTTTAGCTTCTCCTTTTCTTAATCTGATTCCAACTTATTTTTAAAAACATTTTCCAAATTAAACTGAATATTATTCAGTTCAAATACCACCTCTTCCAAGATGCTGATTTCTAATGCCCCGGTTTCTTTTAGAACCCCAGAGCACTTGGCAACAAAACTCAGTCTCAGACTATAAATGTAAGCATCTATCTATTTGTCTGCTATAGGGGAAAACTATATATATTTTGAAAACTAAATCATCAGTAATTTAGTATCTGCTTGTCCCTGGTATACTGTATTCATTGGTCAAATACTTACCTGTCCAGTGTTATGTGCCAGCCCCTTAGCTTAGAGCTATGCCAACAAGGCCCCATCCTTGAGGAGTGGATTGTCCATAGATAGAAAAAAACTGTAGATATTCAATATTTAGTTGCTAATTGAAATAATAAAAAAAGAAATCTCAATTTTGAAAACTACCTAAAATGAAAGCTAAACACCATAGTCACAAAATGGTAACTATTAGTATACCACGTGTGATTAAATTCATGCAATATAAATTTGTGACTATGTTTTATAGCTTTATGTTAACTTAGTGAACCAAAATTGGTATTCCACTCTTCTCTTTCTTTATCTAATCTTAATTCTTATGATACATGGCAGAGTAAGTATTTTGTTTACAGGAAACTTTGGTTTCAAAGATCAGGTCCCAGCCACCTTGTTGATCTCACCCACCTAACCAATACAGTGTAAAGGTTAAAGACTAAGATACAAGAATTAGTCTGATTTCCATCTTGGAACCTAGGTAAAGAATTTTAGGATTGGGGGTAGAGGCCAAATTATGGGTTAGAAAAAAAATAATTTTATGATTCCTGGGCTAATAACTGGCTCCAGAGGCAAATAAAACCTTTCCTCCTGGCAAATTTCCAAGTCTACCAGTGGTAGATATTTGTGACATATCGTAACAGTCTCAATGACAAAGCATTTTTGTCCAAGAGTAGGGTGGCAGCTTCTCTATCAATGGAATGGTAGCTCAGACACCAGCTTTCTATCAGTATACACTCAAGTTGAGGATTTGTCTGTAGGACAACAGGGATGCTACTACCAGAGCACATCTAAAACTGTGTGCAATGTGCAGGTGTCAAGGAGGGGTGATCTTGCTACTCAATGTAAGCCTAATGGGGAAGGCACTGTAGATATCACCTGCAGATTCAACATGGTCAATTCCCTATCATTGACTGGAGAAGAAAATATTTGATTCATTGCAGACCAAAAACATACTTTAAAGGTTATAGATGCGACCTCTGGAAAGAACAGACATAAGCAATTTGCTATATCTTTTTAAAAATAGTATTTTTATTATTTAACTTGATTCAGGTAGCTCTACTATTAGGTGGTTGATCTGTCTAGGGGGGCATATAGATGTTTGAATAGGTTTCCTGGCATAACTAAAGATATAGATTTTAATGAAATTGTTCAACAGTAACCCTCTTTGTTGATAAGGTTTACAAAAATATATGTGAGCATTTGGTTAAAAACTGAAATTATAATACAAAGAAGATTAACTCTTTTGCAAAGTATTTTGTAGTGGGAATTTTAACTAGAACTTTGAAGATTTTTTTTTCTCTTTGTCCATTTTTGGATGACAAGGACAGGTTACTGAGCAGAACATTTTTCTGAGTTATCCATTCAAAAATACAAAAGAATCCAAATCAAAGTGTCTGTATTCTGTGTGTCAAGGGGTGCTGTGATAATGCACAGGCGAGTAACTCCACAAATTGGACAGATCTTGAAATGAGGGAAAATCCATGATACTGAAACCCTAATATTTTTTTAAATCTGGCATTGTTCCTGGAGCTCTTGGCTCTGTGGCACTTAATGAAACACTCATGATAGATGAGTAGTTTCTCCCTGTCATGCCTATAAAGGAATGCCTGATGATTTTATTAACACAGGCAGTGCTGAAACCTCTTTTTGATGAACATTCTAATAAGGATGCCCTCTATGCTAGCAAAGTTCAGGGAAATAACAAGAAAGAATGAACAGATGAAAGAAGGCACACTTTTGATCATAGCAACGAAACACATCGCAGGTGTCTGACAGATAATCATGTGCCCCAAAACAGTATGCAACACATAGAATTAGGCCTAGAGAAAGAGAAAGTCTGATTTTCAACTTGAAACTGGAAATGACACCACAATATAATCACCTTTTAAAAAATAAAATCTTAATTTTAAGAATTTGTGTGATTTAAATCATAATCTGAATTATCATAATATTTTATGGTAGTTGGGAATTTCTTAAATAGAATTAGGAAGCCAAACACAAAATGAGCTATTTAAAGTCTCATTTGCTCAAAGAGAAACAAACAAGTGAATGCAGGAGTCTGCAAAAATCATTGCAGTCTAGACTTGGAAATTGTTGTCTAAACTCCATCAACCTGTTCAGATGAAAACTGTGGACTTTGTGATTAGTTATCAATAAGGGGTACTTTGGAAATGAGGGAATTGGGAATGTAGTAACATATTTATTAGTATTTGACCTGTCTTTTCATTGCAAAACTATTAATGTTTCTTTTAGATACTAGGTCTGCCTATTTCATAGTGCCCACCATTTGTTTAGTCAATTTCTGCTAAGCCCTTACAATCTAGTTTAGAAGTCATATACTCTTGGAAGCCACTCATAAACCCCTCAATTGCCTGTCTGATACGTTCCCATAACTTTTCCTTCATTGTATAATATTATTTCTTACACTGTGTTTAAGTTACCTGTTTAATTGCTTGCCTCAGTGAGATTGTGACCTCTTGAAAGACAAAACCATTGGTTTATTTGAAATTGTAACTCAGAGCTCAGCACCTAACATGACATTTTTGAAAGACTGCATTAATGAAGGTATAAATTAATGTTGGCACTCATTATGCAAACCATCCCTGATTTGTCAAATCATATATTTTGTGGAATATCATAGAATTGAAGTGGAACATTTTTTTGTCTATAAAAAGTGGTCATAATGAATTCACTAGATATTGAAAAGTGACAAATAAAGGAACAATCATCTGAGCACTCACTGTGTGTACACAAACACATGTAAGTTTGTATGTGTGTATATATCCTCCAAATATATATATATCAGCTTTAACGATATATATATATACTGTATATATGTATATCAGCTCTATAAAATAAAATGTAATTGAATAATGTTTTATTTTATCTTAAAATAAAACATAGATATCTTAAAATGATACATATTTAAGACACAATTTTTATTTGATTAAATCCAAACAAACCTTTAAACTCACCTTTAGCCATAATAAGAGTAATTTAATTTTGTTTCTTTTTGGAGAGGATTGCTGTGTGAATATAAAGGTACTTACCTGTCATTCATTCCAGAGCTTACACTGAATTTTACTGAAAGGTGAAATTCTTTTTTAGCAAATGTTATGATTCCAATTTTAAATGCATAATATTTTCAAGAATGTGTACTGGAGGTACAAGTTTACCAAATATTTCTATAATAAAAATTTGGTAAATACACATGATACTGAAGGCATAAATTAGATTAATGTGTTACATCATACATTTGTACATACATAATTTACAATGCTTCCAATTGCAAGAAAAAAACCATTTGACAGTCAGTTTAGGTCCCATTGGCTTTTTTTTTCTTTTTAAATATCACTTTGAATTATTCTTTAAAAGTATTTACTTTACTTTTGGAGAATGTATCTTGTTTATGTATCATACGTATTAAAATATGTTCAGAATAAATACAAAACATGGACCTTAATACATTATATGTTCATTATTCTTATATGATTAAAAATAATGTCATTTCTACAATTAAATTATATATATAAAAATTATGCCATTCTAAGTCAAAATTTCAATTACTCATTTTATGAATAAAATATATTTCCCTCAAGATAACAAGGTAAATCTATAATACTGAGACTTTCAAAATATTTCAAACCTAATTTAACATTTTATAAACTTAGCAATACTCCACTACTAGGCTGATAGCACAATTATTCTTTTAATTGAGGAATTCCTCTTCATGATATTATCTTTGATAGTCAAATTGCTCTGCATTTATAAAAAGGCTCTGTTTTAGATTTAAGTTAGAGTTAGTAGACGCAAAAATATTTAACAAGATAATTCTTTAAATCTGAAGAGTTCCTGCACTTTGCAATGCATCAAACAGTAATTTGTAATTGACAGTTTTCTTACCTAGAGTACTTCTCAGTCAAGAGATTGTTCTCCAAAGACAGTCAGCTGGGTAAATGTCAGAGGCTCAAAAAGTAAATTATAGTGCAAACAGCGTTGATATTTCTATGAAATGGAAGAAAAGCATATTTATTTTTAAAATATAGAATTTTATTTAAAACAAGTGAAAACCTTCTATTATGACCTTTACAAGATTCCAAACAGTGACAAATTTGGTCATTACAAATAACCTTTTCCAGGAAGAGCTTTACCATTCGGGACTTCTATTTAGTAATATATGTGAATTAATTTCCTTTCTACAAAATAACTCATGATATTAAATTTTTTATGAGTTTTTATTCCTAATACTACAGTTTAAAAGACATTTTGGAAGAGAAAAAATGTAAGGGAGCAACTGTATGATAGTCTATCATTTTAACTTATATGTGGGAAATCAGTCATTTTCTGGTTTTTCTTCATTCTATAGAGAATGATACTGTGTATAAGCTTGTTGGTAATTATGTCTTCCATTGTTCTGTTTTTGTTTTTGTTTTTGTTTTTGAGAAAGAGACTAACTCTGTTGCCCTGGGTAGGGTGCAGTGGCGTCTTGTAGCTTAGTGAAACCTCAAACTCAACTGGGCTCAAGCGATTCTCCTGTCTCAGCCTCCCCAGTAGCTGGGACTATAGATGGGTGCACCATGATGCCCAGATAATTTTTCTATTTTTAGTAGAAACAGGGTCTCGCTCTTGCTGAGGCTGGTCTTGAACTCTTCCATTGTTCTTTATATAGAGTTTATTAGATTCTATTCAGAAGCTCCAACGCAAAGCAGTTTCCAACTTAACAAAGAGGTGAAATTCTCTGAGTACTTTGTTGTCATTTGTTTGGCATCTAGAATTCATTTTACTATATAATATTGTCTGTGGGTGTTTCCCAAGTTGGCCTTCACTAATTTTTTTTAATTCTTGGGCACCCAAAGATAATATAAATAAAATATAGTTATGTTATGTATGCATTATATATACGTATGTATGTATATGACTATATAAGATTAAAGGCAAGCAAAGCAAATGAAAATAAATAATAGAGTGGGCAAATATTATTACCACAAGTCCTAAGTAGCTTGCATAATAGCATCTCATAATAGCATCTCTATTGGAATATGGGTTCTAAGTTCCAGCTGAGAATTATAGGAACACATCCTGGCCTGATGGACCTGGCAAAAATATTCTTTCTCCTCAATCCCACATCTCTGAAATGCTGAAAACCAAGAGGACCATAGGAATGTTTGACTGAGTGGGGTGTCTTATGCCTTACGCCAGCATTTCTAAAAAGCAAAGGCAGAAAGTGCTCAGTAAAATATAAAGGATTAAGGTGTTCCAAAAGACCAGGTTTCTTTCCTTGGTTTAAAATCCTTGTCGAATTGTCCTGAGGTGTAGTTTTTATCTTTCCACTTCTCTCCTCCTAGGAATGCTATCTCTGCTATGTTCACTGTTAACCAGATGCTGAATTGCAAGCACTATAGACTGCTGGGAAACAAAATATTTTCTACCAGATTATTAATATCTGCACAACTGAATGGGGAGAGCTGATTGTCTCCAGTAAGCTAAAACATAACCAGGGGGGATGACATTATCAAGTTCCTGAAAAATCTTTAGAATTCCTTAAAAAATTGTATCAATATTCACTGGAAAGTAAAGAAGACTAGATTTAGATCTTTTTTTTTTCTGTTGTATATGAGAAGTAGTGAACTTCCCTGACCATTCTATCCAGAATAATAGCCACAGATTCTATCCTCTTATCCTGTTTTATGTTCCTTTACAGACTTTATCATTTCTGATATTATATTTGTTTATTTCCTGCTTCTTCAACTGGAATAACAGCTTCATTGGTGCAGGTACTTTGTTTTGTTTAAGGTCCTATAGTATCCCCAGGTAGTGATTAAAACAATGACTGACATTTAGTAGACACTATATTTTTGAATAAATGATTGAATGCATGTTGAATGAGTAAATGAATGATTACTAACTCAAGACTTAGTTGCTTTGAAACGTGCTTCACCTTGATAATACACATATATTCATTTTATCTTATACACTGCCAACAACATACTATCTCTTCATGTGAAGGATTTTTGGATACCTGCTTGATGACTCCTTTGCAGATAGATTTCTTGTCTGAAGCAGTTTCCCTTAGTCCAACTCTCCTTCCACAGAAGTTGGTTAGCCTGTCCCTTTTCTCATGTGGCCTGACTTCAAGGCCACAACTCAAACAGGACACCTGCTTTTCCTGCTTCAAGAATCAGGCACTGCATGGTTCAAAGCTGCATAGGAAGATAAATGGAAGAACAACAAAGTGGATGAGAAAGAGAAAATTATTTTAAATACCTCTATTCAGAAGCAACGAAGGAAAAATACATGACTTGAAAAAAGAAAATTAGAAAATGTATAAAAACTACACTACATTGCATAAAAGGATTATTTGCTCATATATTCTGTTTGGATTCTGAAAAGCTGAGAGAAATCTACATACACTTTACCATTCAGTGTGTCAAAAATGACAGTGGGAGTCACAGGGGTAATAACACAGCCTACTATTAACAGTTCCAGTCAAGCCACTAAGACATATTGCCTTGTTCCTTTGTATCTGTGACAAACAGATGCTAGTGTCCATAGAAAATGCGTCCCTTTATTAGAACACACAGACACACAAAAATACAAAATATTATTTATTTTGCAATGTTGTTTTTAACATAGATGATACAGAAGCCAAGTTTTATCTGAACAAATACTGACCTGGGAGTTTGTTTTGGTGATTAGTCTATTTGTTTTGGTGATTAGTCTGATTTCACATAGGATTTCAGGTATATTAATGAAAAGCATATACTAAAAAAGTAGTAAAAAAGTAATAATGAATCAGAATCAGATGAAGTGTGAACAAGAGTAAAAAATGCAGACTATAAAGGCCAAAAGTTAAATATAAGCCTCAAATTTGACTCAGGTTAGTCACAATTTCTACAAACATTTATTAAGCACCAATTAATACCAATTGAAATATAAGAAGATATATTAAACATAGTGGAAACGTTGACTCCAAGTTCACAAGTTTATTTTCTTTTAAATATCTAGGATATTCCTACAGGAATATCCTACAAGGCACTACAGAAGCACAAAGGGTCAAAACAATTACCCTACTGAAAAATTGACATAGCCCAACACACCAATTCTGGTTATGTTATAATTTATTTCTACATTCTTCTATTTCAAATAATTTTATTTTTACATTATAAAATGATTTCCTAAACATACAATCACCTAATATATTTAATAATATTATATTGGTTAACTGCATCAAAGTCACATATATTGTAATAGTGCTAAATTTCCTATGAATACTTACATTATGAGCATATAAATGTAACATAACCTTAAATCAATATATTTCTCAAAGTAAACATATTCTGTGATATTTTATGTTTACATTCATACTCTGATTTGAAAAACATTTTCAGTGAAGATGGCAAGCTTATGTAATCTAAACAATGAAAATTCAAGAAGGTTATAATAGTGTCTGTGGAAGACACAGATATTGTCAAAGTATATGGCTAATGAATGAAATTGCATACAATGGGGTTTAGAGTGTAGCTTAAAATAATAGTTATTACTCAGGGTGAATTTATTTCATGGCAAGAAATATGCAATTTGCTTTAGATACTCTAATTGTACAAATATCTCTGGGCATTAGATTTTATTTTCCTCATTTTATATAAAGTAAATTTTGGCTTGGAGAGGTGAAGACTTGCTAGAAAAAAGAGAAAACCAGAAAAGCTGGGGTTTCAATTCTCAAGGTTTCCTCAAATCTCTGAAGTCTTTGCTTTTTCCACTAAAGTATACTGACTCTCAATTCTTAATTGATTGAACTAATCAAAAATGATACTTAAAACCGAATTACTTAGAAGTACCCCTTTAAAACACTCCTTAATAATGCTGATCCCACCAATCAAATATAATCTTCCCATCTAAATACTCCAGAACTTTTTAGCATCTTTGCTTTTTTTAGAAATACTGTAGTTTGTTTTGTAGCATTATTTGTCTACTTACCTGTTTTGGCTCTTTTACTAAGCTGTATGGTGGGATACTGACATAAAGTTTAAGAATATATTAGGGTTAAAAATACAGAAGCCTATGTAAGTCTGTATCCCTGGCCAAATCAGCATATCAAAAGGACATTTACATGTGAGTTTATCACAGCAAAACTCAATACTGATAATATAATCTTAAATGCCTTCTTTTTTTCCAGTCCTGCATGAATCAAAAAGTCTCCTTGTCTGATGACATTATATAAATATTTCTTAACAGGAATGAACATTTCTACTACTACTTTTTAGCATTGAAGTATTTTTAATTAAGGTGTGTACATCATTGTTTAGACATAATGCTATCATACAGTTAATAGGCTACAGTGCGGTATAAACATAACTTTTATTTGCACTGGGAAACAAAAAAAGATTGTGTGACTCACTTTATTGTGGTTGTCTGTAACCGAGCTCACAGTATCTCTGAGGTATGCCTATACAGGTTGATCATCCCTAATTTGAAAATCCAAAATCTAAAGTGTGCCCAAATCTAAAGGGCTCCAAAATCTGAAACTTCTTGCAAGCTAACATGACACCACAATTAAAATATTTCACACCTGACCTCATACGACAGGTCATAGTCAAAGGGCAGTCAAAACATTGTTTTGTATATAAAATTATTAAAAATGTTTATAAAATTAAATTCAGGCTATGTGTATAAGTGGTATATGGTACAAAAGTGAATTTCATGTTAGTCTTGGGTCTCATTCTTAAGATATCTTAATGTGTATATGCAAATATCCCAAAATATGAAAATATTCAAAGTCCAAAACACTTTTGGTTTCAAGCATTTCAGATAAGGGATATGCAACCTGTATATGTACATATAATTTTCCACACATTCCCACCATCTTGAAATTCAGCTTCCCCTTTGGAAATGCATTAATGTTTGGTATACACAGATATATGTCAAAGTGCAGTTTTAATTTCCTCTGTTGATTGACTGCCCTAATCATGAAACTAAAACCGCTACACCTACCAGAGCCAGCTATTGGTCACAAAGAAAGGCAAAGATGAGAATAGGATAATAAAATAGAAAGCAAGGAAATTGAAAAGGCAGAAAATTGAAGAAATGTCTAGTGCAAATAGCTGGTGGAGTTTGGGGATTGCCATGTCTATTAGTCTTCCTTTTCTGAGAAAGGAGAGGGTAGGATATTAAGAGAGAGATGAGGAAAGATGAAGAAAGATGAACTAGAGAATAAACTTAAAACATATTATGCAACATTGAGGTTTTAGATTATAGAACATTTTATAATTCATGTTATTTTCTACAATTCATTATATTTTTTCCTTCCTGACAGGTGTTCAGTAGCTCACTGTGATTGTTGAGAGGTCCACATGGAGACCAAGGCACACAGCTGTAGGAACCTCTGTCAAATCAATAAAATAATTAGTTATGCAGTTAAAAATCCTGCTGATTCTAAGTAGATATTTTGAGAAAGTTTAAGCCTGTATGGTCATACTTCAAGTTGCATATTTTTTTTGAATTAAAATTATTCCACTTAAGAAAGTTAAAATCAATTTTTATTAAAAATTTTTCATCTATATAGCCAATTTGGTAGAAATTTGTCTTTCAAAAATATCAGTTCAAAATAGACGATGGCTTTTTAAAATATATTTTTATTTTATAATATAATTTTATTTGTAATTGAAACAATAATTGTACATATTTATGGAGTACAATGCGATACTTCAGTGCATGTGTACGTTGTATAATGATCAAATTGGGATAATTACCATATAATTCACTTTAAATATTTATCTTTTCTTTTTTTTTGCTTATAAGTGATACACTTTATTTTTATTTATTTTTTTAATTTCAACATCTTTTGTTTGTGGTGATGACATTCAAAATCTCTTCCAGTTATTTTGAAATATATACTACACTATGATTTGCTATGGTCATACTACTGGGAACACAAAAATTTATTCTTCCTATCTAACTATAACTTTTTATTCATTGGTCAACTTCTCCTGGTCCCTCCTTCTCCTTACCCTCCCTAGACTCTAGTAACTCTAGTAACTCTAGTAACTATTCTACTCCCTACTACTATGAAATCAACTTTTATAGATTCCACATATGAGTGATGATATCATGCACTGTTTGTCTTTCTGTGCCTGGCTTATTTCACTTAACACAATGTCTTCCAGGTTCAATCATGTGGCCACAAATGACAGGATTTAATTCTCTTTTATGGTGGAACAGTATTCCATTGCATATATGTACCACATCTTAGCTATTGTGAATAGTGATGCAATAAACATGTGTATGCAGATGTCTCTTGGACACACTGATATTATTTCCTTTAATATATACCCAGTAATGGGATTGCTGGATTATATGGTAGTTCAATTTTCTACTTTTTTAAAGGGAACTCCATACTGTTTTCCATAATGGCTGTACTACCTTATATTCCCATCAACATTGCTCAAGAGTTCCCTTTTGTCCACATACTCACCAGCATTTTTTTAAAATTATAGCCTTTCTAACTGGGAAAAGGTGGTATGTCATTGTGTTTTTGATTTGCATTTCTCTGATGATTGGTGATATTGAGCATTTTTCATATATGTGTTGGTCATTTGTAAGTCTTCTTTTGAGGAAATTCTATCCAGATGTTTTGCCCATTTTAAAATCAGATTATTGTTTTTTGCTGTTGAGGTGTTTGAGTTGCTTATACATTTTGGATATTAATCACTTGTCAGATGCATGGTTTGCAAATATTTTCTCTTATTATGTACGTTGTCTCTTCACTTTATTATTGTTTCCTTTACTGTGGAGAAGCTTTTTAATTTTATGTACTATCATTTGTCTATTTTTGTTTTTGTTGATTGTATTTTTTTAATTTCAGCATATTACAGGGGTACAAATGTTTAGGTCACATATATTGCCTTTGCCCCATCTGAGACAGAGCTTCAAGAGTGTCCATCCCCCAGAGAGTGTACACTGTACCCATTAGGTGTGAATATACCCATCCTCTCCTCCCGCCTCCTACCTGACACCCAATGAATGTTACTACTATATGTATACATAAGTGTTGATCAATTGATATCAATTTGATGCTGAATACATGCGGTGCTTGTTTTTCCATTCTTGAGCTATTTCTCTTAGTAGCATGGGTTCCAGCTCTATCCAGGATAATACAAGTGGTGTTAGATCACCACTGTATTTTGTGACTGAGTAGAACTCCATGGTATACATATAGCATATTTTATTAATCCACTCATGTATTGGTGGACACTGGGTTGTTTCCACATCTTTGTAATTGTGAATTGTGCATCTGTAAACACTCTAGTGCAGATCTTTTTTATAGAATGTCTTTTTATTTCTTTGGGTAGATGCCTAGTAATGGGATTGCTGTATGGTTTGAAGAATTAATATTGTTAAAGTATCAATATTATCCAAAGTCGTCTACAGATTTAATGCAATCTGTATCAAACTACTAATGACACTCTTCACCAAAATAGAAAACACAATCTTAAGTTTCATATAGAAAGGCAAAAGACCCTGGATATCCAAAGAGAAGACTTTTATATGGGCAATTGACAGCATTGTATGTTACTCCCCATCACCATTTGAAAATAGGTAGATCATCCCAGGAAAATCATCAAAATTAAAGAAAAAGAGTAATTAGCTCAGTATTACCCTTATCTGGGTATATCCAGTCCAATAGTTTTCTCACATATGCCTTTATTTGTTCATAGTTATTAATTATTTTCTTTAATTTCTTTTTTCCTTTTATACTCTTGTGGGGAGTGGGCTTTGTGGCTAGGGAGTGCCCCGGAGTAGGCCTCCAGGAGTTGAAAGAAGAGGCAGGTGGCAGCAGGCAAATGAAACATGTTCTTTATTATTGGGGGGATGCAGTGGCATTGATAGCACAGCAGAGAACATGGCGAGCATTTACATGTGGCTCAGAACAATAGTGGTAACATGCCATGGGAAAGCATGATCACATGGGTTCACATAGGAGATAACACCTTGATTACATAAGTATGCTGACTCATGCCTCCCCAGAAGGCACACCGGCAATTATTTTAGTTTGGCCTAAGAAAATTATTGCCTATACAGATGAATTTCCCTTACAACTCTGAAATTTGAAATAGAATGAAACTTGATTTGTATAAGCCAGTGGTTCTCAAAGTGTGGTCTCTCCATAGCAGCATAACATCACCTGGGCAATTGTTAATAATTCAAATTATTGGGCCTTATCCCAGACCTACAGAAAAAGAAACTTTTGGAGGTGGCATTAAGAAATGTCTATTTAAAACTCTTCACATGATTCTCATGCTCATGAAAGTTTGAGAACCACAGGCTCAAGTAGTGATTGCTTCTCTCTTTAAGATTCTCTTTCGTTTAGTGTGTTTCTGAAAACTCCTAACCTTGAGAATTTTCTAGAGGATAAAGTGACCAGTACCATTTAGGTGAAACATGACAATCATAGGCAACCTCTGATTGTGATGTAATTCACATATTGCATCTTCTAGTATCTTTCCCAAATACTAATGTCTCTGCTTCATGCTCACAGATATGGCTTGTGAAAAACAAATTATACTATGTAAATTCTAGCTTTTTAAAAAGCAGAACTATGTGGTTTAGGGGTATTTTGTTTGCAGAATTCATTTACAAATACCAACTCAAAAGATATCTGTATGCACAATAAACTATTTGATAGTTAACATTGTTACTTCATTGGAACTAGTTACTGCAACCTGCATTATTATAAATGTATATCCTTGAATTTCATTCAGACCAATCAGACAATAAGTGAATTCAATCAATCAGTCAAAATTTTTCAATGTTCTAATTAACCTATAGTTATGTAATGGAGTAGTTTATTTATAATTGCCATCAAAACTAGCTTACAAAACTGCAGTTATCAGTCAGCATGGCTCTTAACAAGCAACTTAAATCAATTTAAAATGTTAATTGCCCACAGTTGGTAACTAGAATGCAGTGAGGTCATACCAATTGACAAACTATGACAATTTACATAAGACAAGAGATCATTTGAATACGGTACATAAAAGACACAAGTAAGTTACTTTAAAAAATGCAACTTTCTTCTTCAGTGTTATAGATAGAGCCTCTTACATTACAGAAACATTTAAAGAGGCTTCTTCCCAGCAACACATGCGCATTTTTGTTTGCCCTTATTTGACTACACTAGTGCACTACACTGCATCATATTGAACTTCGTTCCTAGTTACTTTACACATATCTTTCTGACATGGTAATAATGTGTACCAGAGGTTGATTAAAATACTTATGGGGCAATTCCAATTAATTGAATTCCTTTAACAAAAGACACTCTTTTGATGGATATACATTTAATATTTATTCAAAATAAAAAAAATTAAATTTGGTACATGCCTTCATTTAGAATTTGATGTAGAATTTTCTCTTGTAAGATTCAGATTTTTTATAAGATTCACATTTGTGGCACATGTCAAATTTCTGCTGATGAACTCAATTATAAATTGCTGATATAGACGGCAGAAGAATATTTGTTCTGTAATGTAATACAGAATATATTTTTGTTAATTAGGATAAAATCATTTATTAAATTACTATTCTTTTTCTAACAATTTGGTGTAATTTAGAAACTAATTGAATGTGACAATGAATTTAAGAGTGTTGTTTATCAACACCTATAGTTTTGACACTGCTGAATAAGGTGACATTCTTGTTTGTTTAATTTAGTGAAATTGGGAGGTACAGATCTGTCAGTTAATTAAACTTATAACAGAAATATGAAACATTACACCTGTTAAATTATTGTCCATGATTACATAATGAACAGAAATAATAAAACAAGAATTAGATTATAATTATTGATATAATTAAATGTTATAAATTAATAAAAGTTATTAATCAGTTGCACTGGTCCTCTAGACAGGAAGCTTGAAGCATTTATAAAATTAGCATCTGAAATATTTTAGTATTTGTTAGATTAAGAAAGTGTGCTTAAACTCCAGGTCAAAAAGTTGAAAGCTGTAAAAGCCAAATTATGTAGAGAATGTCACATAAATATAGCTTCAGAGCAAAATCCTTAGAATGTAGAGAATCAGCTCTCAGGTATTATTACAAAATTTACAATGCTACATTATATAAGTTTGGGATTGCCATCATTCTTTAGGAAAGTTCTGTGTGATGATGGATATGTGAAATAAAATGTACCACTGGATTTCAGAAAGAAAGGAAAAAATGGTGACAAGACATTAAAGATATTGGTCATAAAGCATTGACTTGAACTCATCCTGATCTTTAAAATCAGTTTCAGATAAATATGTCAATGGACAAGAAACAATGCAGCATAATTTCATCTAGTCAAATAATGAGGTTGATATCAATGATAAAATAAATCAATGGATAATTTCTAAACTTTTTCTCTATGCCCAAGATCTTTCTCCCAAAATTGATATAACTTTGAAACATCAAATGCCCTTGGGTGCACAAATAGTTCTTTTTCCCATCTTTCAGCAATGGATATTTTTCCAGTCTCTGAGTCTATTTCCTGAAAACTGAAATCACTTGGCTTTAGCATGTAGGCTTAGCCCTGCCCCATTATGGTGTCAGTCCTGATTATTATTTGGCAGATATTTGAGAAGCTATAGCTAACACTTAGGGAATAATATCAGAATAGCCTTATTGTGATTTGACTCTCAACTCATACCCCATGCTGAAAACCAAGCTTCTGATTTTCCCAGCCAACAAATTTTTTTTTGATCCTTTTAGGCCCTACTTTTCCAAACATGATTCCCTTGCCTATGCATTGTCTGTGTCATCTTTCTGCTTCATCGTTGTTGTTGTTTAATAACTGAAACAATATTCTTTTGCTCTTTATGCTTTCTTTCTCCACAACGCTCACCCACCTTTACTATTCATAATCCTAAACCAGAGGCTGAGACCTGTTCACATGCCAAGAGACAACTTTAATCCAAACCATGTGCTTTACTGCCTATACTCTGTTGCTAATTCCCTCTATATTCCCCATATCTCTGATTCACCTAGCTGTTGGGACCCTCACTCTGCAGTATAGATTATTCTGCTGGTTCATTGCTTGAAGAACGTGACGCTCCAATAATTTAGGCAAATGAGAAATCAAAGTGCTTGAAGGCCTGGAGAAAAGAAGTAGCTGCAGATAAAGATAATGCTGCCACTCTGTTCACTATAGGGGGCATCACACAAGGGCATATTATGCACCTGCCATGTTAATTAATATTAACATTAATATTATGTGTTACCTACCACATGACTGAATTGTAAATTAGACTAAAAATTGTGGAGAGATACAAAAATGTATAGTTTCTACTTTTGAGGATATTATATTCTAGGGATGGAGGCAGAGGGAAAATGAGAGACATACAAGTAAGAAGGCTTACAGAATAGTTTTTAAAATTTTTACTTTGTTTAAAATTGACACATAAAATAGTTTTAATAATAAGAATCGAAATATTTCTAGTTTTAAAAAGACACACCAACATTTTTGACAATGAAAGTAGGATGGCCAGGTGTGGTGGCTCACGCCTGTAATTCTAGCACTCTGGGAGGCTGAGGCAGGAGGATCGCTCAAGGTCAGGAGTTTGAAACCAGCCTGAGCAAGAGCGAGACCCCGCCTCTACTAAAAATAGAAAGAAATTAATTGGCCAACTAAAAACATATCAAAAAAATTAGCTGGGCATGGTGGTGCATGCCTGTAGTCCCAGCTACTCAGGAGGCTGAGGCAGAAGGACTGCTTGAGTCCAGGAGTTTGAGGTTGCTGTGAGCTAGGCTGATGCCACGGCGCTCTAGCCAGGGCAACACAGTGAGACTCTGTCTCAAAAAGAAAAAAAAGAAAAAATAAATTAAAAATAAAGTAGGATGGCAGTGGGGGTGAGATAAAATGTTTGAAATATAACCAAACCTGTCATCATTTTACATTGGCAACTGTTGGAATTCTATGTCCACTGCTTTAATTGCAGAATTAAAACAAAAACAAAACCCATCCTTCTTTGCTCTCTCCTCTATATAGGATCTCTATTGCTAGTCTCAGAACCACATTCATATAAAAGATAAAGAATGAGTGGTACATTCACTGAGTGTATGGCACATATTTGATATGTAAACAAGCAAGCAATCAAAACACCTGAGGCTGACACTCACTCTTCAATGTGTAATACTTTCAGCATTTGAAATCTGTTTTATAATCCAGTCAAACATTATCAGCCTAAACTATAGGTAACATACAATGCATAAATCTTCTCATTCTGAAACCCTAGAAACTAAATACTTCTTGAATGGTAATACAGTTTTCTAAATACTGATGATATATGTTGCTTGAAAGATATAACTAGGTTGAGCTTTATAGCAACATCTGTAGAAATAAAATGAAACCATCAGTATATGTCAAAAACACTCTCAATACCTCTCTGCAGGCAGGTGCATCAATTAATAAGCATTCTGTAGAAAAGATCCACTAAAATTTCAAAAATCATAGAGTATCTGTATCTGAATCTCTGCTACAATAAAAAGCAATATTAGAGAATACAGCCCAAGAAGGCTAGGTATGACAAATTCATCAAGGAGAAAGTTTAGCCTATCCTTCAATAAGGGAAGCCTGTGGGATCACATAAACAAAAAGCAGAGAGAAGGAAGAGCAAATCCCTGGGGAATTCCATTAACATAATTGAGCACTTAAATGCATAAGAAACAAATTGAGACCACTTAAGTAAATAAGGAGAAAGCTATGTAAAGACAGCATCAAGATGCTACAATTGATCTTTAACTGTTACCATCTCTGGAATTAAGTAGGGCTGATACCTCTAAGGATTAGTTCCTTAGCATTAAGCTAAATGGTTAGGCATGGGAGCTTTTTCAGGGACAGCTTGGTTTGAACTCAAGTACTAGCACCTGGCATATGTATCAGGTTCAACACAGTTCTTTCCAACTCAGTTTCCTTTTTATAAATAAGGCAAAATATTAACATTGCCTCACAGAGTGTTGTGATTTTTAAATGAGGTAATTGGTTACAATGTTTACCTGATGGTTAATGGCCCTAAGAAATATTCAATAAATGTATTTTATTATGTTTATTATTATCATTATTACCAGGTATGAAGAGGCATATAAATTTGATTTACATATTTATAAGTAAGTACAAATGAATGGATTGGTAGTTAATAGAAGTTTTCTTTATATTGAAATCCAAATCAACTCATAAAATAAATATCTGAATCAAGACTACATTAGTTGGATCTTCATTAAAATCTGCTTTGTTTATTTAAAAATTGAAATGGAATTGACCAATTTGAAGCATAAATCTTATACTATTATAACCAAAAAGATAAAAATAAGAAGGTAAAATTTATAAATTATCTGATTTATAAACTGTAACTTCTACAAAGTACAGTAACAATCTCGATTACTATGACCAGATATTTAGACACCAATTAGTAAATTTAAATGTTGCATCAATCATCTATGAAGTGGTTTAATCCATCAAAGACAAGTAATTATACATAGTTGTACATGATATTTTTGTATAATTTTATTTAATTTTTGCATAAACTTTTTATGGAGGTGCAAAATATATCTACTAATGTTATAATATATTAAGTTTATGCATTGATGATTCTTTTAATAAAGCTAACACACCCGGTAACCAGTGCCAAGATCATGTGATAGAATATAACATGTACCATAAAAACCTCTAGTGTGCTTGTCAGTCATTTTATACCCCCAAAAGGTGGTCATTATCCTAACTCCTATCACCGAGATTAGTTTCAATTGATTTTGACGTTTTATCATGAAATCATGTAGGATGTACTATTTTGTGTTTGAGGTTCTTTTGCTCAGCATGAGTCCATGAGATAGATTTGTATTGTTGCCGTTTGTAAACAGTAGTCTTTTCTATTTCATTGCTATATAATATTTAATAGTTCATTATATGATTATGTTATATAATGCATCTATCTCCTACTATTGATATGGATCACTTCTAGTTTTGAGAGATTGTGAATTATGCTTAATGAACATTCTTGTACATGTCTATGCTACACATATCTACTCATTTCTGTGAGGTACATACATAGGAGTTGAATTGCTTGGTCATGGGGTATGCATATGTTTGGTAAAAGAAGGTACTACCAACAGTTTAACACACTGAATTTACTAATTTCCATCACCACCAGAAGTGAATGAGAGTATTATCGATCAATTTATGTGCCACAAACTGGTATTGTGAGTTTTGTTAAGTTGTATTAATTCTGGTGGCTATGTAGCAGTTTCTCAAATGGGTTTTAATTTGCATCCCTGATGATTTAGTACATTGGGTAGGTACTATTTTATATGCTTATTAGCCATTTGGATTTCCATTTTCATGAAAAGCCTACTCAATTTTTTCATTCATTCATTTAAGAAAGTTTATTGTTTTTTCATTAATTTGTAAGATTTATTGAATGGGGTCATTTAATAGATACATGTATGACAGTTATTATCTCCTTTTTAGCTTGCCTTTTGAATTTTTTAAAAGTATATTTTAATAAACAGAAGTTTTCAAGGCTAATAAAATCTAATCTGTCAATCTTTTCCTTTATGATAAATGATTTGTGTGTGTGTGTGTGTGTGTGTGTCCTGTTCAAGACATCTGTGCCAATCTCAAAATCATCTACCTAGGATAATTTTTAGAAGTTTTACTCTATTACCTTTTACCTTATTTGTAAAATCCATCTCTAATTGATTTTCAAGCATGTTCTTTCCAGTAAGGTTTAAGGATTTTTTTTAGGTTAATACCATTTTAAAAGACTTATTGAAGTCAAGTAACATTTAAGAGTGATTGCTCTACTACTCTTCTTTTAAGGACGCTATTGTAAATCCTTTTTGGATTTCAACAATTCAAACATTTGTCTATAGCAGCAACTTTTAAAAAAAATGTATAGTCCCAATTACTAGTATTATCAATGTATTATATCCTTTGTTTAATCTACTCTTTCAAAATAACTTCTTTTAGGTTTTATTGAACCACTGCAGAGGAGGCAAAAAAAGCCAGATAGAGTAATGTTTCAAATTCATTGCTTTGTATCCTTTCAATTCTAATAGCATTAAACTGATTGAACATGTGCTTTAATAGGATGGTCCACCAAACTTTTCTCCAGCAGAAAAGATGTAGTTATGGCCTCAAAAACCAATACTTGCTTATATACCCTATTCTAAAGATTATGAACACCTGCTTATTGTAGCAATTTATCATTGAACTTTAATTTTTTACATCTAAGTGTGCACTGAACTTAGGTAATCACTATTTTCTATTAGTTGGGTTCATTAATACATTCACCCATATATTCATTCAATAAATATGTATTAAGCACAGGCTCAATGTTAAGTATTACAGATATAATAGAGGCACATTTATAAATTATATAGTACAGATAATTTAGTTCTCTGCCTCAGGAGCTTACAACCTAGCATTATAGTTAAATATTATTATTTTTCCATACATAATTTATATATTACTTTCTTGGTTTTTTTATGAAACTTGAATATTTATAGCAGCACAATTCATAACTTTCTTGTTATTTTTAACCATGAAAAGCTTTATCTTATATTTTTAAGTTTGAGAAAGTTTATAAATAATTAATAATAAATAAATATGCCAAACTGATTGCTTTTAAAGTAATTGTGAGAATTATTTTTTGAACAAATAACCCTTCTCCCTAAAAAATTCAATAAACATTTTAAAAACATGCATAAAGTCTACTATAATTTTCTTTGTATATTTGAAACCCATAGTTAATGAAAATACCATAGTCTGTGAAAGTACCAAAATTCTCTAACAAAATGAGTGATTAAGTAATTTAGTATAAATTCAGATATAGAAGAATTTCAGATTATTTTTAAATTGTGATCTAAATATGGAAAAATATGAAGTTTTATCTTCTCAACTATAAATATGCAATGCTATGGTCTAGTGATATTGCATTGTATTAATGGTGGATAAAAACTGGTTAAGAAATAAAACCTTTTATGGAAAATAGAAAATATAAAGCAGAGAAAGAGAAAAGAAATAAGTATTTTTGTAGTACTATAAAACATGCTGAAACAAAAAATTAAGCACTTAAGACAGCTTAATTATAGCTTAGCTAATAATGTAGAGTTAGCTTAACCAAATAAAGTAGCCTATGAGAAATTCTGGATTTAGATCCTACTCCCATTGTTCTTGCAGCAGAACACATACTGTTGTCAACAAAAACTACTCATCCACCACCAAATTGGGATATGAGCTGCCCAACCAAATGAAGGCAGAAAGAATGGTATATGATCAATGTGTCAGAATAATTGTATTAATATATTAGCATAGAAAATTATACTAAATACAAAAAATTTTGAGTCTTATCTGGAATGATGTAGAATAGATGAAAATTCTACAGACTATAAAATGAGGAGATAATGGGGACATTTTAAAGATATGTTTAGACAATCAGTGAAACTATTCTTGCACAAAATCAAGCTGAGGAGATTACTTTTTATGGACCAGAATAGGAAATGACCCAGTCTTTTTTCTTCTTTAAATTATAAGTTTAGGATCAAGAATTTTCTAAGTCTTCAACACATCCTCACTGTCTAATGAATATTCATAAAAACCTTAGCATTTCCCCTCTTTCATTCTTTTATCGAATTCATCATTAAGCACTAGACAAATGATCTTTCAGATGTCTCTATCCAAACTGTCAAAATTCAAATTTACTCTTATTTCACCCACAGTTGAATGAAATGCAAAGGCCTTATTGGTGCTCTTGCCTCTAGTCTTTTGTAAACTTCGTCTGAACTATACAACATACTGTGGCAAAACTATTGTTTTATTTTAGTAATTTGTCATGTGAAACTACTATCATTTACAATTGTTTCAAATTTCGGCTTTATTTTCTAATCATATCTCTACCATTTGCTGTTTTGTGCTTTCTACTATTATTATGACTTGATTATTCTTCATTTTGCATTATTTATGGAAATAGTCAATTATGCTATGGATTAATTTGCTGCTGTTAGGTGATTTTGGAAATTTACTGGCTCCTTGTAATATCATTTCCTTCTGAAAATGTTTGAATATTAACAAACTTGTTTTTGAAATCAAGTTATTAAACATACAGGGGGCACTGTAGATAATTCTTACCTTATAATTTTTTTCCATATGTTATATTTTCACAGACTATCGGTTTCTTATACTACTATTTAATATAATGCCATTGAGGTTTTCATTATTTTATTTTTATCTGATGTATCATCCTATTTCATACCCAATTCTCCTCTTTAGTTTTAAACATTTATAGACTTCAGTGTTGTGTGTATTTATTTAGTCCAGTAATGGGTATTAAATGTTCAAACTGAACTAGGCACTGTTAGAAACTGAAAATTCATTAGTGAACATCACAGATATATCCTCTGGATCCATAGAGCCATTATACTCAAAGAGAAACACTTAGACATGTTGTATTAGTTTTCTTTTTCTCTTTTTCTTTTTTGGTATTAGTTTTCTATTGCTTCTTCAATATGTTACCACACATTTAGTAGCTTAAAACACCCACCTGTTATCTCACAGGTTTGTGGATCAGAGGTCCAGGTACAATGTGGCTTTGCTGGGTCCTCTTCTCAGGTTCTCCAAGACCAAAATCAAATTATCAGCTGTTCTAGGCTCTTATTTAGAGGCTCTGGTTAAGATTTCACTTCCAAGGTCATTCAGGTTCTTGTCAAAATTCAGTTACTTGGAGTTGTATGACTGAAGTCCCGATTTTCTTTCCAATTCATCTTTTCTTTTTAATTTCAGAATATTATATTATGGGGGTACAAACACTTTGGTTAACAGGTAATGCCTTTGCCTCACCCAAGCCAGGGCTACAAGTGTGCCCTTCCCCCATACAACATGCTCCACTTCCATTAGCCACTTCATCTTCAAGCCTAAAACACACTGAATTCTTCTTGTGCTTCAAATCTGACTTCCTTTTCTTCCAGAATGAGAAAGATCTCTATTTCTAAGGGTGCTTGTGATTATATTAAGCCCACCCACATAATAAAGCACAGTCTTTTTAATTTAAGGTCACTTTATTAGTAACCTTAAATTACATCTACAAAGCCCTTTTGCCATTTAACATATTCATGAAAGTATCACCAAGAAGCAAATGGCACAGAAGCCAAAATTCTGCCTACCACATATGTCCAGAACATCTTTGTGTGCATCTTCATTGTATCATTGTTTGCAAGAACAAAAATCTGGAGACAACCTAAATACTTATCTAAAAAATAATGCACAAGTAAACTGTAGTATGCTGACATAATAAAATATTATCCAGAATTTAAAATGAATGAAATATAGTGACAAACTATAGTAGATATCCTAACAATAGATTGAGTGAAATCAAAAATAAACAAAACTAAAAGTAAATGTAGGAATTTTAAGAAATAGAAATGATAAATAAACATGATTTATAATAATAATTATCTACAGAAGGCAAAGTAAAGAAAAAAAAATAGGGCAGGAACTCATCAGTAGATTTAAAGCAATATTAAAGAATTCAGTAAAAGAAATTCTAAAGTGTTATTGGTGGTGGATTCAGGGGTGATTTTTGCATTATAAATAAGTATTTATATGTATATACACCCCAGAAAGAGTCACGAGTGGGTCAAATGTGTGTCATGAGCCAAAAACTTATGAATCAAAATTTATGTACTCATGACTATATGTATAACAAATACCAAAACATTTAAATTATATGAGGAAAAATTACTGGGTATTATGAGAATGCATAACATGGATCCGGATTGAGCATAACAGCAATGACAACCTTTTTTTGAAAGTAGTATTTAACCTGATGTATGAAGGTACATGTGCTAGGGAATCAAGCGGAGGTGCAGACAGGAACAGTGATATTGCTCTGGAAATCTGTGTCAAGTCCCTGTGTCTGGAAAATGATTGGGAAAAAAAGCCACTGTGGCTAGAGCATAGAGAATGTCACAAGATAGACTACAGAGGCAGAGGCCAGATGTAGTGGGAAACAAGTGTGGCATGATCAGACACCTTTCAAAAAGATGACTTTGTTGCTAATACAGTTTGTATGTTTGTGCCTTTCACATTCTTGTGTTGCAATTTAGTCCCCAAAGCTGGAGGTGGGAGTCTAGTGGGAGGTGCATGGGATGGGGATGGATCTCTCATGAAAGGCTTGGTGCTGACCTCATGGTAATGAGTAAGTTCTTACTCAATTAGTTCCCTTGAAAACTGATTATTAAAAAGAGTTTGGCACATCCTCCTCTCTCTCTCTCTTGATTCTTACCTCTTGCCATGTGATGTCAGCTCCCCTACACCTTCTGCCATGAGTGGAAGCTTCCTGAGACCCTTAACAGAAGCAGACACTGCCACCATGCTTCTTGTACAGCCTGCAGAACTGTGAGCCAAATAAACATCTTTTCTATAAATCACCTAGCCTCAGATATTCCTTTATAGTGACACAAGCAAACTAAGACAATTGCTAAAACATTTGGAGTTAGACACTAATAGAAGTGGAGAGACCATAGGAAAGATTATGTCATGAGACTAGGTGGACTCTTATGGAAGACAGCTACTACTGAAAATGAGTATAGTTAATAAAAATGACAAAGTGCTCAAGGAAAACTACCACCATGATTCATGTTTGACCTGAATGAATGCAGTAATGGATTTAGCATTTACAAGGATAGAAAATACTGAGGGGAGAGTAGATTTGAAAGAAATTTAGAAATTAAATTTAAAAATTCAGAATTAAATTTAAGTTTGAGAAGATTATTTCACATTCAAAAGGAGATGTCAAGTAGGCAATTGGATGTATGAATATGGAGTTTGGGGAAGTGTCAGAAATGGAAAGGTAAATTCATGAATTATGAGAATATATTTAATATACAATATTTAAAAGTCATAATACTAGCTGAGAATATGTATGGAATCAATGCAAACTGAGTCCTGAGATTCCCCAACATAGATGAAACTATGAAAATAAAATCTTGTGAAGGTTAAATCAAAATGTATAAATGATGTACAAAAATGTACAATAAGTGGAAAATTTAATGATGTAAAAAATCATGTGCTTGTGTGTCTGATGGGTGTGTGGTAAAACCATAAAAACTTATGGACAAGAAATAATTCACAAAAATGTCAGGAGAATGGATGCCTCTAAGAATAGTGGAGGAAAATGAGATTGGGTAAAGTATACAAATGGCTTTCAATTTCGGCTTTAAAGTTTTATTTCTAAGAAAAACAATTTGAAACATTGGAAAATTGATTAAATGGCTGGTAAGAGATTAGACAAAATGACATAGTGTGTTTAGTGAATTCTATTTAGAAGTTTGCAGAATAAATGGAATAGAGAGACAGGAACACAACTGAGGAAGGTTGTGGTTTTTAAGGTTTTGTTTTCTCTTTTTTTGCTGTTGTTATGAGTTTATCATCTGTTTAATTTTATAAGAAAGGTGGTATAAAATCATGCCTTTCAATGCTTATGGAGAGAGAGCTTTCATTAGGAGAGAGATAATTTCATCATTATAATGGAAGTGGAAATAAGAGAAGATAGTTATAGATGCAATTAAATTGCTGTATTTGATTTTGGCAAGATTGACTAGTTCGTATCTTTTGGTTTACATTTTCTCAAGTATGAGACAAAGATGAGAGCTGAGATTTATAGCAATGGGGGGCATTTAAAATGTGGGATCATGAAGGTTTAAAATTGTAAATTGTGGAAAATAAGAAAGCAAATTATTATAGAAATATTTTTAAATTTCTATGTGGCTTTTAGAGCTTAGTTGAGGGTGAGGATATTGGAAACAATTGGTGACAATCTGTATTGGTAACAGTTTATGTTAATATATTTCCCCAGCAATTCGCAGATGCTTGTCTATAGTTACAGGTGGATTATTGGGTTGATTTCTTATTTTTCCGGGAATGTGGCTAAAGTTAGAAGAGGCCATTATCTTAAAGAGAAAAAGGGAATCCCAACTGATGTCTTGGTTCTTTTAGGACACCATTTGCAGTTAGTTAAGCAATATCATGAGCCTCCCCTGCTTGCTTATAAGATCCATATGAGCACTAAATGACAGTGCATGACTTATATTACTTCCCAATAAGTGTTCACTTTCAACTAGGTGAGGCATGTATGCTAGACTATTCTCTGAAATGCTGGAAAGTAAGTTTGAAGTTCTGAAGTCTTGCTACCTGGCTCTGCACAACCAAGATTTTGTCTTCTTTGCAAATAACAATGCTCTATCTCCCTTAGTAGGATTGATGCAGTGGAAATTCAGGAATTAGATGGACTCTAAGTTTTGCCAGTTTCACCACTGAACATAAACTTCAGTTCATTTAATCAAAGTTTGCCCTCTCCTATGGCAATATATCTATGAAAATGGCTGTTTTAAATGTTGGATGAAGTGGAAGCTGTTTGTCACTCATTGTTTGCCTTCAAATCCAATAATTAAATCTTCTGCCACTTTGGACTGTTGTGACGTGGAATGGTTATTTAAAATGAAGGATTATTATGTCCTTGATCTTCATTTATTGTCCAACAAACCATATGGTTAGGGAAAGAATATCTGAGATTCATCATCCTTTGTTCAGTAAAGCATTTCACAAATGGCATCATTATTTTATTTGGAACTACCTTTTCTTAAAAAAAAAATAAATAAATGTCCTTGGCTTTAAATCCCACGTAGTTTAGCAAAGAAAGGTATATGTTGACTCACATCATATGAGGAGTTCAGTAAAGAATCGTGTTGTATACAAGGCCACAGACTGTGGTCTCTTCCCCATCATTTCTTTTTTATACTTGCCTCTTGTCAGAGAGGAAACACTGGTGCCTCTTCCTTTTCTTATAAGGGGACTAAGATCATGGGGACTCCATTCTCATGACATTATCTAAACCTAATTGCCTCACAAAGGCCCCACCTGCTAGGCCATCACATTGGGGGTTAGGGTTTCAGCATATGAATTTCAGGGGACACAACCTTCAGTTGCTAACACCTCTCCTTACTTTTTTTTTCTCAGACTCCTACTATAGATGAACTTCCTTAATGTGGCCAGGAGTGAAGTGCCAATGTCCTAGCATATGAACGTATAGATTTTAACTGTCCTGTGGAAATAATAGGCACACGCTTTGCTAATGTCATATGTATAAATATAAAACAGGATATCATGGAAAAAAATTACAAATGGAGCATACCCAATCCCCTGTGCTCTCATTATTCTACAGAGAATTATCCTTAGGCCAAACATACCCGGGGATATGACAAGCTCCAGCAGGAGGGTCACATCCTCCTGAGTCACTCTATATATTTATAAAGAAAAAGAGTCAGGAAACATCTATTTGAGTATATTAAAAAAATAGGAGCTTATTGGTCAGGGAGAGCCTCTAGAACTGAGTGGCTAATATGAACCTGCTCCTCTCTTGACATGGCTAATTGAGATTTGCTGAGAGACAGTTTCTTAATAAAGTTTCAGATTCATCTTACCTCATTATCCAAAAGGAAGAGCTACATCTCCACATAAGTTATATAGTTCTTTCCTCTCAGCTACTCCAGTCCACCCTTCTATATTCTGCTTTGTGATTCTAGGGCTGAGACTCCGCAAGCCACATTTTTGCTGTTAGCCGCCTCCTTGATAAGCTCCCTGTGGGCACTACAGGGAGACAGCAGGGCTGGAAAAGGAAGAAGGAAACTTTGCTCATTTCTTTTTATTCCCTGTGGACTTCCAGACTGCTTCCTGCTCCTTTGTTTTTAGTTTTGTATTTTTGGGGGGTAGAGACAGGGTCTTGCTATTGCACAGGCTGGACTCCAACTCCTGGCCTCAAGCGATCCTCCTGCCTCAGCCTCCCAAAGTGCCAGGATTATAGGCGTGAGCCACTGTGCCTGGCCAGCTTCCTGTTCCTGTAGGCATCATCCACACACTTCCCAGCAGGAGCAGCACTTCCCCACAGCAGCAGCTGAATCCAGTTTGCTGTTTTCCCAGCTCTCACGTGTTCACCCTCATCACTCGCCTCCTGGAAACACCAAGACCATCTGCCAGAGCCCTCTGCTTAGACGTCTTGGCCACCCAAAGACTGATCCTACAAACTCAGAGATACCAGTACCGGAGTAGCAGCACTTCCTTTTTAATACAGACACTCCTCAACTTACGATGGGGTAGCGTCCTGATAAACCTATTGTAAGTCAAAAATGTTGTAAGCCAAAAATGCACTTAATACCCTCATAAATCCACAGTGAAGTTTAAAAATCCTAACTCAAACCATCACAAGTTGGGACTGTCTGTAGTCCATGTTTGCACTCTTGGGACTAATTCTCTAAGTTTCTAAATTTTAATTATTCTGGCCTCTTGCCTTTGTTCCCTAAGAGTGATAGCTGCTTCCTATGGTTGTTACCTCCATGATACCTTAGAACTCTTTTTTCGTCCTTTCAGTTACTTAGTTAAAAATATTTTTATTAAAATAAGTCTATTCAATTACTGGTGTGACTTCTATCTTTTGACTAGACTATACCTGACATACCATTCAAAATTAATTCATAAAATGTCAAGACAGGATTCTAGTAGCTCTAGCACAGTTCAGTGCCTCCTTGTTGGCCATTTGCTATGTATGATCCAGTGGAACTATGATTGCCCTAACCTGAGCCAAATGTTCAGGCCTGTGGCTGAGGGGAGGGGGCACCATGACCAATAGTCTCAGCAGGACCACTTGGAGTTACAGAGAAATTCTCCATAGAAACAGATTGCTGTCTCCGTGATAACAGGAATAGAATGCCTGCTGGGGTGGGAGGCTTCAACTACCACAATAGCTAACTTCACATTGCCTCGCTTCTTATAAATGAATTAATTTATTAATTGGTCCAAATTAGTAAGTTATAAACATGATGTGTGTTTTTTTTTACCTCCAGTGATTGCTTCCAGCCATATCCTGCCACACATTTTGTTATTCCTGAAAAAAATGTTGAGCACATTTCAAAACTTCCTGTTTTTTTTTATTTCAGCATATTATAGGGGTACAAATGTTAAGGTTACATATATT
>VBSM01000529.1:53263845-53299338 GCA_008086735.1 Cheirogaleus medius
ATGTGTAGCTCACGAAAATTTTCTCCCATTCTGTGGGTTGTCTGTTTGCTCTCTCGACAGTCTCTTTGGCTGTGCAGATGCTTTTTAATTTGATCAGGTGCCATTTATTTATTTTTGTTGCTGCTGTGATTGCCTTTGGGGTCTTCTTCATAAATTCTTTGCCTAGGCCAATGTCTAGAAGGATATTTCCAACATTTTCCTCTAGAATTCTAATAGTTTCACACCTAAGGTTCAAGTCTGTTACCCAACATGAGTTGATTTTTGTGAGAGGTGAAAGGTGTGGGTCCTGTTTCAGTCTTCTACATGTGACTATCCAGGTTTTGCAGCACCATTTATTGACTAAGGATTATTTTCCCCAGTGTATGTTTTTGTCAAAGATTAGATGGCTATATAATATATGTGCTTTTAAACTTCAACTTTACCTTCAGCTCAAAGATTTTCCATCCTCTGCCATTTGAAATGATTGTTCCTCATCCCTGCACATTCACGGGGGGAAAGAGTGACACAGCCATCTTTGAGACACTGCCTCTCCTCGTCTCTTCTAAATTCTGTGTCCTGCAGTGTGCTGGGCACATTGACGGAAGGGGAAATGTTACACCTGTCTCTTCATGAGCAAGTTCTATCGTTGATTCCTTTCTTGGTTGATAAGACAGCTGTTCCCACACCAGGGATATCCCCTGTGTGGTATGTGTGCCAATGACCTGGGGCACAAGTGCCAGTTTTCCTGAAGCTGCTGTGGTCCTTCCCCTGCACAGTTCCCTGATTAGGGAAATCTGGCTCAGGCCCCCTTGGCATTCTACCGCTCTGTGCCTGCGGCAGTGGTATTTTACATAGTAGGCCAACTTCTCATGAACTAGCAAAGTGGCTCAAGTACAACTGCTTCTAGTTTCCCTTGACTGAGAAAATTCAGACATTCATAGGTAGTAATGATAGTCAATGACACTGTGTCCTCTTCCTGATATCTAAATAAAGAAAAGTTAACTATGAGGATTCAATATCATGCTAAGATATTGTGATGGTTAATTTTATAGATCAATTGGGCTGGGTCATGGTTCCCAGATAAGTGTTCAAACATTATTCTGGATAGGATGTTTCTGTGAAAGTTTGGTTGGGAGAGACCAATATTTAAATCAATGGAATATGAGTAAAGTAGATTACCTTCTGTAATGTGGTTGGTCCTCATCCAGTCAATTAAAGGCCTGAATAGAACAAAAGATTAACTTTTCTCAGCAAGAGAGAATTCTACAGCAGGCGGCCTTTGGACTTGAAGTGAGACACTGGATCTTACTTGGTCTTTGGCTTGATGGCCTTTGACCTCAAACTGCAACATCAGTTCCTCCCTAGGTCTCCAGCCTCCTGGCCCACACTGCAGATTTCTTAACTGCCAGCTCTCAAAATCACATGAACCAATTGCTTAAAATAAATCTCTTTCTGTAAATACAAATATCCTATTAATTCTGTTTCTCTGGAAAATTGTGAATAATACAAATATGTTGGTAAACTCAGATTTCTCTTCCGCAGGAATGTAATAATTGTCTTGCAGGGGGGCAGGTGGTGGAACTTTTGCCCTGTGGCCTATATCCTCATGGTTTTTAGAGGCTGCCCCACAGCCATTTTTCTCTTCTTCTGCTTATGCAGATCAGTACATTTGGGACATGTTTAATAGGTGAATGAAATGCCAGTCTTTGCATCTGTCAGGCACCTTCAATCACTACAAGCTATTATTTTAGATTTCCCTCATTTGGCTTGGAGACAGATGGGCGTGAACACAGCAACCCCTATGGAATATCCACCTTGTACAACCTCTTCACAACCATTTCCAGACAAGAATGTGAATATTGAACAGTGTCTTGGTCACCTCAGGCTGCTATAACAAAATACCATAGACACAAAATACCATACCACAGTTATGGTTTAAACAACAGACATTTTTTTCTCACAATGCTAGAGGCTGTGAAGTCCAAGATCAAGGTGCCAGCAGATTCAGTGTCTGGCGAGGGCACCCTTCCTGGTTTGCAAATGGCTGTCTTCTTTCTCTATTCTCAAATCAAGGAGTGGGAGAGGGCTCTGGTCTCTTACTCTCTTGTTAGTACACTAATCCTGTCATGGAAACTTCACTCTCAAGATCTCATATAAACTTAATTACATCTCAAAGACCACACCCACAAATACCATAACTTCCAGGATTAGGGCTTTAACATATGAATTTTGGAAGAACATGTTCAGTCTATAACAAGGAGGTACCTAGAGGTGGCATGGTTAATTCTGTCCCATCTTAATAAAACCTAAAGGAGTTGTTTCCCCCCAACTGTTTGAAGTTTTTATTAGAAAGCGAGTACTTTGCATCTCTTTGAACTTAGTTTTTGTGATGTAGGCAAAAAGGAAAATTTCCATCCTACTTCCTATTACCCAAAGACTGCCAAAGACAGTTTTTCTTGCAGTTTTATAGAGAATAATTAGATTTTATAAGAATATCTTATCATAATGAGGAACTATGTATTGCTTGTTCTCCATTTAAATACCACATCTCTTAAAACTGCTACCTGAAATTCCATGAATGGCAAAATGTATCCTTTGCCTCATTGTGAAAGTACAGCAGGGAATGTGGGTAGCCACCTGGCTAGAGTGCAGGCTTGGCCTTTTATACAGGAACAAATGTTAGCAGGATTATTGGATTTTGTATGTCTCTGGGGGAAACTCACTCTGTGTTATTTCTTCCTTTGCTGTGAGGTCAGCCACTAGGAAGCAAGAGTATGTGTGAATTAATTGATGGAAGTCACAAAAGCAAGCAGAGACTAACCGTATATAAGCTTTAGAAATACAAACACCTCTTTAGATTTTATAGGCAGAGTTCTGCATTTGGGCACTACACATATGTACTCCTTAATTTATCAACTATTGGGGGGCGGAAATCTAGTCAATGTTGTATTTCTTAATGTCTTTAATGACACATACATTTATTTACAAGAATTATATACCAGAATAGCTCAAATAACCTTGCTCTGACTCTTTTAACCAAATATACACATTAAAATGTACTGGAGAAATAATTGAAGAAATTTTAAAAGAACAAAATTAAGAGCATTGTTTCTTGTTTGGTCAGTGGTTCTTGGGGTGGTGAGGTGATAACTACCAAATGACCTCCTGTAAGAAATTAGATCAGGACATGAAAGTAGTACATTATAAAAAAACCAGTAAAACCAGTAGAAAAGGAATTAAAATTATTTCTAGCATTTTTTGAAACAGAAGAGAATCGTGTATGTTTTTACTAAGAAGTAGAAGTGCATTTGGAGCCATTATCCTTACATGCCAAATAACATAAAACAATATACATTAATGTTAAAGAATTTGACAGTAGGTAAAATAGCCTGCAGCAGCTATCAAAACTCCTACCTGTTAATATTGTGAGGATTGTGAAAATGAAGTATTTCTCTCAAAAGTTGTTTCTTTCAATATACTTATTTTCTTGTGAAAAAATAGTAAGTAAAAAAATGTCAACATAAACATCTAAAGCTGTAAAATTTGAAAATTGTATTTACTTTAATGCTTCAGCTTTCTATTACCACTATATCACATTGAAAAGGACTTATTTCAGAATATTTTAATTGTTGGCATAATCAGATTAGGTACCTGGATCAGGTAAAGACATAGCAATCATCAAAGGGGAAGATATTTGGTTAGTGGCTCAATTCTGTGAATTTTCAGTGATACATGAGTTAAATAATGCCGTGTTTTAACAGGAAACTGAAACATGATATTCAAATGTAGATACTGATACCATTGTGTATTATATTATTTTTTGAAAAGATAAGTGTTTAGGTTTAAATTAAATGATATTTTAGGCTGATTTTAAACATGCAGTCTAAATTTGAGAATATGGAGATTTAAAAAAATCTAACAAATACAAACAGAAAATGCTCTATAAATTATGTTATCTTACTGGATGAGAAAACCCATAAAGATATCCAATTATGCAATTCCTATCCAGTAACTAACAAATAAATTAATGGCATGATACAAGAGCATGGACAACTTTTATTAAAATTTTTAAAAACCTTGCACTCCCCAAAGTCAAACTTAAAAAAAATAAAAGAAGCAAGCACTAGTATTTGAGGTATTTTTTGGTGCCATAGTATAAGTGGCATTTTGCATACTGCACTAGAAGGGCCAGAACACCTTTCAAATATTAAAACAAAAGAAGTATGATAGAAAATACACAATTGTATGAATCATAATCATGACATCACTATATGCCTTTTGTGACCATAGGCAAGTACCACTTAATTACTTGGAGTCATAATTATCACTCCAAAACAAATGAAATAACATGTTTAAAAGTGGTTTGCACACTATAAAATGGCATATGGAAGAAAGATGCACATAAAGTTTTAGAGTCTCTTTTAGAGTCCATGCTTGACCAGGGTGAGAATTATATTTGTCAGAATATAAGACAAGAACAATGAGGAGGAGGTACACAAATATTAGAATATTAATTATATTAGAAAATAAAAGATAGCATATTTTTAAAATACAAATAGACTTTATGTTTTCATAAGAGGGCATGAGTTTTTAAAACATGACTATCACAAATTTTGTATACTGAATATTGTTAAGTTCTATTTTTTGGAAAAACATGCATTTATAGAGTAAAATGTATTCAGTTAGATAATAGATGGTTTTCAAAATATTATGTTCTACACAAATGATAGTTTCCTATAAGTAAAAAAAAAATTAACTCCAGAGATCAATGCTGAATTACCTGATAATTCAATGGCCACATTAATTTATTCATCCAATGTAATTAACATTGCTTATAATGTTATAATATTAAAAATCAGAACATTGATCCTGGGGTATCTTAAAATGTAACAAGAAGACTGTATTTAGCACAATTCCAGGCATGGATTCTTCCTTTTGAGAGGAGCCTATTGTTGGCAAGGAGGGTCATTTCTTCAGAACCTAGGTTTTAACAAAAAGGCAAGAAGAAGGGTGCTTGAACAAGCAGCAGTGAGAGGTAAAGTGAATACAAGAGAGGAACACCATAGTGAACAACTGCATGGAAAAAGAAAAATGAAGATTTTAGAAGCTTCTACGACAACCTATTTTACTGAGAGTCTTGTTTAAAGAGAATTTTTAGGAAGGTTCACCAGGCATTTGCAGTACGATATACCCATCATATCTACAAGAAATTTCCTCTAAATATATATATTGTAAAGCTCAAATGATTTTGGATTTAGATTTAGGGGAATGGTTATTTGTTTAAGAAGTAGTACAGAGCTCAAATTGGCCCCAAAGAGACCCACATTATATTCAAGATCAACACAGAAAAATACCTGTATATTCGATGACATATTACTTAATTGAAGGATAATATAAATCTTTTTCTGTAGCCAATACTGTTGAAAGGGGTTTAATTAACTGTACATGTTCACTCCTGCAGGGCACTACATATTGGGTTCTATATCAAGTTAATATTTAGATATACAAATTTCACTTTGCTTAGTCATGTCTTCCCCAAAGTTATAACATCTCACCTTGATATTTACTGGGTAGAAAATATATTTTATTAAAATTTCCTCTCTATTATTTTTCAAATTTTAATTTAGGTAGCAATTGTAGTAGAGTACAATTCTAATAACTCAATCTTGAAATTTTTATAACTACATTTATATTTCTATAAGAACAATGTTTCATATAGTTAGATATATTTCTGTAATATTAGTTTGCATCATGATTAAAATATCCAAAACAAATAGAAGTAGTTTCTTTTTGTTCCTAACACATATTTTGATGAACTAATGAATATTTTTAAAAGATCATATTTTTCATATATTTAAAAATGAATTTCAATAAAATTGAAATAATTAATTGTAGGTTATACCAGAAAATTAAGGAAAAAATTCTTTTATAGTAAAACGTAACAAAAGTTAAACAAATTAATTTAAAATCTGAATTATAATTTAAAAAATAATTTTTATCAGGCAAAACTTCTTTTCCATAAAATAGTTATTCATTTTTCTGCAACTGTAAAACCATATTACCAAGATGGCACCACCATGTAGCTACTAATCTTCCTTCCAAATTATGGTAAACATTTTTAAAAGAGCACCATCTTTATAATAATAAATATAAAATTATTTTTCTGCTACATCTTGAAATATAGCATTTTGCCTTGGAAATAATTTTTAATGAAATATATTTTAGTCATATCAATTCCATACCTAAACAATACTTTCAGAAGATTACTTTTGCCAATATTTTGATACCTATTTCATTAACCTTAAATAGCTGCTTCAAAGATATCAAGAAATCTTATCTAATTTTACAAATATGCCTTGCCTTTTCTCTTCCATTTTCATATATGTATACATGTTAGCTTCTGTAGTTGGACTTTCTAAACTATAAGTGCCTGTCACCTGTCTAACTCATGCTTCAATGCTTAATTTAAAAGCTACCTCATCCATGAATTCTCTTTTTGTTATTTTAGCCTGCAGTCATTGCTACTGCCCTGTTATGTTATGTAGTCTTTTTAGTTATATTCAATAGTTTGAAAGTATTCAAGTTTTTCTACTTGATTATGTATAGGGCTTTTCATAGATGTATCAATTTTTGTTGAAAAAAATTGTATGAAGAGCCAAAGGTGACATTTCTCTAAGGTATTAGTACCAGGAAAATTTACAATTCCCATGAACACCAAGTACATTTTTAATTTCATAGACATTGGTCCTTGTAATAGATCCTATTTTATTTTATTACTGTTGGTCAGAAGCCCAGCACCAAATTTGCACCTCGTATCTTGAAAGTGTAGAGCAACTTATAACTTTCTGTTTATAGGAATCTATTAGCTTTACATCTGTTTTCATTCTTTTTTTCCTATTCTAATTCTCCCTTGCCCTGATTTTCTTCATTTATGTTATTTACGAATTCTTTTAAACCACCTCAAAATCTCTTCATATCAAAGAGAAGCATAATGCAAATCGATAGAAAATAAACTGTGAAAATAATTATCTTTATATGGCAAATTATTTTCAAAGTGAGGAGTGAACAAGAAAATAATTTCAGATTCAAAAAACATATATTAGAACTTCTATATTTATGTCTTACTTTAAAAGAAAACATCAATTCACTTTAGAAATATTCAGTATGCAAATTGAAGAAGTACATGTAGACAATTTACAAATAAATCTACATATATCCTGTGTACATGCACATGCATGAGTGTCCCTTCTTCAGTACTAAAGGGCCTATTCTACCAGCTGCAGGGAGTGTGACTGACAACTGACGACTTTCTTACCTCTCAAGAATTGCCCTTAGCTAAAGAAGTTGCCTTGCTCAAGGTCCTGTCTCCTCCTTGAGGGTGTCCTGTATCTAACAGTTAGTTGATATCAGAGTTATAAAAACCTGGTCCCGTTGCCCTAACTCAGTGCAACTCTTAAGCACCATCCAGCTTCAGAGCTCCCTGTGGAGTTAGTTGATACTTTTGCTATGACAGTCTCATTGTCCACCTTCTTCTACTGCTCAGTCCTCCTTTTTCACTTCTGCTATATGTGTAAATCCTAAGAGCATTTCTTAAACTTCCTGTACCATAATTTCTATATCAGAGACTGCTTCTCAGAGATTTCAACCTCTACACAGATAGATAGACCAATTACCTACATAGGTAGGTAGATAGGTAGGTAGAAACATACATCATGCATAAAGTGATTGACAGAGAGGGATGCCACCTGTGTATAGCACAAGGTAAATAACTAATCCTGAACAAAGTGAACTATTCTCCATGACACTTGGTAGATCTTAAAAATTCTCCTATTCTAAGCTATTCCTTCTTATTCCCATAGGAATATATTTAATCTTTTCATGCTACTTTTTGGTTGAGGACTAATTTCCATCTATTCTGTAGAGGAGCTGATCTTATTAATACTAACTAGGAGGCAGCAATTATGGACTCTAAAGCCAGCTACTTGGGTTTGAATCTGAGCCCCTCCATTTACTAAATGTGTGACCTTCGGCAGTTACTTACCCTCTCTGGGCCTCAGTTTTATTTGTAACATAAGGATAATAAGAATAACTATTTCATAGGGTTTTTGGGACAATATAATGACTTAATTTAAAGTGCTTGGAAAAGAGTCTGGCGTATATAAGTGTTAGCTATAATCATAATTTTAAAAATGAAGTGTGAATTACCCAGTTCTGTACATTAAGCACTTTTTAAAAAATCCCAACTATTAATAGTTGTTCCATATAGCCTGTGTGGATAATGCTGTAACTGAAAAGTAACTTAGAGGATGACATAATTGATGGCAATGGAAAAATGACATGTGAATTGTTTCTTTGACATTTTGGTATCATCAGAAAAAGAAAGGCTTTATAAGCTAAGGTACGTGGAAACTGTAATTGACACCGTTTAGGCTATCAGGTTGCAGTTATATGTAGATGGATGTTCTGGGTAATTCTAGCCAGAAATTAGAGGGAACTACCATGATGGTTTTAAAATGTATCTGGAAAGTTTTATAAACTTCCCCCATCTAAAAGAAGAATTCATTACCCGCCTCCTTAAAAAGGGGCCAGCTTGTAGAACTGCCAGGAAGAATAGAATGGGGTGAATATGAAACTGCATGGTTTCTGAGACTATGCTATCAAAGACCATGTAAGTTTTCTTGGTGGGCCTTTGAATGCTGTCTCCAAGACGCTATGGTCACTATGAAAGTAGTTCAGTTAACATGAGATCACCTTGTGTAAAGACAACATAGAAACATGCCAGAGGAGGCACAGCTTGCCTACCTGTCTGGGAACTTTACGAGCCCAGGTACCAGACATGTATGTGAAGATGCTTCAAGATGACCCCATGCAAGAACCAGAGCAAGAACTGCTGAGCCAGTCATTCCCTAGTCTTGAGCAAAATAAGTGACAATTTATATTTTAAGCTACTCTTTTGCAGTGATTTGTTACTTAGCACGAGATAGCAACAGAGATATATGTCCCTATTTAGATCCTAAGTTAATTATTTTTATGTAAAGGAATGAGTGCAGGAATCAAAAATTAAAGATATAGACATTCATTAAAAATGTTTTTTGTTTTGAAAACAAAGATACTGTTAAATATCTTGAAATTTTGTTAAGCAATAATTAAATATTACCCCACCCAGTTTTCTTAGCTTCCACCAAAATGCAGACTTCTTTCATTTATTTCAGAAGTTGAATAGGAGAGGACCCCCATCACTCAACACTCACATACCCACACGCACACACACATTGCACACTCCACACTACCCCTGCTTTTCTGGTGGGTAAACAAGGAGAAAATTTTCTATTATTAAAATCTATGGGCACAGCCTGGTCAATTCTTTGTGGAGGTAAGATCTTCTATCTTTGCTTAAAATTGAGACAATTGACACAATGATAGCATCTAATCATAATAGTTTTTGTTCATTCGAGGTCCTGGGAAACTCACCTCCTACTCTATAATAGAATTATTATGAAGTAGGGTGTGCACAATATTTCAGAACAGGGAAAAAGAGATATGAGTTTTGTTCTCATAGAGTCTGTGCTTTCCTGATCTTCATTGCTATCACTTGTGAAAATAATCTTTTTGGAATAATATGGCCAAAGTCTTGTGATTCCAAAGAATCAAGGACACTAGTGTCAATTTATGAAGCCTGTTTTTTGTCTGATGGTAAGAGAACAGACTCATGGCTAATGGCTAAGAGTGTTGGTCTACAAGCTTAAGATTTGCCAAGGGGGGTTTGACTCAATACAAGTGCCTGCTTTCTAACAGAAATATGTATAGATTTATTATTCTAGGATAAGCATTTGAAATTATACATCGTATCAATACTTTCTGTAGCAATTAGTAATTGGACCTATTTATTCCTATATAAGAGCAATTGCACAATTGGAATATTTTCTTTCCACCTCTTCCTTTCAAAGCACCTTAGAAAGAGGTGGCTTAAATGAATGTACCATGCTTGATGGGTTGTTTATTTAAACAGTAGAGGAGATATTTATTAAGGAAATGTTATCTCAGTTTTAAACTGTAAAATTTATTTTTGTTTTCATTGTAGGTGAGCACATCTTTATAAATGAATTTATAAGCACAATTCTGTGAGGCTTTTGAAAGCAGCCACCGATACTCTGAAATCTCTACTGGAACTTGGTTTGTCACCTGTGGAAAAGTAATTCTGGTTAAGCAGCACTGAGATTAGTCATTTGGCCTCTACTGAGTTGCAGTTGTTCAAGCTTCACTAGAATCTTCCCCATCTTTTGGCACCTGAGTGTTATACATACCTGTGATCATAAACTGTAACTGAACCAATAGAATCGACAGCCCAGAAAGCAAACACTATTGTTGGCAGTTGAGGGAAGGACTCTCAGAGGAGGACCATGTTTATATGACAACTCCACTGAGGTGAATCACCACTAAAGGAAACAGACTCTAGCGTATGCAAGCTGTTTTTCCTTATTATGCAGAGTGTCTAAAACGAGCAATTAATATTAAGAGTTTCTTTATAACATCTGGGTTTTTTTCTCAACATTCCTTCTATCAAATTAGCTAAAGACCCATCTTGGGAATTCTGCAACTCCAATGGCACTTGGAAAACCTAGTGTCTGGGTATATTAATGTTCCAAAAGGGAAAATAGGTACATGTGTTAGAAGTAACAACATTCTATCTAAAATTGTCTTAGGTATTAATGTCTTCTGACACAGATTTAAGGTAACAGCAAACCACCAACACTTGCGGAAACAAACGAACAGAAGGAGTAGCTCTCTTTATACCAGTATTTAGCTCAATTCTTCCCTCTCTTTGGGAACAGAATCTCCATTTTCTTGGAATAAAATGGAGTTTTCTGTAGCTTGCTGTCTTACTTTGTAATTTCTCTATTCATTTGTTAAGGCCCTGGACTTAATACATTGTCAAATGAAATGCAGCATAATCAAAAATTAAATAAACACATGAGAGACTACTATATATTTGAGGATAAAGAAGGTCCAACCTTTCTTTGGAAAGCAAAACCTATATTTAATAGAGACAACAACTGTAGAAGCATATTTGTGTAACAGAGAAAATGAAATATCATTTTTCTCTACCTTATTCTTCCTCTCTCTCATTCTTGGATATATAATGTTTCTTTTTCTTCATGGATGGGTCTGACTCAGGGAGATGTGGAGAGTACAGTTTTGTTTCCTCTATGTAAATACGTAAAAACCCGTTTGAAACCAATGAAGGATTGTACCATGCCTCTATTCTAAGGAGAAGGTGATCATCAATACTAACTCGCAGAAATCTAATACACCATGGAAGAGTGAGAGAAAGGCATATACCATTTAAATAAAAGCTTTAGAAATAGAACCTTGTTCTTGAACTTTAATTTGCATTGTGCTAAGTGACTTTCATTTTCTAAAGCTGAAAGAATGGACCATAAAAGATGGTCCGTATGGCTCTACATAGGTTATTTTGTATATACAGTGACTGTAGTATTTCTCCAAAAGCATTTTGGTAGATTATTTCTTATATTCCCAAGAAGTTCTTCAGCTGTTCTCAAAAATTAGTGATTGTTTTTTTTTCCTTTGGTCATAACTAACACAGGAAAGAAAGTTATTATCAAAAATATAGTTACACTCAAAAGATTTTGACTTTTCTGAATAAAGAAATAATATATAGTGCTTGACACTGTGCCTATAATTTTACACCTCAGTGATTTTAATATAATGAATAATAGATATGTAATTTCAACCTTCAACTCTAGTAAGAGATGGGTTTGCTGCTGCCACTTGAAATTTAGATTCATGTCTATTAGCTTATACAAGGGAGTTCCAATATAGGAGTATGCCAGTCATCAAAATGTTCAAATTTGTATGTGGTTATCTTAATTTTTTTTCATCTGAAGCACATATTTTGTTGGTCAGTGAAAAGCCATTATATACAATTTCAAATAAATTTTGTGTACAGATTGCTTGAGGAACACCTCAGTTAAATAACAAAAATTAAACATTTTTCTTAATTCAGTTAAATGATCATCCTGCCCATAAGCAGTAGTTATCAAAGTGTGGTCCCCAGAACAGTAGCATCAGCATCATCTGGGATTTGTTAGAAATGAAAATTCTCAGACCTTACTGAGAACAACTGATTCAGAAACTCTGGAGGTGAGGCCCAGTGATCTGATTCTTAATAAGCTCTCTAGATGATGTGTGGTCTGCTTTAGGAGCCACTGGCTGCAAGAATAAAGCAAATAGGATGAAAAACAAAATTGATAGTTTAATATTTAGGGTAATAATGCAGTAATAGGAGGTACCGGGAAACTAAAGTCACCATCACACATACCTTCTCAGCTAGCTTTAGGTAATTTGTTGGCATAATAATAGTTTAAAAATCTGTAGTACATTGAAGTTATAAAATTGAAGGCCAAGGGTGGTGGCTCACACCTGTAATCCTTGCATTTAGGGAGGCTGAGGCAGGAGGATCGTTTAAGGCCAGGAGTTAGAGATCAAATTGTTTTCACATGCTTCACCATATTGGTTTCTCATAACTAGCCTCTGAGCTAGATAGCAGAAACAAAATGTTCCCTATCCATTAGTAAGAGCACTCAAGATTTTGTCAAATGTCACCCACTTAGAGATGGTATTAGGACTCATCTTCTATCCCTGGGGCTCTTTGCAACATACTGTGGTAAAATCAGACCATTATAAACAAGGGACTGATTAAAAATGTAGAATTTGGAATGTTTTTGTGATTTTACATCAATTATATTTCCATGCTTGGTTATCACTCTTAATATTAAATGACATATTAAAGTGTATCAGAGGAAATATCTCCACTTGTAAGAACTGTCATATGCCTCATTGTGTGAATTTATTGAGAAAATTAACCTACTATATTCACTATATTGAAGTTCATTTATTGCATTGAGATATTGATAAATTGTAAAATTTATAATAGATATATTTCAAGAAAAATATTAGTCTTTATCTTTTTTCTTTTCTCAGACTAAAACTCCAGTCAAATTAAAACTGTTTTGTTCACTCACGAGGTACTTTTTGAGTGCCTACTTTATTAAGTATCCTTTCTAGGCACTAAGAAAATAAAAAAATGCCATAAGTCTTGTACTCCAAGAGCTTCCTTTATTTAGAAAAAGCAAACAAAAAACCCAGGAAGACCAAAGTCACATTCATCTTGGCCTGCGGTTTAGCAATAGCCTCCTCAACTGTTTTAGCACTCTTTTCCATGCTGCAATAGACAATAAAGCTTTCCCAACTTAAATGAGATTATATAATTCCTCTGCCCAAAACTCATTAGAAGATTTTTGTAACATTTAAAGAATAAAATTACAAGTATTTTCAATAAGACACTAGGTTCCACATTATCTGACCCGCTATGTATTCTCTGACATACTTTGTTTTAACCATGTCCTCATTGTTCCTTCCACATGTTAAGTATATGTCCAACTCATGTTCTCTGAACCAGCTGTCATTTGGCCCAGACCACTTTTGCCCTAACAATTTGCATGGCTTATTATTTAATTTTATTCTGTTCTCTATTCAAATATAACTTTGTTAGAATAGGCTTTCCCTGATTGAGAACTCTGTGTAAAATAGTCCCAGACATTTCCAATCTAGTCACTTTCAAATACCATCTTGCCACATTTCTTGTTCAAGGCACTTATGAATGCCTGATAGTGTATCATATGTTATATGTCATTTATGCTTATTATTTAATAGTTAACGTTACAAAAATATATCAATTCTTAGATAGTAATTGTTTGTTTATAATCATTCTCTTCTAGTACTTGTGTTCCAGGAAGGCAGAGATTTTTGTCATTGTCTTCACTACTATATTCTTAACGATAAGATTTAAAAGTTAGCAACATACAACAAATTATGCATTAAGAATAAGTCATTTATAATGGAAAATTTCTATTAATTATAAAAAGTAGCACACAGCACAATTATGCCCTAAATAATGTAATTAGCAAGCATTTGAGAGATAAATTGGTAGACTAGAATAAGAAAATAAAAGCATACAAAGACAGCAGGAGATTCATACTATCTTGTTTCAGTGCAGCCATGTACTAATCTAGTACATAGACATCATACAATATATGGGAGGTGAAATATAGTAAATCATATAGAATTATTAGAATTCAAAAGAACCAAATTATATGGCAAGAGACATCCTCTTTTTAGTCATTTATATTTATAGATTATTTTATAGAAAAATGAAACTTTATAAGAATTACAAATGCTCTTAATTTTTCACATTATATAAATGAATCAATGACAAATTTGGTTGATCTATGTGTCAGAAAATATGGCACTTTGTATGCATAATCTATGGTAGAATATGTATATATAGGATTCTGTTTTTATTCATTATTATAGTCCCCAGAGCACATAACTATCTTTTAGATAATAAGTGCTTAATATATAAATGAAATAATAGTGTGTGTGTGTACTTTTATTTCCAAATAACTTAGAACTCTTTTTCTCTTTGCCATTTGAGGTCAGGTACTTGCTATCCTTTCTTAGCGGTAACACATTTTTCACTCCAATTTAGTGTAAACTCTTACTCTCTAGTGCTGTCAGCCTGTAGGTAATGTTTTCATTAATCATCAATCATCTTCCTCTTTACTGGTTTATGTAGGTCTGATGTGTAACCTGCAAGATTCTGTACAAGAAAAATCTCCATCATAAGGAAGGTACCAAACTTCTGGAACTATTATTGCACTAGTGAATGATGACCTTTATCAAATGGTGGGCAATTAGCAAACCTCTAAAACATCTTAACTAAATTGTTATCAGCAAACTTGATGTCTCGAAAAAAAAACCAATAAAGAGGCAATGGTTTCCAATATTTATTATGAATCAATATGAGGAAATTTAACTGATTTTAATAAATATTATTTCCAATGTTTCTCATTTGGGTGTGGATATAGATCAGAAGTAAATAATGCTATAATTATTTTGGAAATACTGTTTATTTAAGTGGTAAATATTAATGACCTATATCATTATAATTTATGGTGACTAACAAAAGAACATAGGTTATTGCTGGTTTATCTCAAACGGAGAAGTACAAATATATTTGAAGAGGAACAAGGGGGTTCTAAATACACTGAAAGGGAGACACTTTCAAACAAATGATCATTTCCTTTATAAAGAGACTTAAGTAGATATTATTTCTTATTGTTTTCTCTGTTCTTAGACTCATATATACTTTGAGCACTTTAATAAAAGTTCAAAGTAGTGATATAAAATACACATAGAAATTCAAAGTAGGGATATAACATGTGAGTGGTAGCATATTAGTATAAAGCCTGAATAAGTAACAGTAGTAGTCGAGCAGTAAACTGCATTTCCTGTAGGCAGATTTAAGATACACATTTGCTGATGTATCCTTTAGCCTACCCACCATTGTTACAATTTAGATATTGTAACTTAAACTCCCTATTTGTAGTATATAAAATTATTTCCCTTCCCCCTAGCCTTAAGGAGTTAACACATAACAAACTGAAGAAATGTAGTGTGAAGCAGCAAAGAAATTGGAAAAGTCATTATATTTGTCTTTGAGGGACATTATAATAGTTTTATCATCTACCTGTTATATAATTTTCAATAAGATTTATCAATATCCTCTTTGTAGTTTGTGGCATATAAGAATAATGACTTGCTCAAAAATTATTGCTATTAAGAATGATGATAGTCTCCATTATTGAATGTATTCTACAAACTTGCCATTGTACTAGTCATTTTACATATTTTATTTCACTATTCTTCACCATATTATTATGAGATAGTTAATAGTGTTACTATTTTACCAGTAAGATTTTACTGGGGCTGCAAGAAGTAACTCAACATTCTAAAGTCAAATATTTAGGGAAAGGTGAAGCAAGAATTTAAAGCCTGATATATCTGACTCCAAATCCTCTTTTTTCACATTGTCAATCTGAAGGACTCTGTAAACATTTGTTACTAGGTCGGCATTTAGGTGGGCATTTTTGGTATCCTCTACCCGTTTCACTGAATGATGAGTAGTATCTTAAAAACACAAAGGGCCTCCTTGGTTGTCATTGGAGACAATCAGGGAAGATGGTAAAGCTGTCACTGTATGTAGCCATTTTGCTAGACGATGGCCGTGGATAACAGCTGAACTCCATCAAGACAAATGGACAATGGCAGCTGAAAGAAGTAAAGCTGGTTGAGCATCTTGTTCTTGTAGAATTAGTAGAGCTAGTTTAGGGTTGAACAAGAGCTGCCTGAATGAGAAATTAAAAACACATGTTGTCCCCATACTCTACTATGTGTTCAACTGAATTGGAAGTTGCAACTAAGACACTTCTTACAAATTTTCTTTAGTTGGGTGTAGAATCAAAATGAAATATATAAAAAAAATGGTGTGTATTTGATTATGAGAGCTGTTGGAAAAAAGTATAACTCTCAATCTTGGTAGATAAAATATTTCAACAATGTCTTAAAGCAAAGGCTGTCGTGGTCACACCTTGTATCCCTTTGCCCATTTGAATTCCCTAAGGCTGTGATGGTTTCCTGTATTTTCAAAATTTTCCATTCCAGGCACCTTCAACTCTCATGTACCAGAGGATATCAAAGACGTTGTTCAGCCTCAAGCCAGGTGTAACCTGGAAGTAGAGGGGAGTTCACATCCTAAGAGACGACTGTTTCCAGTAAGGGTTGGTAGTCGGTGGATAAACTCTTTAGCTTTCTAACTAACTGTTTTGAGTGGTGATTCTATTTCAGGATCCTCATGGTTTTTCAGAGAGGTCTCAATGGGACTGAGTTGCAATAACCCACAGCAGTATCTTGATCTTTAACGTATACTCTTCAATACCTTTTGTCACTTTGTTGTCTCATTTTACCACTTCCCCACATGTACCTCCTAGGACTATGTCCCAAATAAACTACAGATAGGGAAGTCCTTGCCTCAGAGTCTCCTTTTTCTGAACCTAAGCCTATTTCTTAAAGAATGCTGTTAAAATTGTAGGGGCATTCTCTGATACAAGTCTTTCACATTACCATATTTAATGCTATCAAATGTTTATAATTTATCTTCCCTAATATACCCTAAAATCTGTGGGTAAGCACTGCATCTGCTTTTCTTTTCTTCTCTGCTCTCCTCTTCTTTTTTTCTACAATAGCCATTTTCTCTTTGCACCTAGCACAGTAGCTGATACATAGGTGTTCAATAAGTACTTATTACTAATTGGAGTTCCCATCACAAGTATGCATGGTTGGTGTTAATGGATTATTTTATGAAATGAGTTAAGTAACTTGCCCAGTGTTACATTAACAGTGACAACTGACAGGGACAAGATTTCAATTTAAGTCTCTCTACCTTCGCAACCTATGTTCTTTCTACTATGTATCCTCTGACAGCATGGATCAAGGAGAAATTGCCATGTTCTAATAGCCCTTTTTAAGATTCTAGTTCAATGGCTACCAAAGAGTTAGAAGAATGTTCAAGCTGAAGACTTTCAGACCTTGTAAACCCTCTGTGGTATTTCACAAGTGTATGGAACCATTACGGTCAGAAAATGCTTTTATATAGTATGCTTGTGATCTGTGTACTGTGTATGTGCCTTGGAGATTAGAGAAGAACACCTCCTGTGAAGTTTAGTGTGAATGATAAGTGATATAAAAAATGGATATACATTTGGACCATTTCTCACCTCAATTTTCTTCCTCTAGAATTACCCCTTTGTATTTGAAGAATGCTACACATAGTTTATTTGTAGGAGACATCAAATTGAATGAGATTTGTACTCTACCTCTATCTTACAAGCCATGACAAATTTGTCAGTCCAAGCTGTGACAGTGCTATGAAGGGATCATCCTATTGGAAATCAGACATCTGCCTATAGTAAAAATATAAGGAGAATTTCAGGATATTACTATTAAATATTTTCATAATTTTGATGCAAATATATTCATGTCAAGTTTAATTATGTATGCTTTAAAATATTTTATGTGCCCACAAATAATCTGATCTTCTCATTTTGACTAACCAACCAGACATACATTTCTTCTAGCAAGAATATATAAACAGATACATATTCAATAAATACATGTAGCAATGTAAATCTCTATAATATTTAACTTAATTATGTAAGCACTTAAAATTAAATATATAAAATAATAAGTTAGTTTAGAAAAGTTACTTTTGTCTATCTCACAATTCACTAAGTAATTTTTTTCAACTAACATGCACCTTCAGTATCACTGTCTTCATTCCCACTAGAAACATATATTAAGTCATCTAACTTCCAAATTCACTCTTAATCTCATCCTATTATTTGAGATACAACCCTTATTGAACCAACAGGAATTTTATCCTAAGTCACAGTATATCATTCACATAGCATGTGGACAAGTTCTTTTCTTTCTTTTTTTTTCCCCTGGGAATATATATTTGTGATCTTTCAATGTCACTCACTGCTTCTTCTATCCATTTCTAAGCTGCTTTTTAAAATGCTTCTTTATTATAATATAATACCTCAAACTTACAATAGTGAATTAATTTCTGAATAAACAGCTATTAAATCTCTGATAATATTTTCTACTTTTTAAAATTATATTCCATATATGAGGGTCAAACTAGCATTAATTGAAATAATTTCAGGCCGTTCTGTCTTCTCCCCCAAAAAACATTGCTGTCTGTAATACAGTAATTGGGGGAGTTCTTGTTAATAAGAGAATATTTTTAAGGACATAAAAAGATAACTCTGATTTTTATAAAGAATAATTTTGGTAAAAAGTTCTCTTTATATTTAGGTATGTTGAAAAAGTTAATTTCCTATCTACAGCAGTCTGCTGGTTCTATTTTCCTGCCTTCATTTGGATTCTTTTCAATGGAAAAAGCATATATCCTTTTTCAATAAAAAACAAAGTTTTAGTATTAACCTAACTATAGGAATTTTAATTCCTTGTATTTTAAAGAAGAATTTTACAGACAGTTTTGCTTTAACTACAAATACGTGTGTGTGGAGGGAGATGTGTGTGTTCATGCATATACATGAGCATATATGTATATGTATGTATGCATGGAGAGTAGTAATGGAAACTGAATATATTCTTGAAAGCTATTAAACTATGGAATGGAATAGTCTATGAAATTAGATAAAATAGTAATAGTAATATAACTGTGTGCATGGTTTAACAAATCTGATACCATTTGTATACTGTAAAGATTTATTTAAAAGTAATAATTTGTTTTTGCTTTGTTAATTGATTATTATTTGTTTGTTTTAATGAATCACTTGGATAGGCCGTTTCTTGCAAAAAATAAGCAAACTAATACATATAATGAAGACAACAGAATCATATGGGTCAAATTTTTACAACTCTTGACCCTACAATAAAAGAGATTTCCACACATTATCATAGACAGCAAAGCCATTTTATTACCTTTTTATCTCCTCCTGTTACTCTGTCATCCCCAATCTACATGGAAAAAAAAACTGATAATGGCACCATTCTATGAAAAACCTGTTGGATAATGTTTTTTTATTAGCTATGCTTTACTCCTTTGGATTCACTCGGTAAAAATTATGACAAAATCTAATCAAAGTATATTAAAAAGAAATTGTGACCTCTTTTCTATAAAATGTAAAACAATTGCTAGTGTGTGTTCTGCAATGATTTACTGTATATATAAGTGAATGGGCACGCAGAAAAGCAGATATTTGATGGGTAAGGGTGATAAATATTCATAAACCTAGTTAATACTAAAACATTTTCTTCTCTGCAACGGATTCCACTTTACTTATTTCTACTTGCAGGAGTGGTAGACATATTAAAATATTAATTTTCCGCTTTACTGGAATGATTTCAGAGTCAAGTGCCATTAAAATTCTGAATGTAAATATGAAAAAAGAGGATGTGGCTCACACTAATCCTCTTCATTGGTTTTTTAAACTATTTATTTGCTTTTTTTTCAAAGCTACTATTTCAAAAAATTTTAATTGCTTTGGGAGAGATGTCTGTAGAGGTTGGAAAAGGTGTCACAGTCTTGTGAAATATCATCTGTCTCCCAGAAAGCACTGGATAGTCCCTTACTATGTGATTGTAAAACAAAGGGCAGCTTTTTGGAGGCAGGGTAACATGTGATAGCCAAGGCCACATTTCAGTGCCATAAAGAGCACTTCCTCTGTGCTCTTCTATTTTTTAAGTTACTATGTATTTCAATTAGAGGAACAAGCTGAAAAATGCCACTCAGGGCAACTCTGTGTGTGTGAAGCAATTGCTCACCCTTAGCAGGCTTGGAGCACTGACCAAAAGGAGGGTTAAAAGCTCTGATGAAGAGGTTTGTCATTGTTACTGGCCAAAGGGGATTATAGCTATGGATTATAAATTTAACCTGATGTGAAGGAGATGTCATGATTTCCACCGATCGTTCTTTTATCTCTTGTGATTTTTCTCTTCTTCAATGTTAAATCTCAGTTGGCTTGTTGGTCATAATGTCACATAGAATCTATCGCTAACACTGCCCCCGACCTGCCACACAAACACACACACACACACAAATGACTATACTGAAGCTATTTTAATCATAGTATTTTAAAAAGCTGCATCCTTTCGCAATATTTATTAAGTTATTAGTTGGGTAATTCATTAGGTTATTAATTCTAAGACTCATTCTCTCAGTGGCCATGTCACCTCGGGGCTCTGGTATACCACAGTGGTGGCATAGCTTATTTGGCTATTGACCACAAACAGCTGTTGAGGCTTCTTCTCCATGGGAAACAGCCATGTCCTGAACTCAGCCTGACCCCAGAGAATTTTAACAGGAGTTGACAGGAGAGTTCCCATCCAATACAATAACAGTCCCAAGCTCCTTTGTTTCCCCTCTGTTCATCTCAGCACCACCTTTGTTTCATTGATAACAAAAACTAAAACTTTCTGAGACTTGCATAGTTCTAAGCATTTTGAATATACTAACTAATTTAATACTTAAAGCCACATTAGAAGTCAGATAGTATTCTTATTATTTCCAATGAATAGAGAGATTGAATAATCATCTCAAGATCACACATAGAGAACAGAGGAGGAATCCAAACGCAAGCAGCCTGCCTTCAGCACTCCTGCTTTTAACCGCAGTGGCATACTGTCTCCCCTGCACTGTGGAGCAGAGACTTTCCTTATATTTTGTCTTTCTGGTATCACAGATGCTTATTTCAGATCTTTCTGCTTTTTTAATATCACGTTATAAACTATATCATTCTAGAGGAATAAAAAACACTAAAGGTAAGATTGATGAGGATTAGTTCAGAAAACAAAAGTGACAAAAGGAACTTCATTATGACAAAGTAAAGTATTCAAAATTATTTCCCTTTTGGAAATGATGGCAGTTTCATGATCTGAACACAGGAGAGGGTACTCTAATTTTATTTATTCATCTATTCATTCATTTATTCATTTGTTTGCCCATTTCTATATATTTCACTTAATGTGAATGCCGGAAATAGCTGTGATTAATATTAGGTGTCTATAGCATTATATTTATGTAACCCATCTTTGTTAGGTTTTTTAACATACTATAATAATGTCTTAAAATGCTTTACAATAGGTTACCATATAATACATAAATTATTATCATCAATTTTTGTAGTAAAAACTATCTTATGCCTTACAAATTAGATTTAAAGGAATTAAAAAGTTATTTGTTCTAGGAAATATTAAAATTGTCTACTTCATGTCATAAGATGTTGATTTCAGCCACCAATATTAGCTACAACATAACTCACTCTGACATCAGTGATCCAGCTCTAATTAACTCAATATAGTTCTTCCTAGTTCTAATTAAATTAATATAGATTTTATTAATATTGCAATTACAGCTAAGGCGACATTCACATTATAGGCACTCTTACCTCCAGGTATATCAACTGTTTATACTTCTTTTTTTTTGTTTATACTTCGTGAACATATAATATAGCATTTATAGTTTTTCTCCTTATATAATTTTTTCTCTTCCTGGAATGCTTCCAATTCACCTAGTTATTCAGCAAGTTCCTACATATCCTTTAAAGTTTAATTCTAGTATCAATCTACAATGACTTTCTGACCCTCCTGTCTGAGTTACATAAGCCTCTTTTATGATCTTAATGCACCTTTTCTATACCTCAGCCATATCATCTATCAGGATAATTGTTGATTTAGTTATCTTTCTTTACCACAAGAGAATAATGCTTTAGGAAACCATGCACCATATTTTATTTGACTTTATATCCACAGTGACTGTCATATAGCACATTCATGTTATTAATATAAACAGATGAATAAAAAATAGCATAATAATTAGTAAATGTTTCTTTTTCACTTATATATCATATAATAATACAGGGTTGCATAGAACAGAATTCTGAGGTGGCCAAGTTTCCAGCTCCCTCCAATACACACCTTGTATAATCAGCTATCCTTGAGTATGGGTCGACCTGTAAATATGATGAGATAGTCATTCTCGTAATTATATTACAAATATATGATTCCATCTTAGCAGACTAGAGAGGGATAAAAAGACAGACATTCTAGCTGATCTGGAAGAATACAATAGGTATGCTGCACACTGCCTATGGGAGTCAAGTTGCAAGGCAATTGGGGTGCCCAGTAAGAGCTGAGGGTGATCATTGACCAACAGCTAGCAAGAATGAAGCTACAGTGAGATGGAATTTGCCAAGATGAATTTAGTGAGTTTGGAAGAGGACCCCAAGGCTGGGATGAGAATTGTACCCCTGACTGATATCTTCTGTTGGGCAAGATCTTAATGGAGGACCCAGATAACTTGTGCTGAACTCCTGAGCTATTAGAACTGTGAGATAATAAATGTATGTTATTTTAGGCCTCTGAGTTTGTGATAATTTGTTACACAGCAGTAGAAAACTAATGCAAGGATGAACATATTTTAAGAAACAGGGCAAATAATATACTTTAAACCCTTTTAATAGCTAGTCAACTACTTCTCATCTAATTTGTGTATGTCCCACCTATAGCCTGTGCCAGGTGACTGTCACAGTGTCTGCTTCTGTATGTTTCCAGTTTATGTAAAATGCCATGAAGCATACAGGTAGTGGCTATTTATACAAAATATTTGTTCATGCATCTGTTTGTTTAAATGTTTATTTATTCATTTTTGCTTTATCACTCTAAACATTTAATACCCTTTAAGTAGCTCTTAGCATCTCTTGGTCAAAGTTATTTTCCACAAAAATAATTTAGTAATATTATATATGAAAGAGTATTACTTAGAGATGGAAATAAACTTACAGAAATTAGATATAAGAAATGCCTTACTAATATAACCATCTCATAGTGGATTACCAAGAGATATGGCATTTCTTTATATAACAATTTAAAATAAAATTTGTAAGGTTTTATTTTCTGAGGTTTTGTTTTTAATCTGAAGAAAGGTGATTAAATGAATATTCTAATGTCCCCTTAGTGTTAGGAGATTTCCCATTATTGCATTAGAAGCATTGCAAATAACCTGTTAATGCTTTATTGATACATTTTAAGAATTTGATAAATCCAACTAAAATGCTTGGTAACATCTTTAATATTTTATGTCCTTTATCTAAATGATCTATTAATAATAAAAAGGTGGTATGGAGAAATAAGCCTCTGGTCTAAAATTCAGAAAACCTCTAGAAAACAGCATGGAACAGTGTTTATGAACATGTTACTGGCTTTATAAATATTTATGTTGTATTTCAAGTCTACCAGTCAATTGTGTGATTTGGCTTTTGCACTTCTTGACATCATCTTTCTTGGCAAATTGTATGTAATTAATATCTATATCAAGGAGATCTGCAAATAAATTACTTATTGGAGTAATTTTTGTTCAACAAATTTCATCAATTTATTATTTCATATGTATCATTTTGTTTTTTCTTATTCTAGTCATTTATCCTTTACTTCCCACATTTATAAGATAAAAATACAACCTGTAATACTTTATTCTTCTCTGATGTATGATTATAGACAATATTTGAAGAAAATTAGGAATTTGAAAATGTTATGGAAGTAACTGCTCTCAGAATGGCAATTATTGCATATCTAGAAAATTTAGAAATGCAATTATTTTGTATCTAGAAAATTCAAATGTATAAAATGGATACTATATACAAAATTTGCTCTATGTAATAATTTTATTTGTTTTATAAAGTGAATACAAATTAGATGGAGTAAATCAAATTAAGTTGTATATTTTTATAATAAAGTAACATTGAGCAGAACTACTAAATACAGTTAATATAAAAATGGAACTACAGTGGCTTTCACATATTTTTAAACTTTACTCACCCCCCCAAAAAATCTTATAACTTAAATAAGTATATACTCACATATATACAACAGAAACAAAAGTTTCATGAAACGATCTTTAATTTTTTTTGGTAGATTAAAGATACTCACAAATTTTTAGACATTCTTCCTGGAATTTCATTCCTGGAGAGATAAGGTCTATATCCTCTCTCCTTGAATCTTTGTTGGCTCTGTGACTGCTCTGACCAGTAGACTATGGTAGAAGTGTTATGTTGCCAGTTTTCTGGCACAGTCCTTGGGAGACTAGCAGCTTCTATTTCATGGCTCTTGGAAGATATGCCCTTGGACCCTTCTGCTGCTATATATCCCAAGGCCACCAAGCTTTGAGGAAGCCCAAGCCAGCTATGTGAAGAGTCCAAGTGGGCAGGCAGGGAGGAAGGGAGAGAGACAGAGACAGAGAAAGAGAGAGATGCCTGACCAGTTCCCAGTTATTCTAACCCCTAGCCATTCATCAGCCATGTAAGGTATCCCAGCTCCTTGAAGCAGAAACTTCTACTTGAAGCAGAAACAATCCTTACCCAAGGTTTTCTGTCTAATATTCTGGATTCACAAAATCAATAAAACACTAATGATTTTTTAATCACTAAATTTTAGAGTAGCTTGTTATACAAAACATGGGACTATCAAAAGTTTTATTACATAATTGAAACTCTATTAATCTCAAAAAATGTTGATCTTGAACTACTAAATAGATTTCACAACCTATTGAGGGATTTCATTCTATAGTCTGAAAAACACTGCTATTGACTCTCTAATGAAAAAAGGAGAAATATGTAACTTTAAAATTGAGTTTAAATTATTTGTTTGTGTGGAGTAATTGCAAATGGAAAAAAGGCATGAAATTCTAAACCCTAAATCTAGTGTAGTTTGGTGGAAAGTACATAGGCTTTTATTGCTTAAAAATCTGGCTTTAGTCTTGACTGCCAATTTCTTGTCAAAATTCCTTTACTTCTCTTACCTTTAATTTTCTTTTTTGTGTTATAAGTAGGATAATTCTTATATAAAATATGTTATAAACATGAAGTGATATAGAAAATTAAAAAGCATCTTATGCCACAAATTAGTATGAAAATGTGTACATTAGTTGCCCTAATCACCCCATTTACAAATAATGATAATAAAAAACAAAGTTATTACATTTTAACAATTCTCTGTAAACACCACCACCACCAAAGCCTCAAAATATGCCTGTGTTGTTTTAGAAGTAAAATAAATTATAAATAGTTCTATTGTTGAAAATCTCATGGTTCAATGAAAATTATCTTATTAGTCTTTTTGGTCTCCAATTAAGGACACAGTATCAGATAAACAAGAATAAAATTAGATTAAGACAAGCTTAACTTTAGCTTCTTCAGGTTGGATTTCTTTGCTTTTTTTTTTTCTTCCAAGTTACAATTTCTCTCCTCACTTTTAGGTGACCCTCCACTTGTACTTATTGAGTAACTGATCACACCTGGGTGGGAGTTTACATGGCGTGATGTATTCCTCCCCGCTATCCGAGTTAGCTCTAAAGATGGAGTGAAGTTTTGATTCTTTTATGATTTTCACTCTGAACAAGTAGAGAAAAATACGTTGAAGGCCTTGGGTACAGGAATGAACAGAAATTAAACTTCATTTTCTCCAAGGCTGACTGGATGATAACTGTGGGTTGAGAGACAGAAAGGAAAGCATGGCAATGTTTCTTTTCCCCTAGGGAGGACTGGCTCCCTGCCCTTTTGTGGTAGCTGGAAGGCAGTTTTTGAGAACTCCTGTCGAGACGGCATAACCATTACTCTTTTTTTTTCAGGACTTCTAGTAATCTCATGGTTATGACATTACCTATACCTTCTCCTGAACCTGCTTCAGGCTCTTGTAAAAAATATATATATTGTTAGGATTATAAGTGTGGACGTCAGAGTCAGACATACCAGATTTCAATCCTATTCCCACTTATTTGCTGTTTAATCCTGGACTTCATTTTCATGACATTCAGATCTTCACCTGTAAAATCAAACTAAGAATGCCAATCCCACAGAATTATTTTTGACAGGAAATGTGATAGCATTTACAAAGCATTTCTCCTAGAGCATGTAGAAGATGTACATTAAACAGCAGCTATCATCGTCTTTATTATTCCATGTGTAATTGAGATCCAGTTCTTTTTCTTTATTTGCTAACCTGAGCAAGGAAATAAAGATAACATTATTAAGCACTTAAGATATATTAAGCATCATTTTAATAAAATGTTATATAATTTAAGCATCGTAACAAGTCTATGAAGTAATTTTATTATTCCAAATTTTTATATGAGGAAATCAAGGTGCAGAGAAATCATATAGCTAAATAAGTAAATCAGGATCTTTAACCAAATTATGTGACTTCAGACCCCTGCTTTTCCTCACTGTGCTGCTCTTCCCTCATCTTCCCCAACATGCATATTTAAGATTAGATATATTTTGTGCTTTGGAGAATAATTTGCATAGCTCAGTGTAGCACATATGGGACTTTTATTATAATTTTTTTTCTTTACTTCTTTTGCCATTTAAGAAAGCATCCATTTTCCTCCAATGATATTTTACTACTGGTAAGTATGTTTATTTACATTTTAATTAATAACTGAGGTGTTAAATGCATCTATATGTAATAAAGGAATTCAGGCGAATTAATATATTTATGGTTGTTTTAAAATACTTTCCAAGAACATCTCATCTATCATTTTATCTAATTCTCACATCCATCCTGTAAAATAGGCACAGCAGATGTCAAAGAATGGGATAGAGAAATAAAAGATATGATAAAAAAGACTGGACCAATTGGATAAATGTAACTCAGGACTTTCTGAAAATCAACATGAAAGCGTGCATTTATTGCATTCTAATCTTTGATAGGTTAACTTGTGTGAGTGCATTAGAGGTGCTCTTCCTAAGGAAGGCCAGGCCAAGTCACAAGGTACCTGCCTACCTAGGGAAAAGTGTTTCATCATTTGGCATGGCGTTGAAAAGCATGATCTTGGTTCAAATGAGGAGAAGGATTTCAGAGTACTGCATATTGGACCAGCAATCACTTATGCTTCTTGTAGTTGGGAATCTCAGAGAATAATTTCATGGTCCTCACACTGAGTATCCCCTGTATGTTGTAAGTTACCCCATTTTCCTTGATTAATTGTAGTAGTTAGGAGCTTTAGAATCAGACTGACATGAAATTCCATCTTTATGTCTTTGAGCAATTACCTAACCATTCAATGCCAATTGATAACAATGTGGAGAGGATATTTTGACTTCTTTCTCTACATCTTTAAAGCAGAGATGTGTAATATAAAACCTATACCATAGAGTTGTAACAATCAAAGAGACAGTATGTGTTAAGGTCTTACCTCTAATTAAATGAACAATAAATAGCTATTATTATTTTTATAATATTTTTATTCTTTTTTATTTCAGAATATTATGGAGGTACAAATGTTTTGATTACATGGATTACTTTTGTACTGCTTGAATCAAAGTTGTAAGTGTCCCCATCACCCAAGTAATGTGCATTGTACCTGTTAAGTATGATGTCACCCCTCACCCCTCCCTTCTACCTGCATGATTTCCATTGAGTTTTACTTTCATCTGTGCACATGAGTGCTGATCATTTTGTTCTAATTTAGCAGTCAGTACATGTGGCATTTGTTTTTCCATTCTTGTAATACTGCACTTAGGAGGATGGTCTCCAGTTCCATCCAGATTGTTGCAAAATGTATTAATTTATTTTTTAAGGCTGAGAAGTATTCCATGGTGTACATATATGACATTTTATTAATCCACTCATGAATCTATGGGCACTTGTGCTGATACCACATCTTTGCGATTGTGAATTGTGCTGCAATAAAAATTCTTGTGCAAGTGTCTTTTTGATAAAATGACTTTTTTTTCCTTTGTGTAAATACCCAGTAGTGGGATTGCTAGATCAAATGGTAGGTCTGCTTTTAGTTCTTTGAGGATTCTCCACACTATTTTCCATAGAGGTTGCACTAGTTTGCAATCCTGCCAACAATGTATAAGTGTTCCTTTCTCTCCACATCCATGCCATCATCTATTGTTTTTGGGCTTTTTGATAAAAGCTATTCTCACTGGGGTTAGGTGATACCTCATTGTGGTTTTAATTTGCATTTCTCTCATAATTAGGGACATGGAGCATTTTTTCATATGTTTATTGGCCATTTGTCTATCTTCTTTTGAAAAGTTTCTTTGCATGTCTTTTGTTCACTTTTTAATGGTGTTGTTTCATTTTATTCTTGCTGACTTGCTTGAGTTCTTTGTAGATTCTGTTTATTAGCCCTTTATCATATATATAGCATGCAAATATCTTCTCCCATTCTATAGGTTGTCCATTTGCTCTGTTGATTGTTTCCTTGGTAGTGCAGAAGCCTTTTAATGTAATCAAGTTCCATTTATTGATTTTTTGGTTGTGGTTGCCCTTGGGGTCTTCTTCACAAATTCTTTGCCTAGACCGATATCTAGAAGAATTTTTCCAACATTTTCTTCTAGAACTCTTATGGTTTCACGTTTGAAATTTAAGTCTGTTATCCATCTTGAATTAATTTTTGTGAGTGGTGAGAGATATGGATCTTGTTTCTACATGTGATTATCCAATTTTCCCAGCACCATTTATTGAATAGGGATAGCTATTATTATTATAGTAGAAACTCTCATAACCAACTTCTATCATTCTTCTCCAGTTACTGTTGCCTGTTGCATGGCAAATACTCAAGAGTATTAGACTTCTCTCTAAAACACCACAAGTAAAGCCATATGAAATCCAAGAATCTTTTTTTTTCCTTTCCATATATCATTATGTCAAATAATTGGATAATTTAATTACACTCTGTATTAACTGGTTTATTATTACTGTGAAAAAAGATAATGTTGTTATTAAAATAATGAATGCTTTGGAAGGCATTTATAAAGGTGACTCTAAAAATTTTAACTTAGGTATGAATAAGAAAAATGAACAGCTTTCAGATGATGAAAACTTAAGATTTTTAATTTGGAATGTTTCAGAGATATCTTCAATTTCTCAATTCACTTTTACAAAAAAAAAACAACTAGAAATTATGACACTGTGTACTAGTTGTCTTTGTGAGACAAAACTTGAGGAAATCAGCAAACCCCTGCTCAAAATTCTTTTTTTCAAGAATAAAGGTACTCTAGTATTTTAGGTTAAAATTAAGAATTTATTGTATTATACATGGTTTATGCTATTTTTCATGATTCTCTGCTTTAACTAACTTCTAAAAATAGTAGCAACTTTATGATCTTGTTGCATAGATCATATTTTGATTTGATTATAATTACCCTAAATCACAGAGAGAAAATGGCTTTTTAATGGCACAATGCAATATAAACCCAACACATTGGAAGTTAAAAGTGATGGCTTCTTACTTCCTTGGATAAAATCATTGTTCAGAAATTTCTCCTCAAAAGAAGTAGTCACCATTTGATTACAATTACCCTAAATACAGTCATTCATAAAACAGGTTTGATAAGACCTGCCTACCTCAAGTGGTTGCTGTCAGATCAATTGAGACTGCTTATATAAAAGCACTGACTACTGTATCTAGGGCAAATAATATACACAGTAACTATTAATCTTGAAACTTCCTCTGATTCTTTGTTTACTTTTCCATTTCATTTTTAAACTTGTCCATGTTTCTTTCCTTTATCATTTTTCTCTTTATTCTTTCCAATGCTGTCATACTGTATACTGTTTAGTCATACTGTTTTTACCAGAAATATTAAGTTCAAAAGTTTACTTTCTACCCTAATTTATTTTCCTACCAGAATGGTTACAATCAGAAGCAAATACTAATTGGATTAAATTAGAAATGTGGTATCCCATTTAAATTAAATACCTCATGAAATCACAGTCATTCATTCGTTTCCTAATGAAGATTCAATATTTTTAAAATCATCTCGGAAATTTTTGTTGTTATTTGATGGATTTACAGGAGAAGGATGTAGAATAGTGATTAGTTTTATTTTTCTTCTCCTTTTAAAGTTTTATAATTTTAAAGAACAATGTATCTTTAGAAATTCTGTTTTGTACCTGAAGTATTGCTTTGGAGAATGTGTTTAAGATTAATAACAAGTTAAATTTATGTAAAAGCCAACATTTGCAGCACATTCATGATGCAATTCATTAATTAGGTTTAAAAGAAATCAGGTCCATTAATAATCTCATGAGATAAATGGGTTGGGGACGATGACCTTTAACAAATTCAGCTTAATCAGTATTTAAAGCATTTTGAAAATATCTTGTTAGAACTGAGGCTTCTAGAAAGAAGTCAAGTATGTGGATGAAATGCAAAAATTTAGTTTATTTGTGCCATAGTCACATAACTGAAATTTATTTTGTCATAAAATGCTTTCAATGCCATCAAAGATCATATTACTAATGCATGCAAAATAGGCCGTTGCTGAAGCTTGTTAGACTTCATTATGATAAATATCTTAATATCTTATGTGATAAGAGTACACTATGAATTTTACAAATTAACTACACACACACACAGAGCTTACTTGATTGTATTAAAAATATTTCTTCTAATGGTGACTACTTCTTTTGAGGAGAAATTCCTGAACAATGATTTTATCCAAGGAAGTAAGAAGCCATCACTTTTAACTTCCAATGTGTTGGGTTTATATTGCATTGTGCCATTAAAAAGCCATTTTCTTTCTGTGATTCTGTGCCTCCTAATAGGCAGATATTAGGATATTTATCTACCTGGCAATATTCTCAGCCAATATTTGTCAGTCTCACTCTGCACAATTTCAGCAGGAAAGGATTGAAAAGGAAGAGAGTAAAAAAGAATAGATCACTTAGGAAGTAAATATATATGCTTGCTACAGAAGGGTTCATGTTTTCACTTTTCTATACTTTTTTGCTCACTTCAGGCATTTTTTCACATACTGAAATTTCTTAACAATAAAACAGTTTCTTAAATTATGTGCAGGATTGTTTTGTGAAGAGCAGGATACACCTCTACTTGTGACAGGAAAATAGAATAAAAATGCAAGAGAAACAATTTATATATAAGATTTCTGTAAAGCTCCTGTAGTCCTTGCTACTCAGGGGACTGAGGCAGGAGGATTGCTTGAGCCCAGCAGTTTGAGTCCAGCCTGGGCAATATAGCAAGACCTTGTCTCAGAAAGAAAATGAAAGAAGAAAAAAAGAAAGAAAGAAAGAAAGAAAGAAAGAAAGAAAGAAAGAAAGAAAATTCATCTTATATCTTGAAAACCTTAATGGATGGAAGAATGCTTAGATTAGTGTAAGGGAGGTAAAATAAGTCAACTTAGATATGTTTTTGGAACTTTCTCCTATGATTTCACAGTTTTCACTACTGATCCTTCTGATCCTAAAGCCATGGAAAAAGAAACACTCATGATGGTAGTCAAGGCCCATGCTATTTGCCATAAGAAATCTTTCAGAGTCATAAATGTCATTGAACAGACAAGTGGAATAGCTCAGCTTGGATGTTCCAAAGAGAAAAACTGTAGCCAAGATAATAGCTTGCCAAAATCTATCAATTTAAAAATAGCTAATATTGTAGTTCTTTACCAAATAGGAGAATTGGAATGTAAATAAAACACACACATATATATTTTCCTATCTTGAAGAATTTCACTTATAAAATAAAACTGCCTTAATAACCAGAACAGTTTATAGATTTATTAAAGTATATGACTATTTCAAGTAAAGTAGAAAATTATTTAAAAAGTCAGATTTTCTTCCTACTATAGGCCACAAAATAGTAAAAAAGGACTAAACATTGATATGAAAGTTTTATAACACTTATTGATGTAACAGATATGTGTGTTGAAGTTAATATATATGGTAAAATATACTCTTTTTAAATTTGTCTTTTTTTTAAGTCAGAATATTATTCATTCATTCATTCATTCATTCATTCATTTATTTTATTATTTGAGACAGAGTCTCACTCTGATGCCCCTAGTAGAGTGCAATGTCTTCACCGTAGCTCACAGCAACCTCAAACTCCTGGGCTCAAGCAAACCTTTGCCTCAGCCTACCGAGTAGCTTCGACTAGAGGCAAGGGACATGATGCCCAATTAATTTTTCTATTTTTAGTAGAGACAGGGTCTCACTCTTGCTCAAGATGGTCTCAAACTGCTGAACTCAATTAATCATCCCCCCTCAACATCCCAGAGTGCTAGGATTATAGGTGTGAGCCACTGTGCCAAGCCAGAATATTATTTAGTATTTAGCATTTTAATACTATAGCATTTGGAGATAAATGGCTTTATATTTGGAGTTGTTTATATCAGTTGAAGCTTAAAATATTAGGTAGTCATGCCACTATTACAAATAAATATAAAATGTAAGAACTAAACAAATAGAAATGCAATTGTCACAAACATAACCTCCCTGGACCATGTAAGATAAGCAGGAAGAAGGGTGCAGAGGAGGGTTTGGTAATGAGGTATAGCATGCTGTGTGTCAAGAATGCCTTCTGACTCCTTACCTTCAACACTTGACTTCAAGGTTTCTCTGGACATCAGCACCTCAAGTCAGCCAGCAAGGAAAACAAGCATATAAGAAAATTGTTACCTTAAGCCTATGAATGACATACATCATATCTGCTTACATTCCAATGGCTTTATATTGCTCAAAATGGCCACAACAAACTTTGTGGAAGCAGAAAACAATATCCAGCTCAATATGAAGAATGGCCATGTGATGCATTATCCTCATTGTTAGGTCAGGGTACAGCTACTTCTCAAGATGTCCAAACTCATTGGAAAGAGTCTTAGAAACACACAACCTCCCTGGGTTCAACCAGGAAGAAATAGAATCCCTGAACAGACCTATATCAAGTACTGAAATTGAAACAGCATTAAAAAAACCTTCCTAAAAAGAAAAGTCCCGGACCAGATGGTTTCACACCTGAATTTTACCACAGCTACAAAGAAGAACTGGTGCTTATCCTGCAGAAATTATTCCACAACATCGAGAAGGATAGAATCCTCCACAAAACACTGTATGAAGCCAGCAAAATCCTGATACCAAAACCAGGAAAAGATGCAACAAAAAAAGAAAACTACAGACCAATAACCCTTATGAATATGAATATAGATGAAAAAATTCTCAACAAAATGCTAGCTAATCAAATCCAGGTGCTTATCAAGAAAATAATCCATCACAACCTAGTGGGCTTCATCCCAGTGATGTAGGGATGCTTCAACATATGCAAATCTATAAATGTAATTCACCACATAAACAGAAGCAAAAACAAAGACCATATGACCCTTTCAATAGATGCAGAAAAAGCATTTGACAAAATTCAACACACTTTTATGTTAAGAATGCTTAACAAAATAGGCATAGATGGGGCTTACCTAAAAATGATACAAGCCATATATGACAAACCCACAGCCAACATTATACTGAATGGGGAAAAATTGAAAGCATTCCCACACAGAAATGGAACAAGGCAAGGTTGCCAACTATCTCCACTTCTATTCAACATAGTGCTGGAAGTCCTTTCTATAGGAACCAGACAAGAGAGCAGAATTAAGGGCATCCAAATGGGAGCAGAAGAGATCAAACTCTCACTCTTTGCTGATGACATGATATTATACCTAGAAAACCCCAAGGATTCACCAAGAGACTACTTGAATTGATAAATGAATTTATTAAAGTCTCAGGATAAAAAATCAATACACACAAATCAGAGACATTAATATAGTCAGTCAGTAATATAGTCATTAACAACAGTTAAAGTGAGAAGAACCAAATCAAAGACTCAAGTCCCTTCAAAATAGCAACAAAGAAAATAAAGTACCTAGGAATATATTTAACTAAGGAGATAAAATACCTCTACAGGGAGAACTATTAAACACTGAAGAAGGAAATAGCAGAGTAGGTAAACAGATGGAAGAGCATACCATGCTAAAGGTTGGCAGAATCAACATTGCTAAAATGTCTATACTACCCAAAGTGACCTACAGAGTCAATGCAATCTCTATTAAAATACCATCATCATTTTTCACAGATATAGAAAAAATAATCTTATGCTTTGTATGGAACCAGACAAGACTCCGTATAGCAAAAGCAAACCTAGGCAATAAAACTAAAATGGGAGGTATCAAAATACCAGACTTCAAACTATACTACAAGGCTATAGTAATTAAAACAGCTTTTGAATGGCACAAGAATGGGGACATTGACCAGTGAAACAGAACAGACAGCCCAGATATGAAACCATCCCTATATAGCCATCTAATCTTTGACAAAGCAGACAAAAACAAACACTGGGGAAAAGAATCGCTATTTAATAAATGGTGCTGGAAAAACTGGATAGCCACATGTAGAAGACTGAAACAGGGCCCACACCTTTCACCTCTCACAAAAATCAATGCACACTGGGTAACAGACTTGAACCTTAGGTGTGAAACTATTAGAATTCTGGAGGAAAACGTTAGAAATACCCTTCTAGACATTGGTCGAGGCAAGGAATTTATGAAGAAGACCCCGAAGGCAATCACAGCAGCAACAAAAATAAATAAATGGGACCTGATCAAATTAAAAAGCTTCTGCACAGCCAAAGAGACTGTCAAGAGAGCAAACAGACAACCCACAGAATGGGAGAAAATTTTGCAAGCTACACATCCAATAAAGGGCTTGTAACCAGAATCTATTTAGAACTCAGGAAAATCAGCAAGGAAAAATCAAACAACCCTATCAAAAAGTAAGCAAAGGAGATGAACAGAAACTTCCCAAAAGAAGAGAGAATAATGGCCAAAAAACATATGAAAAAATGCTCCACATCTCTAATCATCAGGGAAATGCAAAATCAAAACCACAATGAAATATCACTATCTACAGTGAGAATGCCCTTTATCAACAAGTCCCAAAACAATAAATGTTGGCGTGTTTGCGGAGAGATAGAAACATTCCTACACTGCTGGTGGGACTGCAAACTAGTTCAACCTCTGTGGAAAGCAATATAGAGATACCTTAAAGCGACACAAGTAGATCTACCATTTGATCCACCAATCTCATTACTGGGCATCTACCCAAAAAATCAAATGACACTCTATAAAAAAGACACATGTACTCAAATGTTTATAGCAGTACAATTCACAACTGCAAAGTTGTGGAAACAACCCAAGTGCCCATCAATACATG
>VBSM01000529.1:53299438-53353999 GCA_008086735.1 Cheirogaleus medius
ATATATGCAACCTTAACATTTGTACTCCCATAATATGCTGAAATAAAAAAAAAAGATATCCAAAGTCAAAAGGCAAGTCACTGTATCTTCAAACTCAATATCTGATACTAGATGGGGGAAAATATATCCATATGAAAATAATTAATTGGAAAGATGGGAATCAGAAAATGGTGAAATTGTTAGGATGAAGAAAAGAATGATAATATTTCTTAGGTCAGGCATTGTGAAGACTCCTACCCTTGCAATGACGGATGATTCTTTGATTATACCCTGCATATTTTCTTAAAAAGAAACCTCAGTGTTTTCAGTGGCTCCAGCTTTGTCCTCTGAGTAGTTATTCCCTGTTTATTAGTCACAGTGGCCATATCAGTATTGACTGTTAAGCCCCTGTCTTAGGGGCTAGTGCAGTTTTTACTTTCTGTTTCCTGTGGGTGCAACTTTGGAAGCCCAAGGTTTATTTAGAGCTTAAATAAAAACAATTAAAGATCTATTTTGGTCAGTCTTCTTGTTTGTTTGGCAATATACCTTAAAATTATGCTAGACTACTGAATTATTTGCTAATAGACAATTTCAGGTACTAGTAATTCACCCAAAGGTAGGCAATTCTCATAGACATGGTTTTCAAGGATTCTTTGTTTTTATTGATTCTGACCCTATCACTTTTTTATACTAGCTGCTTAATGGTAATCACCCTTAGATCATATGAACAAAAACAGTCTGAAGTAGGAAGATAAGCCCTTTATCTGATATTTGCCACAGATCTAAATGGGACTTACAAAGTCATAATGGGATTTTATTGCTCAAAGCCTTTTTCAGTCTCATCTTCTACTCTTTAGGGTCCAAAATCAGTTGTTACCCCAACCTTGCAAGAGGCTCATTCTTCACTTTACCAATGAGTCAATGTTACGCTGAGCTCATCTCTATGTTGTAATACTATTCCAAAAGCAGCAAAGAGTACCCACACTTATGGGTAGTGATTTTTTTCCAACAATTTTTCCTAGAGCTATAGGTACAGGGAATGATTTTCATGTTTTTGCTGGTGACAGTTTTAGAAAATATTTTGCCATTGTGTAAAATGGGTCTTCAGATTTCCAACCTCTAACTTCTTTTCTCTTACTGTCTGCTTTCTAATCATTAAGACCAGAACACATATTTTATATTATTTTACATTAGCATTTAAATTTATCTTCTCAATATAGACACAAAATGTAATGCTTCTGAATAAAATAAAGATGTATTTCTTGTTCACTAATCAAGGAAAGTTCCAGGGCATGGTGGTAGGGGGGATACTACCATATTAGAAGTTATTCAGAGACTGAGGTTAATATCATCTCTGTCATGTGAAACATGTAGTTTTCAGGGTCATCATCATCATCAACACTATTACACTAATATGGTTTAAGAGCATAGAGGGATACTCTTGGAAGATTTTCTAGGACTCATCAGAAAATGGCACATAATAATTGCACTCACGTTCCATAGAGTATCATGTAGTCACATGATCACATATACTTACAAATAAAATATCAAATATAGTCTGTGTGCCTATGAAGAAGACAAAGGATTTTTGTGAACAGCTAGTGATATCTATAATACCAGTTTTATAAAGTAAAAATTAGCATTATAGTAATTAACTTGAGAAATGTTACTTTGATTAGAAATATATATTATGCAAATGGCATTATGTACTCAAGAAATACTGTGCATAATTATACTATTATTATTATTGTCTGGATTATTGACTGTATTTTATGACATTCAATTGAGGCTTTTATCAAGTTCTAAGTTAATGAACTTTGCAATGTGTTGTCATATATCATATATCCATATCAAATTGTTGATTATTGAATTCAACTTTTTTGTGAATTAAATAGGAGGGAGGAGATTGAGTTATTTACTAACAGATTCATAATGAGAACATGACTATTTATTTGGAAACAAGATGAAACTTTATTCTTTCCTTATTTCATATACCAAAAAATTCCAAATGGACCAAATACTTATTTAAAGTAAAAATATAAAAGTTTTTATATTTTTATAAAAGTTTTATAAAAACATAAGCATATATTTTATAACCTTTAAGAAATCTCTCATTGAATATATTTGGAATTTGTAATAAAAAACATGTAAATTTTTATACTGAAGAGATGTCAATGGATGTTATTCAGTTTGATGAACAAAAAGAAAATAGAAATGCATAAAAATGAACAAAGCCTCAGAAACCTGTGCTATATCCTCAAGCATACCAACACACACAAACATACATACACACATATATATGTATACATATAATAAATATGCACGCACACACATATATACACTTAATGGAGACCCCAAAAGGGGGGAAGAAAAGCAAAATGGATAAATAAATATTTGAAGAAATAATGGATAAGCACTTCCAAAATTTGATGAGAAACATTAATCTGCACATCTAAGAAGTTCAAGTAACTCCAAGTAGTATAAACTTAAAGAGATACACTCCTAGACACATCATAGTCAAACTATCAATAACCAAAAACAAAACAAAAAAATCTTAAAGGCACTAAAAGAAAAATGACTTGTCACAAACAATCTTTAACAAGATTAACAGTTTTTTCATTAGAAACAAAGAAGGCCAGAAGACAGTGGAAGAGCTTATTCAAAGTGCTGAAAAATGTAGCAAAAGTATCCTTCAAAAAAGTAGAAATTTCAACTTTCTAAGATAAAGAAAACTGAGAGAATCTATCACAAGCAGACTCACACTAAAAGGCATACAAAAGAAGTCTTTCAAACTGTAATGCTATGATACTAGATGGTAACACAAATTCACAAACAGAAATAAAAAGCACCAGTAAAAGTAACTACATAGATATTTATAAAAAACAGTATAAATGCACTTTCTTTGTAACACTTTTCACCTTCTATATAATTTAAAAGATAACTACATAAAATAATGATTATAAAACTGTGTTAATTTATGAGGTATAACATATAATTTGTTTCATAATAGTGGCATACATAAGAGGGAGTAAATAGAGATATAATGAAGCAAATTTTTATAATCTATTGAAATTAATATGGTGTAAATATGAAGTAGATTAGTTTCATTTAATATGTTAATTTAATCCCCAGAGAAACCACTGAGAAAACATTTAAAAAAATAGAAAGAAAGAAAAACAAAGAAATTACAATGGTAACTAGAAAATATCTATTTAACACAAAAGGAGGCTACACTGGGGAAATGAAGTAGCAAAAAGGATATAAGACATATATAAATGCCAAATATAAGAAGTAACCCCCATGTTATCAGTAATATTAATGTAAACATTTCAATCAAAAGGAAAGATTGGCAGAATGAGTTTAAAAAATCATCTTCAAATTTTATACTGTCTACACTCTGCTTGGAAAGACACAAATAGGCTAAAAGTAAAATAATGTAAAAAGATATTCCATGTAAACAGTAATGGAAAAGAGCTGGAGTGGCTATATCAGACAAAACAGAATTTAAGAAAAACTTAGTATAGACAATGAAGGGCATTTTATAATAATAAATATAAATAAATTATATTCACCTAACAATAGAGACCCAAAATACCTGAAGCGAAAACATAATAGAAGGGAGAGATAGACAAATGAACAATGATAGTTGGTGATTTCAATGCCCCATGTTAAGTAATAGGTAAAACAACGGACAGAAGATTAACAAAGAAATAGAAGAATGGAATAATATTATAAATAAGCTATATCACAGAGACATTTATAGAACAACAAACCCAATGACAGCACAATATATATTCTTTTAAATGCACATGGAACATTCTCCAAGTTAGACTGTGTTAGGTCACAGAACAAATCTCAATACATTTAAAAGGATTTAAATAATATGAAGATGTTCTCTAGCCACAATGGAATGAAATTTGAAATCAATAAAATGAAGATAAGTGGTGATATTTACAAATATGGGTAAATTTTACACCATGTTTTAGTAAGCAAAGGATCAAAGATGCAAGTCAGAAGGGAAAGCAGAAAATGCATTGAGGTGAATGAACACAAAAAGACAACACTAGCACTTAACGGTATGCAGCAAAGGCAATGCTTAGTAGAAATTTTAAACCCACAAATGCCTATATTTAAAAAGGAAGGAATATCACAATTCAATAATCTAACCTTCCACTTTAAGAAAATAAAAAAAGAAGAGGAAACAAAATCAAAAGCACATTTAAGGCAGATAATAATAAATATTAAGTGAAAATAAAGGAAATACATAACAGAAAAATAATAAACCAAATATTATAAAAGATCAACAAAATTAACAAACTTTTAACTAGATTGACCAAGAAAAAAGGAGATAAGACTCAAACTATTGACATTAGAAGTAAAGGAGGGGACACCACGACCAAACTTCAGAAGTAAAAAGGAAAACAAGAAATAATATGATGATTGCATGCCAACAGGTTGTATAACCTGGATGAAACGGACAAGTTTCTAGAAAGACACAAACTGCTAAAACTCACTCAGAAAGAAATAGGAAATCTGAATAGACCTGTAACAAGGTCAAATTAGTAATAATAGTGGTAGTAGTAATAATAATTATAATAATAATAAAAACAGTTCCTGGTCGTTTTACCAGTGAATTATATCAAATGCTTAAGGAAGAATTAGTACCGATACTTCACAAATTCTTTCAAAAATAAAAGAGGAGCTAGCACTTGCAAACTCATTTCATGAATTTCTATCTACTCATTCCTTTTTACCTATTGATACTGTAACTTGACAAAGATATCACAAAAAAAGAATATGACAGTTCAGTATTTCGTGAATATAGATGTAAAATCCTCAACAGAGAGCAAACCTATTCCAGCAACATCTATAAAGGATTACATGTCATAAATGCAAGGTTGGTTTAACATATAAAAATCCTATTAACAGTATAATGAACAAAAATCACATGATAACCTCAATAAATTCAGGAAAATAATCTGAAAAAACCCCAAGACCCTTTCATTATAAAAAACACTTAACAAAATAGGAATAAAGAAATGTATTCTCCACTTGATAGGGGCCATACACAAACCCCATAGCTAACATCATACTTAGTGATGAAAAACTGAATAGTTTTCCCCTAAAATCAGAAATAAGAGAAGGATGTCTATTATTACCACTTTGATTTGAATAGTGGATCAGAGGTTCTATCCATGTCTTTAGGCAAGAATAAGAAATAGCTTAATCCTTTATGTTCGTTGTCTACCTTTAGTAGGTAGTTGATTTTGATTCTTTCTGGAGTAACCTTTAAATAAAAAGACTTACCAAAATCTGAATTTATGTCATGTGAGTACTGATCTTGGGTACCGTGTTTTTTTAAAAATATCTTTCCTACAATTATGTGTTTTCTTAGATTTAAAACATAATTTACAAAAAAAATCCTAATCACTGATAATTGATAAAAACCCATTACAATTTAGATATTTAGTAATATTATAACTTGTTTAGATAATTTTAAAATTTATTTTGCTTTCTTTTCTGCTTTACAAGACAAACTTTTAATTGCTAACATGAGATATACTAAATTGCTCAAATATTACAGAAATTTGTAAAGGCCCTTATCTGTTACCTCATTTTAAAAATCTGTACAATGAATTGAAAGCCAGCACCATAGAGATTGAATTTTCTCTCATATTCCCTTAATCGGAGATTATTCATCACTCTTAGAAACTAAGTGATGAACCAAGTAATGCACTAAATAATGAAATCATGTATATATATTTTAAAATAAATAATGGGGCTATTTAGTTTCTAAAATGAAAAAATGTTACATTAAGGAAAATATATGTGCATATTATGTTATTTATACTTGTAAATATATATGATTGATAATATTATATAATATTTTATTATGTAGATTACTATATAGTTGTTATTTATATCTACTTAGAATAAAGCAAAATCAAAATTTGGAAACTTCTCTAAAGAAAATTCAAAGCCATGAAAATATTTCCCTAATTTTCAAATGTTCTAAAGCAGAGTTAAAAACATGTTAGTATAAAGAAAATAACTAATATTTTGTCATGCCATTCTGTTCACGTTCATTTTTCATGCTTTTGTAAAGTAAAATTTTCTAATCAGAGTAAAGTGGCATGGTAAAGGTGTAGATAATATATTTGGATGAAGGTTTTTAATGAATGTGGTAGTTATTAAGACACAATCCATTAAAAGAAGACTTGCATGGTTGTCTCACATTATTTCATTGATTTTTATTTCATGCATGAATCAAGGTGAGAATTATTCCTTGCAAGAACTACTCTCATTTATAATCTTTAATTTGATAATGCAGACCTTTTTTTGTTTATTGTGTGGTTTGGAATATTTTGCATACATAAGCTTTGCATGCCCAAGTGCATATATTATAACTCTGAAATGGGAAATAAGAATTAGCATAATGGTAGACATTTAAGGGTTTCAGTATATTAACACTGTTATTTTTTATGGTACCTTACTGTATTTTGTTCAAAATTTGGTTTTTTTGATAGAAAATAATGTCATTTTTTAAAAAAGTAAAGATTTGCAAATCTGAACATCAACATCAAGTTTATCATTAGTGATGAAAATGCAAGGATTAAAAATGGAATATAAGATTATTCCCCTTTCACAAACAATTTAAGAATCACTTGACAGGCTTTACAAAGTTATATATCCCCATATTATCAAAATTGTTTAAAAAACAACACATACAAATGCACACACACAAAACTTTTATGCTAATAGCAAGATGGCTAAACATAAAAATAAAATAGAGAACTAAGGCAATTGTCTAGGTGATGCAACCCTAAGTAACAAGCTTAATTGTCAAGAGAATTGTCTCAATTTTCTACTTCACTTTGTGTGTGAGTCTCAAATAACAGCCTCAAAAGAAAAACTTGTCACTGAGTTTGTAATTTTTCCTAAGGTCAGACTGAACATCCCACCTTATCAGGTAAATCACACAACACAAAGCAATTGCCCTTTAGAATTGTCCAGTACCTAGCCCATTGTGTGAAAATGTGAATTGCTTGTTAATGAAAAGACCGTATACTCTTCCATACTAGTTTGAAAAGGAATAATTTAATACAACACTTTATTTTTAATTATCTAGTATTTTTCTCTCCTCTTTCTAGGCCATGAAATCATTATTTTTCTCTTCATATTCAGTTCCTTGAATAGTTGAATATAGATTCATTTTAAGAATAATATTTTTAAAGATGAATATGTGAGTAAATGAAAAATATTATATAGAGAGAACCTAGGCAATAAGGCATTTATACCACCATGTTTCATTGATACTAACCAAATTATATTCCTGAGCCTCTGTTGATAAACTACAGGATAAAGGATTAATATCTTTCCCATGAAGATTTTAATAATGAGAATGAATGACCACATGCTCAAATAGACTGAATTGATTGGTAATCATTTTAAAAGCAGATCATGCCGACCTTTTCATGTCATAAAAACTATATCCTGCATGTCTAAATTTTTAGAAATTGTAGTTAATAATAATAAAAATAAAAGCAATAATAAACTAATTAGGAAGCTGATGTGCATCATTTATATTAATTATCAGCAAATAAGAAGACCATCCTTCTTCTTGCTACTGTTTATTTGGATTGATTTTAGCTTGCTAACCACATCAGCCACATTTTAATATATACATAGATATTTAAACATCATTCTGCAACAATGAATCAAGAGAACAAATGATGATAAGTATAAGGTTAATTGATAAATTTACTTATCTCAAACCTACCTGTCTAGCAGTGTTTCTAATGAGCTGGAAGCTCTATTATTAACAAATCTACTCCCAGAATTCATTTTAGAACTCTGCATTTTTTTTGACCTGGCACTCACACACTGACAGCAGAAACTACAAATAAGGGTATGAATAGTTTCATAACTTTAATTTTGAGTAAAATATCTTTTAGCTGTTATTTTCTAATCACAAAAATAGTACACATTCCATTGTAGAAAATTCTAAACATTGAAGAAAACAAAGAGGTAAGCATTATTCAGTATCAAAGGATAAATAAGCACTGTTGATATTAGAATTATACATGTACAGAAATATTTAAACACATTTTAAATAAAATGGATATCATGATATGTGACTGCTTTGAATATATATATATATATGGTTTTAACACATGAAAGTATATATAATTTGCTTCTAATTAAGATGGAGTAAAACGACTAATATTACCCTTTCATTTCAAACAATGAAAAAACCAGACAAAATATAGGAAACAATAGCACTCAAGATGTTAGTCATCAGGCAGTTTAGGACAGTGGTCCCTGAGTGACAAAAACAAGGCAAATCCCAAAGATTGACCCAGCTTCATTCCTGGAAAAAGATTCCTGACTGAGGTGAAGGGGAAAGGAACCTACTCAGAGCCACGTAATCTCAAATTGAGGAAATAGATCTGAATCCCACAGAATTCAAGGCCATTAGAATTTGAGGGCTAGAGTACCATAGAGAAGATACCTTCATAGAAATGCTACTTACTCTAGAGATCTGTTGAGATTTCACCTTGAATATTCAATTTAGTGCTGAGTAGTTAATATATGTAAAGAAACTATCCAAAGCTAAGGAAAGAATCGCTTGAAAAGATGGAAGGAAATTGTATCTGCAGTACATACAGGGCTAGAATTAGTGCCTGTTCCCACTAGACAAACTTGGAAGACCTCACAATTCATGGAGAATTGGTTTAGAGTGCCTCAGAAATTGACAACTAAATAAATAAGCTTTTTGGTCTCACCAAAAAAAGGAAACAAAATGTTTAAAAGAAAAGGAAGAAGCTATTTTCCAGAAGCTATCACATCTCAAAACAAAAATGAAGAATATAAAATACAAAAGTATCGAGGACACAAGATAAAACTCACAATGCTTGTCATCTAATAAAATTGGTAATATTTTAAAAAGCTGGAACATACAACACAAAATGAAGTGATAAATAAATTAAAACAAACCCAGAAGTGACACAGACAGGATCTGTAGACAAGAATATTACATCATGACTGTATTCTATTATAATATATAGCCAAAAAGCTAGAGGAAAGATGACATGTTAGGTAGAGACAGGGAATATATCGGACATAACCAAATGGAAAGTTCAGAGATAAAATCTTTAATGTCTGAGTTGGAAATCACAGTAGATGGCCTTAACAAAGCAGATTCAACAGTGCAGAAGTAAATATTCATGTACAGGAAAATGTATAATAACAATGTAAATTATTCAAATGGAGCACAAAGAGAAAAAAAGACTGCCAAAAGTTAACAATCAGTGAACTATGGAGCAATTTCAAGAGGCCAAATAAACTTGTAGTTAGAATACCTAATGGGAAGAAGATCACAGAGAAACTAAAAATATTAGAAGAAATAATGGTTAAAGACATTTCAAAGTAGATAGAAATCGTAAACCCAAGTCTCAAGAAGTTAAAAAACATTTGGAATAAGTAAGACAAATTTGGATCTAATGCAAAAGTAAAGGGACAGACTTTGGACATGTGCCTGGACAATTCATCCACAGTAGTAGAAAGAGAGAATATATGAACACAGTTGCAATGTCAATGTTCCATGTCAATAAAGAACTATAATGAAATGAACTATCTATACAAGTAAAGTAGTACTGTCTTCCACACTCAAATATCCCTCCTATTTCTCAGCATTTATTAAAAAAACATTTACAGGCATTTTATTACATGTTACTTATCTCATATATTAATCTATTATTATTATTCTTTTGTGTATTTTTCTGTTGTACTTTGTCTGGATTTAGGTGTTTTTACTTCTTAACACATCAAAATTGTTTCTATTTATAAGTTTGTTTCAGGTTTGTTTTTCTCCTGACTCTATTATCCAGAAAATCAGTAAGCCTGTCTATAACATGGACCTACATTTAATAATTTTCTGCCCCATAAATAAATATTTTGTGCATGAATGATGAGATAACTTAGTGTTAGAGACCTGGATTGCTGAGAGATTGTTTAGATTAATTTCTTAGTCTGCTGTTGTATGTTTTTAGCAATTGCTTTTCAAAAAGCACAAATTAGTAGCTTAGTGGCTGATCTCTTGCAAGTCTACGATATTTGTCTTTTTAAACTATGAACAGCTTGTCTGTATTTACATAAACAATCTATTTTTAGATCTGTAGTAATTGTACATGTCTCATCTATGTTATCTCTCAGCGTCCATCTCTCTGTTTTCTGGCTTTATTGACTATTTACCACTCACCAGGTGAAGTGCAATAATAATTACAATTCCTTTTACAATTAAAGTTCTCTCTGCCTACTTATAGCACTTTATCTCTGAGAAATATAGTGTATCCATTGCGTTTCCCTTCTTTTTATCTTTTTTCTAGGACATATAGTTATTAAGTAGGAAGAGGAGGATGGAAGAAGTATATTGGTCAATTCAAAACGCACCATCTGCTATCTGTACAAGAAAATTATCTGTTAGGTGTAGGACCTCGATTTCTGACACTATAGCCAAACTTAACCAGGTAGGTGCAGCATTATTCTACTTATCCAAGTGACTGAAATTTTTCTGTTTTATTTCACAAAATAAAAAGGTACAAATTTGTTTGTTACATGGATGAATTGTACAATGCTGAATTCAAGGCTTTTTAGTGTGCCCATCACCAGAGTAGTATACATTGTACCCAGTAGGTATGTTTTGTTCCCCACCCTCCTCCCATCTTAGTTTCCAATGTTCTTTACACCACTATCTGACCATGTACACCCATTATTTAGCTCCCAATTATTGGTGAGAACATGTGGTTGTTTTTCCACTCTGAGATATTTTGTTTAGGATGATGTTCTTTAGTTCCATCCAAGTTGCTACAAGAGACATTATTTCATTCCTTTCTATGGATGAATAGTACTCCACAGTGTGTTTATATATATGTGTATACATACACACCACATTTTTTTATCCACTCATCAATTGATGAGTACTTAGATTGATTCCATATCTTTGCAATTGTGAGTTGTGCTGGGATAAACATTCAGGTACAGGTGTCTTTCTGATATAATGTCTTCCTTTCCTTTGTGTAAATATCCAGTAGTAGGATAACTGGATCAAATGGTAGGTCTAGATTTAGTTTTTAAGGAATATCCATACTGTTTTCAATAGAGGTTGTACTAGCTTACATTCCCACCAACAGTGTATAATCAATCTTTTTTCACTGCATCAACACCAACATCTTTTTTAAAAATATATATTTTAATGGTGGGCATTTTGATGGAGGTAAGGTGGTATCTCATTAGAGTTTTAATTTGTATGTCCCTGAAGATTAGTGATGTTGAGCATTTTTTCATATGTTTATTGGCCATTTGTCTATCATCTTTTGAAAAACTCTGCTCATGTCTTTTATGCACTTTTTGATAAGATTATTTGTTTTTTTCTTGGTGATTTATTTGAGTTTATTGTGGATTTTGGATACTAGTCCTTTGTCAGATGTATAGTTTGTGAGTATTTTCTTTCATTCTGTAGGTTGTCTATTTACTCTGTTGATTATTTCCTTTCCCATGCAGAAAAAATTTAAATTTAATTAAGTCACATTTAATTATTTTGCTTATTCCTGTATTTACCATATATGTCTTGGTCATACATTCTTTGCCTAGACCAATGTCTAGATTGTTTCCTACATTCTTCCAGAAATTTTATGGTTTCAGGTCTTACATTTAAATCTTTAATCCATTTGAGTTAATTTTGTTTATGGTGAGAGATAGGAATCCTGTTTTTCTTCTGCATGTGACTATCCACTTTTAGCAGCACCATTTATTGAATTGGGCATCCTTTCCCCAGTACATGTGTTTGTCTGCTTTGTCAAAAATCAGTTGTTCGTAGCTATGTGGTTTACTTCTGGGTTCTATATTCTATTCTATTAGTATATGTCTCTACCTTTATACCAGTACTATACTATCTTGGTTACTGTAGACTTGTGGTATAATGCAAAATCACACAATGTGATGCCTCCAGATTTGTTCTTTTTGCATAAAGATTGTTTTGGCTATCCTAGCTCTTTTTTGGTTTCCTATGATATTTAGCATTAATTTATCTAGATCTGTGAAAAATGATGTTAGTATTTTGATGGGAGTTTCATTGAATCTATAAATTATCTGGGGAAGTATGGACATCTTAACAATGTTGATTGTTCCAGTCCATGAGCATGGAATGTTTTTCCATTTGTTTATGTCTTTTATGATTTCTTGTACCAGTGTTTTATAGTTCTCCTTGTAGGGATCTTTTACCTCCACCAAAAGACTCCTAGAATTGTTAAATAAATTCAGCAAAGTAAAAGTTCCAAAATCAGTGTACATGTATAGGTAGTACTTCGATCTACTAATAACAGTCAAGCTGAGAGTCAAATCCCGAAATTAATGCCACTTACAATAGCTGTAAAGAAAATAAAATCCCCAGGAACATAATTTTTCTGTTTATTGAGGCAAAGTTTTGGTAAGCCACTGATAGTTATTGTCAATCTAATTTCATTATCCTTTTCATTATTAGACATATTTTTCAATTTTTTATTGTTATTTTTGGTATAATTATTTTCCCCTCCAGCATCTTCATATTTGTATTTGTGTGAAGGATCAGAGTGGATGCAAAAAACTTCTGGTTATAGTTTTTGAGTACAGAAGAAATAAGTAGCCTGAGCCAACTGATTAATTTAAAGATATTGGAGATTAGAATGTAAGCCTTAAAAATATGAATTCAAATTATAGCTTATTATGAAAGACAATATAAAGGAACTTGTAAGTTCTTCCACAGGAAACCAATGGTTAGAAGTTGATTTCAGTAATAGAATGCAGTATGTATCAAAGAGATAGGAAATATTATGTCACAAAAATCAGTGTCCTGTTCTATGAGTCCATTTTTATCGATTAAGACTTATCAGCAAGTTATATATTTATACCCCATGTAATGATACAACACAGCCTTAGCCTACTTTATTCATCTGAAATAGCTCCCAAATTTTCTGACTTCAAAATCCAGAATTGGAATTTCCTATTTAAGCCATTGCCTTAATTATCAAAAGTGGTATAGGAACCTGCTTCACTGGCTCTTTCTTCACTATGAACAAAATTTTTACTCTGACTAAACACTCTCAGGATATGATGTTTACTAGCATCACATTTGGCCTGTCTTTCACACGTCTCCTTATCAATATTGTACCCACAGGGTTGGGAAGGTCAGTGCAAAATGCTTCAGACAAGATTTCCCTGGCAAAAAAACATAAGAGTTTGGACAGAATATCCAGAGGGATTAATAATATAAACTTAGCATTCAATGATGAAGCAACATAAAGGCAATGATACTGAAGAGTAAACTATCATGAATAAATAATCAACCAAACTTTTTGTAAGATTTGATAGTAGAGGCAAAAATTAGAATGCTTCAAAATAAATCTAAGCATTCTTGCTAAAAAAATAATAGGAACAAAATAATTAAGAAACAATTTTTTTAAATGTTTGAAGGGATAATACATCAGTCAAATAAAAAAGCCTTAAGGCACACAGAGTGTATTAAAGCTGAGAGGTTAGTACTGAAGATAAAGGTTGAAAGCCTACACACACACACATACATTATTCATGGTAGTTATGTTTTATAAAGTTGCTATGAATTTTAAACTGAAACGCAGAGGGAAAACTATGAAGAAAAAAAATCACAAAAGAGAAAAAGTGGCATGTGGAAGACACACTGAAAAGTTCTAAATATGTGTAATTGAAATGCCAGAAGAAAAGAAGGGAGAGAATGAGTCTGAACTGATATTTGAAAATTGTTCAATCAAATAACAAAGTAGGTAAAAGGCATCAATCCAGTATTAAAATTCGGTAAAACACAAGCAAGATGAATTCAATGTAAATGTATATCTCATTATGAGATATAAAAGATACCTGAATAGAAGAAATGTTAAAGTAAAGGAAGATAATGATCCCAAAACAAAACATGGAATTTAAATAAAGGCGAAAAGTAAAGGAGTGGCTAAAAATGCAGACACTTATAACTAAATATTGATTATACGAAGTTATGATAATTATTTCATGAGTAGTTTAAATATGTAGAAGGAAGACTTGAAGATTCACATCAAATATAAAGGAAAGAGAAAAGAGAAAATTGGATTTAAGTTCTTCTAAAAGTTGGATATTTTTTAAAAAATGGTAATACTAATTTTACTAAGCTGCAATACATCACAGTTTCAAGGCTTTATCTCTACTGTTACCAGTAAAAGTGATAATATTTATAAATGTTAAAGAAGAAAAAATAATAAAGTGAAATATTTGAAAAATTTAGAAGAGTGTAAGAAATGAATTAATATGAACACCAGTTTAGCCAGTTAAAAATAATAAAATTATAAACATAAGCCATCTTATGTAATTATAATAAATGTAAATGGATTAATTTTCAAATAAAATAAGTTAAAATCAATAACATAAAAAAATTGGGAAACTAAAAATTCAGAGTAAACATCTGAAAATATTTTTAACTGAACAAATAAACAGGTAATGCTATATCATACTTGTGGGGTGCAGCTAAAACAGTGCTTTTGGGGAAATGCTTAGCTTTAAATTTATATGTTAGAAAAAAAAAAGAAAGAGAGGTTTGAGGTCAATGGATCAAGGAAGTAGTGAGTAGAATGGTGGTTTCCAGAGGCTAGAAAGGGTTAGGAAGGGAGGATGAATAGAGGTTGTTTAATGGGTACAAAATACACTTAGATGAAAGGAATAAGTTCTATTATTTAACAGCACTTTAAGGCAACTATAGTTAAGAATTTATGGTATATTTCAAAATACCTAAAAGAGAAGATTTTGAATACTCCCAACACAAAGAAATAACAAATGTTTGAGGTGATGGGTATCCCAATTTTTCTGATTTGATCATTATACATTGTATGCATGTGTCAAAATATCACGTGTACCCCATAAAATGTACAACTATTATGTATCAATAAAAAAGAAAAAGAAATGCAAGTAATTTCAAAGAATATATAAGGACTCAAATAATAAAGATAAAAGCAGAAATTGAATATATAGAAAATATGCCTTAAAATCAATGTAGCCAAAAGTGGTTGTTTGATAAGAAAAAAATAGAAAAAACACAAATTATAATTACAGTTGGAATTAAGAAGATAATTAGAATATCTGTTAACAAATATATGGTAATAAACTTCACAATTTTTTTTATATTTTTTCTCTTTTTCTTTATATTTTTTTCCTTTTTTAATTTTTTTTCCTTTTTTTTTTCACTGACATAAAGATATTCACACAGGATAAACTTCACATTTTAAATAAAAGAAATACATCTTTAAAAATTTAGGATTGCCAAAGCAGATACAAAATTAAAACTCATATATTTGAAAATTTCTTTATTATTGATATTAAGTTGATCATAATACCTTTTATAGAGAAAGCTCCTCATATTGGTTTACAGATGAAATTTTATAAGTATTTGACAAAAAAATCATACCAATGTCATGCAAATACTTACAAAGACATACAAAGTGGTAACATTTCTTAATTCTTTTAATATGAGCAGCAAAACCTTGATACCAAAAACTTATGGACATTATAAGGAAGAAAAATTAAACTTTCACATATAGCAAAATTCATAACCCGTATATAAAGTATTAGCAAATCAAGTCTAGAAATATATAAAAGTCCAGAAATATATAAAAGAAATACATCATGACTCACTGGTATTTATTCCAGGATTGCTATGGTGGTTTAACATTTGAAAATCAATCAATGCTATTCACCATAAAAATAGATTAAAAGAGAAAAATCATGTGATCATCTAATTAGATGGGGAAAATTATTTTTAAAAATTCAGAAAAACGCTTTTTGCAAACTGGGACTAGAAGGAAATTTTCTAATTATGAAAAGGAGTATTCTTAAGGAATAGATACAGCAAGTAGCATACAAAATGGCTAATATTTGAAAGCATTCCATTTGAGGTCAACAGTGAGATAAAGATGCTGTGATAGGCTGAAAAATGTACCCCAAAGATGTTCATATCCTAATCCTGGGATCCCACGAATGTTACACTAACTGACACACACGTTGCATATGTGATAAAGTTAAAAATCTTGAGATAAATTATTGAGATTATCTGAGTAGGCTCTAAATGCAACCATAAATTGTAGGGGGCTGATTGTAGCGATTACCTGCCTTATACTAATCAGTCACTATAGCCTGTAATGTACGTGTGCTGCATGACGCAGCAGTAACCAGTATTCTCTTCAGACACAGTTAATGCCTTGGGACATGACAAGAGGCCTGAGTTTCTGCACGTAAGCAAATGCTGCCCAGCTCCCACACGGTGGGCCCCCATGATGAGAGTCTGGGGGCCATAAAGATAAGAAGAACATTCCCAAGGTATGGCCCTGTAAGATGGTTGGTAGCCAAAGATGGGTAAGATCTCCCACGGGGCGGGGGGCGACCTAAGACAGGCACAACCATGGGGGCCTGCTGCTGACTGGGAGAGAGCACAAGAAGTTCTTCGGATGGCTGCATTGTTTAATGTTGCTTACTTTGGCCTTGATTTTTGTGTTATGTCTGGTGTTGGTGCCTCAAGTAACTGTTTTGAGGTCTGAGACCGTGGGAAATTGTTCCCTTGTGATACAATTCCAAAGTTGACGGTTATCGCTGCTATGCTCAGATGCTCACGTACAAGGAACTAACCCTGGGTCTGAGGGGTATAAATAAAAAACAGCCGGTGCATTGGGCACTCGAGTCATGTGAAGTCTTTATGCGTGTCTGTGTCGTTCTTTATGTTCTGTGTTCATCCCCTGTCCTGTATTCGGGCCACGTACAATAAATCCCCTGTAAGAGAGAGGGGCAGGAGGAGATTTTATATGGAAGAGGAGAAGGCAATGTGACCATGAGGCAGAGACTGGAGTGATGCTGCCACAAGATAAGGAAAGCAGGCAGAACCTGGAAGAATCAAGGAACATTTTCTCCCTTTGATCTTCAGAAAAGAGTGCAGCCCTGCCAAAACCTTGATTCCAGCCCAGTTCAACTTATTTTGGATTTCTGGCCTGTAAAACATCGAAGAGAATAAATTTCTGTCATCTTAAACCAACACATTTTTGGTAATTTTTTTTTTTCTGAAGCAATTGCCAGGCTCAATTTGGACACAAATTGGAGACATTACTGCAATCAATCCACTATAAAAAGATTTTTTATTCAGACCAATTTACAAGTTTCCTTTGCTTCCCTCTTCAAAGAAATAAATGATTTAAAATAGTTGATGTATTTTTGAAATAGTAATCAAAAAGATAATTTGAAAGTACATTTACCAAATATAGTGTCATTGGTGAATAATCACTTCATTGGCGAATCATTTAGCTTCAAGTTAAATGCTTATATATTTTTTTAAAAAAGTAAATGTCCATAGTGCATTAGTTGCCCAAATTTTATCATGTGCCTTTTCCTACCAAATAGATACGGCCAGAATGAACACAGGTTGCATGCTCTATATCTGAAGCTAGGACTAGAGTATCACCCAAAGCACATAGAGGGACACAGCGGGGAAGAAATAGTCTCAGAAAATGTTTAAGGTAATATTTATAAACATAGAGTTAATAGATGCTAGGTAGCAAAATCAACACATATTTATTAAAAAGTGATTTATAAATAGAATAGAAGACTGAGGCTAGAACTTTAAAGGTCACTTGTGTTTGGGAAGATGATGTCAGTGTAAAGGGGAGAAAAACAAAGACACGCTATCCCTTTCTATATTATTATCTCACCCAAGATTTTGTAGCATGATGTCTTCATAAAAATAGACCATGTATTAATTTTGTTGCTGTTGATGCCAACTCTAATAACTTTCCATGTATCCCAATTATAATTGCCTTTTAATTATAATCTACTCTTTATTCTTTTTCAATCTATTTTCCATTTCATTTATGACATTTATATGATATTTCATTTACAATTTGGGCACAAACTGATTCCCTGAGTTTTTTAAGCATAGCCATAAGCCACGTAATATTTTTGATACAAAGAGAAAAAGGTTTTCATAAATCTTTGTGCGGTTCTGGAGTTCTTGTTATCAGAAACATGAGAATTATATTTATGAACAATTGTATTCTGTAGCATGAAAGCAAAACTTTCCCAAAGGTAATTATTTTTATATTCCATTTGCATTACCCAGTATCTCATGGACCTAGTCACATGGAACTGGGTAAAATTTGTTTGTGTAAAAATGAATAAACTTAATCTGTTATACTTTAATATTGCAAATCCTAATTACAATAATTTTAAAACAAGGAGAGGAATCCAAACGATAATTTTAATGTTTCTGAAATTGATTGTAAATATGCTGATTGCATAGGCTGAAAATTCTTTTTTGTATAGGCTTATTAAAAATGTGAAGAACTCCAGATCTAGGATAAAAATACACAAATACATTTTCAAATAAATAAGAATTATCTTAAATATCACAAAGGAGAAATCTGGGATTTCACAAAGGACATATTATTATAACTTTAAATTGCATTGATGCTACATTACACACACACACACACACACACCCTAATTAGTTTAATCCAATGGAGATTATCTACCATATCCTGGATACTTTGCTGGAAAACAGAGCTAACATAAACACAGAATTGACTCTCAAGAAAGTCATCACTGCTTTGACTGGCTTGGCAGTTTATATAACTTTAAATTTTGTCTGGATCAAGATATAATTTTAAACTATGAGTAGATGGGAACAACTTCACTGATTAATAAAAAAATTATTATAGAGGTAGCTATGAATTCTCATATAACATGCTCTGTCCTTGTGTGAATTAAAAATTATTTTTTATAATAAACATTTTCACTCTTGTATATGTCAGGTAACTGAATGCCAGCTAGATTTCAGTCCCAGCTACTCCCCCCAACACATACCCACACTTCACCACCACCACATCTGGGTGCCCTTATACAGTGCATAACTTACGTGCCTGGATATTACAGTCCTAGAACTAGTTAACTTGGATTTTACAGACTCAGCATTCTGAGAACATCCTCAAATTATGTTAATGTTCAGTGTATGTGTTACATAGATTTTTCTTGTTGAGAAGAACCAGGGCATTAATCAGATATTCAGTGCAGTGCATCACCCTCCCAAAAGGTTAGAAACTAACAGATTATAAAATCAAGTAATTCAATTTTTAAAATGAAATTCATTATTTTACTAACTTAACTCTATTCATATTGTTTTGTCCTGGAAATAGTGACCTAATTAAGGTACCTAATACATAAAAGCAGTCATACTGTGGTGTGCTGTTATAGGAAACTTTATAAATTGTAGATTTTCACAATGGACTTGCAAATATAAATGGCAAAACTTGGAGTGGTGACTCTTCCTCTGGGACTTATAAATTCTGAATCACAACTCAGACAATAATATTTAAATGAAAATAATAAATTGCTTATTGATAGAATTGAATGGCATAGTCTACGGACTTGCTAGATTTGGCTAGGCTCTATGTATTTAAAAATCATTTTGAAAACAAAACTCGAGCTTAACTATTTAAATAATGCTTTATTTAAAAGAAAACTCAGCAGTAATTACTTGTTCTTTCATTAAATTTCAAAACTTTTATTCACAAAACTTTGTTTAGTTCTAAAATGCATACTTCACAAAATTTTCATTTAAATTATCTACACAGAAATGCATCTAGTCTTTAAATGATGTGATTGAGACAAGTGACAACATCAGATGTCTGCCTTTGTCAGTAATTGTTTCACTTAATAGATATATATAATATTAAGTACTATTTTAAAAAGTGCTTTTTATTTCACAGGGATGGAGGTGTTGTGCTACTTATCTGCAAATCTTTTCCTAAAAGCTCACAATAAAAAAGTGAAATATTAATATTTTTGTCCATTCCTGAATATGACGCATCTGGGAATGAACAGGAAACTTTTCTCCCTCTTGGACACACTTGCTTTACATGTTCAGAAAAGAGTTTAATAAAAAGACAGTGCAACTGATTTTGAATGATTCTGACCTTAACTTGAGTCTTTCCAAAGATGTGCAGTCCTGTTTTTTTCTTGTTCTTTTGACAGATATGAGGGATACTGCTTTGTGGACTGCATGATTCCCTGTGATTGACTTAGGCAGGGTGTGAATAGCACTGCAGAGCAGAGGAGCAAAGCTGAGCTTTCAAAGTGACAGACTGGTTACAAAGTGATTGAAGAGGTGTATGTCCGAGCATGTATGTGATGAGCTTGGGGGAGAAATGGGTGGAGGTGGTGAAAGGAACACAGCCCTGTATTCATACTGGTTTCTTCTTTTTCAGGTGGATTATTGCCGGAATGTAAGCAAAAATGTATAATGCAGGTAGTCTGGCTCTATCTTCGTGTGAGAAATAAAGTACAATTTGTGTGAATATATGTGGCAAATTGAAGATAAATGAATATATATCCAATTAAGCACATGAAAAATGTTTGAGATCATTAATCATTAAGGAAATTAATATGAATTCACAATTATACCTTACTATACACCTATTAGAGTGGAGGGTACTGATCACTGACTATACAAAGTATTGGTGAATGTCTGGTGGAACTGGACCTCTAAAATATTCCTGGTGGGAATATATATTGTACAATTACTTATATAAAGTATTGTTTACATGATGGTATGAAATAAGTGTGGCAGTTTTTAAAATAGTAATCCTATCATATGATGCAGCCTTTCTACTCGTAGGAATCTAACTCAAAAGAAAAGAAATAATATATTTAAACAAAGGCTTGTACAAAATGTTTATAGCAGTTTTCTTTGGGTTAGCCAGAATTTAGAAAAGAAAAAAATCAACAGGCAAATAAATAAAGAAATTGTGGCATACTAATACAATGGAATCTACTGAACAATAAAAAGAAATGAACCATTGACACACAAATGAGCGGGGATGAATTATTTATTATTAGTTGTGATAACTGAAAGAAACCAGACTGAAAAGAATACTCTATCATGCAATTTATATAAAATGTAACTAATTTATATTGCATTTATAAAACATATGCAAACTAATTTACAATGACAGCAAATCAGTGGTTGTTTGTGAAGGTGAGGTGAGGAGGGACAAGGTGTGAATTATGAAGGGCCATGAGATAACGTTTGGGAGTGATGCATCTACTCACTATCTTCATTGTGCTGATGGTTTTATGGGAACATACATATGTCACAAATTATAAAATTGTATATTCTTAATATGTACAGTTTATTAGTCAATTATACCTCTAAAATATGGTAAAATTCTAAAATTTGATGAAATATAGTAAAATTATATTATGTTTTCTGAAAGCCAACTAGTGATAATGTGGAAGAAGTAGTTTGGGAAAGAAGAGAATAAAGACAAGAAGACTGGGTATGTACTATAATGGTTTCCATGCCTGAAATCATTTGGTGGTGTGGGTGCTTCATGGTTCAACAGATACTGAACCACTCTCCCTAAAACTCCATCTCAGTAGTTCTGGTAGGAGAGCCTGGAATCTGCAGGATTCTAGTGAGTCTGATAGGAAAGGTTTTTAAATCACTTATGCAAATCACCCTACTCTCCTTAATTATAGAATATCCATAACTTCAGGTGCAAAGAGTTAACTGGACTAATTCATTGGGATTCACTCTGTTCTTGGTGTCCTTTTTCTTAGATGAACAGAATTTTCCAAATTCTTAGGTATTCGTTAAGAGAAAACAAGAGTCAAAATGCATAGACAAATAATCATAAAAATAATCCAAATCATGAAGAAATTTCTATTATAACTTTTCTGACTCACTCTCTTTGTCATAAGTTTTATACTATCCTAGTGGTTGTCTTTAGGTGGGTATCTATTTTCCAGCTAATAAGGGCTAACAAAGCTTCCAAGCCCCTTGGAGTCAAGTTGTTAGTTTCTAGATCCTGATTTATGTCTAGTAGACTCTAACTTTCAATGGTAATGTATATAAAAATCTCCTGGAATGCAATTCTTGGTCAAATTGAATTCCCATTGCAAAAATGTACATTGAAAAAGAAAATTATGAAGTATATATGGAAGAGGAATTTTTCAGTCAATAAATCCTCTTCTATATACATATCCACAACATACATTTGTTGATTATCAACTCTATTGCAGATGTAGGTGTGTGGCTGGGAAAACCATACAGAACACCATAAACAGCTGCTATAGCGGGGAGGATTTTAGAATTCTAGGTAGAAATAATAAACTTGGAGTTTAAGTAGGCACTCCACGTGATTCTGATCCAAAGATAAATAGATGATAGTTGAGAAAAATTAACAGCACATTCAGAATCAACGATCCACTTACAGAGGAGGTGATCTTGACAATTCATGAAATTTTCTCAGAAAACTTGAGAATGAAGCATTAAGATATTTTCTCTTTCTGTGAAAGAGAACTATGGGCTCATTAGAACAATAATTTTAGAAAGTTCACAAAAGGTCCTCTTATATAAATAAGATATACTCTAATGGCTTGCAAACTGGACAAAATTCTCTGGGTTATTTTATGGCATATGTGCTATAGTAATTTTTCAGTTTATTAAAAATATTTTAGTATCTTTACTATATGGTTCAAAAAGTGCTTTTCATTTGATTTAGTTTATATAACTTAAATTTTTATTTTTTATTTCACCATAGGGGTGCAAATATTTAGGTTATATATATTGCCTTTGTTCCACCTGGGTCAGAGTTTCACCTCTTGTATTTTCCTGGATCGAGCTGGAGCCCATTCTACTAAGTGAAGTATCACAAGAATGGAAAAGCAAGCACCACATGTACTCACCATCAAATTGGTATTAACTCATCAACACTTATTTGCACATATAGTAGTAACATTCATTGGGTGTTGGGCAGGTGGGAGGGGAGAGGAAAGGATAAGAATATTCACACCTAATGGGTGCGGTGCGCACCATCCAGGGAATGGACACACTTGAAGCTACAATTTATATTTTTCTTACACATTTTCTGAGGAGCCTAATAAGCATTTCTTTAATGGTGTGTATACATTTTTCTATTTTTTTTCAAAGATCAAAACATTTTCCTACATTCAAGAAGTCTTTTTGGTGAAGTCACTGGTCAAATATTTTGTTCCACTCCTATAATCAGTTTGATCATTTATTTATTATTGAATTTTAAGGGTTCTTTATATACTGTGGCTAAAATTACTTTATCAGATATAGAATTTAAAACAGTCTCTCAGTCTTTGGCTTTCATCAGTCTCTATGTCATCAGAAGAACAAAATGTTACATACAGTTTTACATAATCTAATTTTTCAGACATTTATTTAAAATATCATATTTTGGTGTTGTGTCTAAGAAATCTTTGCCTATGAAAGGTAAAAAACATCTTATATTTTACTATTGAAATTTCATAATTTTGGGTTTTACATTTAGGTCTATGACACATTTTAAATTATTTTTCTTTGTTGTGTGAGCAACATATCAAAATTTATTTGGTTTTTTTGCATATAAACATCCATTGGATTAAAAGACTATAATTTCTTCATTGAAGTACCTTTACATTCTTGTCAAAAATTATCCGTCAATTTATGAACTGAACTATTTCTGGACTCTTTATTTTGTTCCCTTGATCTATTTGTTGATCGTGATGCCAATTCCATACTCTGGCTAATTGTAGCTTTAAAGTAAGTCTAAAGTCAAACTTTCTTGGTCATCTAACTTTGTTCTTTGCTTTTTTTAAAGTTGTTTTGGCTATTCTTTGCATTACCATATTAGTTTTAGAATCATCTTTTTCAATTTCTACAAAAAGATTTGTAGGAATTTTGTCTGGTGTAGCATTCAAGCTATAGATCATTTGAGGGAAAATTGACATCTCAACCATACTGAGTCTCCCAACCAATGAACAAGCTGTATTTCTCCATTTATTTAGGTGTTCATTCATTTATGCCAACAGTGTTTTATAATTTCAGTGTACAGGTTTTGCATATCCTTTGTCAGACATATGCCTAAGTATGTAATATTATTTTATGCTATTTTACTTAGACTGCTATATTAAATTTTATTAATAATTTCCAATTTTTCATTGTTAGTACATAGAAGTGAAATTCACTTTTGTATATTTATCTTGTATTCTTCAACCTTGATAGACTCACATATTAGTTTCCATAGCTTTTATTAGTATACCCTATGGAATTTACTATATATATAAATATAACATCTGTGAAAAAGTACATTTTGCTTCTTCCTTTCAAGCTGGATGACTTTTGTTTCCTTTTTCTTTACTTGTAGCACTTGCCAGAACATCCAGCCCAATGTTAAAATAATTGGTGAGAGTGGACATCTTTGTCTTGTTCCTAATCTTAGAGTGAAATCATTAAGTATCTCACAATTAAGTATGATGTTAGCTGTATGGTTTTCTGTAGATGCCCTTCATCAGGCTAATGACGTTCCCTTATGTTTCCAATTTTCTGATACTTTTTAATGGGGATGAATGTTTGTTTTGCCAAATACTTTTCTCAACCTATTGAGATTATGCTGTGCTTATTCTTTTTTAGTTGATAAATTAGGCAACTAAATTTATTGATTTCTGAGTGTTAAACCAACTTGCATTTATAAGCTAAACCTCACTTAGTCAACATATTTTATCTTTCTTATATATTGTTGAATGTGATTTGCTAACATTTTCAAAGAACATTTGTGTTTATGTTCATGATAGATGTCAACCTGAAATTTTCTTTTAAAGTCATTTTCTTGTTTTGGTATAAAGGTGATGCTGGTCTTATAGAATGTGCTGGGAAGAATATCCTCCTGTTTAATTTTCTGGAAGAGATAATGTAGAAATCGTATGATTTATTCTTTAAATCTTTGGTAGAATTCACCAATGGAGTTATCTGGCTCTGGAGTTTTCTTTTGTGGAAAGCTTTAAGCTACAAATCCAATTTCTTTGTTGCATAATGAGCTATCAGATTACCTGTTTTTGTTTTGTTTTGTTTTGTTTTGTTTTTACTGAACTGTAATAATTTATGTCTTTCAAAAGATTTTCTCATTTTATCTAAGTTCTTGACTATAATATCCTCTGCTCTTTCAGCTTCAAGGGTCATTTTTCTAAAAACTTTGCAGTTCTGAATCTTGAGACTCAGCAAACATTTTTGCATTGCCAGCTTGTCTTTCTATTAGAATTTGCCAACAGAGGGCACTAGAAAGAAACTATATAGTTGCAGAAAGAGGGCTTTGCTATGGTTATGTTTTCTACTCACTTTCTTTTCTTGTCACCTACCAACACTTATTACAGTGGCAGTTGATTCCACCTTACATTTTCCCCTCAATACTTACCAAACCAGGGTTGAAGCCTCTCAGAGACACAGGACTAGCTGGCTGATGTACACTCCTCAGAGGCCTGCATGCGAGACCCACAGGGCACTTCCTCTGATCTTAGAGACACCAATCTCAGCCCTCTTTCTCAAAGGTCTAAATTTCAACTCCAGAGGCCCCCTCCTCTAAGTTTCTAAGTCTCAATTATTTTGAACTCTTCTCTTTGTTCTCCCAGCCATAGGACGGGTCCTGCTTCCTGCAGATTCTACTTCATTGACCCCTCAGTATTGTTCCCAACATGTTTTCTCAGTTCTTCAATTCCTAGTTAACAATTATTTATATGAAATTATATGTGTTAAATTAGTGGAAATGGTTTCTGCTTCCTATCTATATCCTCTTTAATGTAACAAGGAAATATTTATTTCTACTTTATTCAAATTATCACATTACTTTTAATTTCTTTATAGTTGAATTAGTTATAAAAGGAGGCCTAACAATAATAAAAACAGTTTTATTTAGTTCAAATACATCTGATCTTTCAACTTGAATGCAAGGAAATAAATGGTTTGATATTTTTCAAACATTTGTTTCCAATATGGTACATAATGCAAGCTATTAAAAAAAAAACCCAAAAAGTGTGGGTAAAAATGGTTAAGCACCCTTATTTTATTAGTCTGGGTAAAGCACAGTCTAGACAACAGACATACTTTAATCTTCTAAGCATTAGAAATCAGAATTGTATTAAATCAGACTCCCAAATTATTCATGAAATTTGATTCGAGGAATAAGACATGAGAAGAAAGAATCACAAATGAGATATAGTTTGATTGTCTCTAATTTCCTGATGATGCCCATGAAATTGCTTATATTTGTAAAATAATAATCTTACAAAGCAAAAGCTTTGGTATTCAGTGCCTTTCTTAACAGTTTGTGATTTTATAAAATATAAGGGTAGCTTTATAATATTTATATTTCCTGCTCAAAATAATATTGTATATTATTTTTCTTGACAGTCCAAGTGTGGGATTGTTTGATATGGCAAATTTATAGCTTGAGGGATATATATGTTCTTCTTTGTAGAAATCATAAACAACTCTTGGTTTTTTTCCTTAAATCTTCTGCATATACTTGGATAAACCATGTCACATCATGTCATGTGCTATTTTCATTAAAGGGCTATTTTCAAAAGTTACATTGAAGCATATATCCTCAAAAGTGTATGCAACTGCTTCTGTCCCAACAAGAAATAACCTGACTGAACATTACAGATTAACTCTGGGGGATCATCCCTGCTATTTGAAAGGAATTCCACATTGCTATAAAATTAGATTGGAGACTGCTTTAGCTTATCGGCAAACGTGGGCTAAAACTCAGGACTGAAAATTTTACAGTGCTGATTCATCACCTCAGCAAAGCAGAAATCATAAACATTTGCATTGTACTTCTCATAATCCTTTGATACCCCCTCTCATTTGTAGACTGGTAATGCTGTAACAAACAAATATATTTATCAAAAGGCATATACCTGTTGAAAACCTTTTATAAAGAAAACTTTCTGCAGTAACACTGGTATTGCTTTTGTTCTGTATGTACAACTCATAAAAAGTTCTATTTGTAAAATTCATACCTAGCATTTGGTGATCTGTGTTATTTGCTACATTCTGTGTATAATCTATGTCATCCCTTATAGATAGAGACTGTACCATGTCTCTGTATATCACTGTTACTTTCAATATGGCTCCTACATGGTAGGTGCTCAAAAATATTTTGAAAATCGTGATAATAATGGCTTGTTTGAGGCCTGAAAATGGCTCAGCTGTTGCCACTAACAATTTATTCAAACCAAATATTTCTAGGTTAAGATTTCTAAAAATTCTTTAAAAGACAGTGCAACAAATTAAAGATAGATCTTTCAAATTTATTTAGAATTTGACCCACCATTTCTTAAGAAGATTAAAATAATATAGTGTCAAAACATTAATTGTCAACAAAAGAAATGCAACATTTTTTTGCCTTTCTTTTACAAAGTCATAAAATTATATATAATAAGAGAGTCAAATGCAACTACTCTTTGTAGGAAAATGATATTTTAGGATGAATGTCACTGTATTATCATTCATTTGGGTGTCTGAAAGGAAAATTTGTATTTACTTTGATTATTCTGAGTTGTTCATCAGCTATAATAACACCTACCATTTTCTACTATTTGCTCTTCTCTTCCTTTATAAATCTCTTTCCCATTTCTGTTCCCTTACTATATAACTTCTCATCATTTCATTTCGTTTGCATTTACTTTAATTTTTTTCCCAACTAAATTCATCTGTCATGTCATTCAAGGCTTCAAACAAAGTTTTTATAACACTTTTATTATTAATAATATTTAAGATGATATTTCCATATATATAGCCAGGCAACAATGTTGCTGCTATTGTCAATATCATTGTTGTCATGAAATATTTAGTGTTCTTTAGAGATTCCAAGAATACCATACTGGTAATAGTTATATTCTTTGTCATTGTCATAAAGTGGCTTCCAATCTGTTTAGGAGATCCAACTCACATAATGTTGCTCATATTTATTGAAAATTTAGTATATACCAGACACAGCTCTAAGATTTTCACGTGTGTTAATTTATACACCACAAAATTCTACTTGATAGATACTATTATTCCCATTTTAGAGACTCAGAAGACTAAAGAATCAGAGAAGTCAAATAATTTGCTCAATTTTACACAGATAAAAAACAGAGACACGATTTTAATGCAGGCAGTATGGTGCGAGGCTATCTCAGTTTTGGCAATGAACCTGACAGCAATAAAAGACACATATATATACATTCTCTTGAGGTCTCTGTGGTTTAGTGTAAAATACTAAGGCAAACATCAGAAATATGGCATATCTTTGTGAGTATGCTTCTGATTTTTATATTATTTTACTTGTTTCATTTCCTTGTGTTTAATATAAGTTCATGAAGGGAATTTAAAAAATCCTAAATTTATTTTCTTGCCATTGGAATGTCAAAAAGATCCAGTAACATAATTCCAAAAATAGGATATGTTCAAAAGTTTTAAAATAATTAAAAACTGTAAGTTACCCATAAGCTAGAGAAATGTACCTGTTCTTGGCTTTCATGAATACATTCATTTTATGTAGGAGAAAATGTGTAATGTACTCAGAGAAAAAATGAAAAAAATTATATTATATGGAAAGCATACCATCCTTGGGAAAAAATGATATTGACAACCCGCCCAAGAAAGTTCTATCAGTTTCTTTCTCTTGACTGCAAGTGCTCCTCAAACTAGCTGTCATATCTTTCTAATCCCTATGTGAGTAATTTTAGCAGAGTTGATTAAAATGAGATAGTGGCTATATAAGAACAGAAACAGAATTATTGAAAATTTTAATATGTTCCAAGCTATGAGTCCTACTTGCCAGTTCTTTACAATAGCACAGGAATAAATGATTCTACTATTTACCATTATAAGCAAGAATGAAATTCTTCAAGGTTGTCAGCTCCAAACCTATCAATACTTAAGAATAGTTGTTACTGTATATCACCATGATACAAAAACATTTGGTTAATTTATTAATAATTAAAACTTTCAAAGCAACTTCTTGTTATTTTAATGGAAATTATTTTTAATGAGAATTTGCAGATTAGCTGAAGTTTAATCTTTTCATATGTTCTTGACCTTGTGTTAATGGTGGAAGGTGAAGTTTTGCTTTTATTTTCACCCCACTGTAAAAATTTCCATTGGTCTGTATTTTAGTGGATCTTTTATAAACCCTCATTGTGTAGTTAATATAACCTTAATAATGCCTGACCTTTTTAGTGCTTAAATTTTATTGGTAAATATTTAGAATGAACAGTAGTGATTTCTGCATACAAGTCATTATTGAAACATATTCTCATGCACATTACAAATCCTATCCTAGAGAATATCATTACATCTTTATTGAGAAATTGTGAGAGTAGTGTTTGTGCTATTCTTGTGAAGAATGGCTCCTTCTAACATCATATTTTTTTTTTTTTTTTTAGAGATGGGGTCTCGCTCTTGGTCAGGCTGGTTTCGAACTCCTGACCTTGAGCTATCCACCCGCCTCAGCCTCCCAGCTAACATCATATTGATTCTTTGGGTCACATCAAAGTATTCTACATGTATCTCTTACTGTTCAACCAGGTCTCTTGCTAGTTCCTTATGCTTCAGCCTTTACAAGATTTCTATTTTCACTGTAAAGTGAATACACTGTATATTGTATTTTTCTATTTTTCTCCTTTCATTAGTTGTCCAAATTTTCCATGTGAAATGGAAAGTTAAAATGTTGTAATACTCCTTGGATATTTAAATGCCCACACTACACACTTCTCCTTGCACAATCTGTGCTTGTGAATTTTCTCCAGAATGTCTTCTTTTACAAGAGTGGTGAAAACTTTATATAAATTCTCTTAAAATTCTACTTGAAAAATAACACATTGAATTTTGCTGAAAGACTCTCACTATTACCAAAAAGTCCTTTTTCTCTAGGTCTGCAAATTTTAATGTCAAAAAAATCCAGTCACATAATTCCAAAGTAATTAAAAACTATAAGTTAGCCATTTTCTACCACTGAAATCACTGGTAGAAAACTTGGAGATAGAAGATCTCTGTTTGTTGTCATGTTGGTGTTTGTTTTATTTATTCTCACTAGATAATAGAACCATAAAAATTATATAGTAAGATGACACCTAATAATAAGGTTCACTTCTCAATGTAATTTGGGCACATTAAAATCTAAGGAATTTTACATTGATAACTTTTTAAAGTCATTTATAGAGTGGTAAAGACAAAAAAATTTCTTTTGGATTGAGTTTTTCAACTGAGAGATTGTACAAGTTTTCTTTTTTCTTTTTCCTTTTTGGTCAGAAATTCTAAAAGTTTGGTTAGTATACCTATTTTTAAATAAATAATTTTAATATTAGGACAATGTCAGTTTTTTGATAGATTATGAAATAGCTTAAACCTGAAGCCTGGACCAGGCCATTAGTAAAATCTAAAATTTTTCCCCTCATACATACAATTTCACAGTGAATTCTTTCACAAAAATGTCCTTTACTTGCTACTCTGAATAGAATACTGACAGTTTTATTTACATCCATATTTTAAACAATATTTTGTTTAATCAAAATTAATTAGGTATTATAGCTAGTTATTTTAAGGATCTTAAAGATTTAACACTTCTATCTACTCTTGTTTTTCCAATTTCCTTTTATTGAGTAAAATTACATAATCAACCAGTGGAAGTTTAATCTCTGTAGATCCTAAAACTAAAAAATGGTCTAGGCATTTATTCTTAATAAAGATTTTCTTCACTTCTAATAGAATTGTTTATCACACAAAGCATACAATCTGAAATTAATTGCAATTCAATTCAGTTAAAATGCTCTCAGTGCCCAGTAGATTATTTTCATATGATTTCTCACTTAGTTCTTATAATTTCGTAAAAATGTGGGTATTTTTATCCTCCTTTACAAATGAGAAAACAGAAGTTTAGGGACAGTTGAGAGGGTGAGAGTGCTAACCTTCATACATTATAATGCAAGTCTTAATTGGAAAGCTACTAGCATTAAAACCAGTGAATGGTTGCACGTGGGAGCCTTTTGGAATGGCTCACTGATTAATCAAAAACGTCACATCATAGGGCACCTCAAACTATACTGACTGAGACTGTCAGTTTGAGGATGCTTTAATTTCATAAAAGCTTTCATAAAAAAAGGTAATTTGCAATTCAAAATTGGGTTCACCTTTTCTAATTAGGTGAAATTACATTTGCCATATTATAATTAAAGGTTATGTGACAGACAGGAGTGTTTATTTGGATTATATCAGATTATTTTTTTAGGCTTCTGAATATCGTAGCTTTTCAATAGCATGAATTTTTAAATCTTCTGACATAATATCTATTTTTATTTAGGAGTAGAGCTGTTCCCTCTTACTGAACTGGAAATGCAGCTATGATTGTCTATATTATGGGACTCATATTCATATGCATTTCTCTTTCAACCAAACTGCCTAAAGGTATTGATGTCAGAATATTTCCCTTCTAATAAGCACATGATGTTTCCCAGAGATGCTATGAAAAATATCACTGTGCCTCAAACTGAATTATAGTAATACTATTTAATAATGCCTTTTAAAATGCCTCAAATTATACATCAGAGGAATATTGAAATATAGAGGTAATATGCAGGAATTGCATTGCCAAAAAAAAGCTTATAGTTTTGCCCACTGGAAAGTGAAAAATGTGTGAAAAAATATCTCTCCCCAAAATAAAAGAGCTTAGACCTTGGTGTTCCTCTACTCCACTCAACCACCCCATGAACTTGAATAACCTAGGGGCAGTTGCAGTGTAGTTGCAAATAATCTACAGTCTCATGGCCTTGGATAAACATGGAAGACTTATTTTTTTGGATTTCCTTTTTCCCCTTTCTATAAAATTGAGCAAATGCCTAATAGGGTTGTTGTAAGAGTTAAGGAGTCAATACATATAAATTGCCTAGAATATTATTTAGCAAATAGTTTGCTCTCGGGAAATGTTAATTTTCTGCCTTTCAGACAGAGAATATGTGATAGAAGTTTTGTTTATGAAATTAGCTCAGTGTGCTGCGCACCTGTAGTCCCAGCTACTCTGGAGGCTGAGGAGAGAGATGCTTGGGCCGGTTCAAGGCTGCAGTGAGTGGACTGGGCAACAGAACAAAACCCTGTCCAACAGAAAAAAAAAAAAAAGAAGAAGTTTTGCTTACTTTCTTCTTTTAAAGTAAATTCACCTTTTATTTTATTAAAATTCTTTACTGTCAGATTTCTTTAAAAATATTCTTTTTGGTACCATGTGATTTGTGAGTAACTAAATTAATCTCAACATTACATAACTCTTATCCCTATAGCTCTTCTTGGAGTTTAATCAATATTTTGCCTTTAGTTAATAACATAGATTTGCTCAGGGTTTGTACTCTAGTGATCTCAAACAAAAAATTTTAAATCTGTAATATGTTGGTAACATTTCTTAAGACATCATTTTAAAAATTATCTACTTCAATATTTTAATATGTTTAATTATTTAAAAATAAGAACTTATACTCCACTACTAGATTGTGTAGAAATATAAATGATAGCATAAATGCATTCTGAAACTCAATAGCCAAGAGAATAGAAGAAATATAAATTTAATATTTATTAGGATTTAAGTGGACATTTTCTTCTTCCCTTTATTCAATGGAGATTTATTGCATATATACCATATTAAGACACAGCACATTTAACATATTATTTACTTTAGTATTAAGTTAAATATCAGAAATGTTTACAAATGTCACTGAAGTTTTCCCTTGTTTGATATTTTGTGTTTTAGGTTTTTATCATAAGATTCTTAATGTGTTATATTCCACTGTAAATATCAAGTAATTAGTTACTTAAAAGTGTTTTCCTTGGGATTATATGTAGACTATTTCTTTTCCATACTAACATATTATTGCAACCATTTTTATTCAATCAAAATATTTCATTTCCCTATGATACCCCAAAAATCTTCTTATAAAAATGAACAGCTACTTTCTCTAAATGATTTTGCCATCACAGCAACTGAAGCATTCAATAGCAATACCATGCAAAGGATGAGATTGGATTGTTATGTTAATAGAATTTTTGAAGTAATTAGATTATGAATATGCTTTGTCTTTTCTAGTTGAGAGATTTGTGTAACATTGCTAAGCAAATTACTCTGAAAATATTAACTTGTTTACTTTAATCAGTTATTGTCATCTGACTCTATTATCAATGTTTTACAATCTTCTGTCATATACGTGTTTCAGAATTGCCTAACTTGATTCTTATCAATTAGCTGGTTATATCCTGTTTTGGATTTCATTTGATGTTGCTTTTTGGCATCTTTTTGATTTTGCGGATGTGTTTCAGTACATGTGTGACAACAGGCTATAGATAATATGAATCATTTTATTTAGCTCAGACAAACTGACACATCAGAGGGTCTGACTTAGGAGAGTTACTCTTTATTTCTTGCTATTTTGCAAGGGTTGTCTACTCACATATAGATTCTTAGGACGTTTGTATCATTTTGATTTTCACAAAATGTGTTTAAGTTGGGGCTTGTGTCTATATGTGTAGGACACCATCAGCAAATTCTTTGGTTTGAGTTGCTGAGTGATGTTGGGGCTGGAGAAACAGACCTGACTGGGAATCTGTCACTTGCAGATCTATGCTATGTCACTTGTTCCATCACTGTGGATGGGTAAGTGTAAACGAGTGCCAGAAAATAGATTGCTTGGGCCATGTTTTCCTTAGGATATTGAAGTTGCCCAGAGAACATTTTAGTTTGTTATTGAAAGAGAGCTATTAATCCAGACATAGCAAATAAAAGGTTATAGCATCCAAACTACAGGGAAGAACTAGCAAATGAGGCAAATGTTATAGATATACAGTGTCTTCTACCAATTTTAAAATGGTGTCTGCACACAAAATTTGGGGACAACAGCAACTACCTGAGAGTTAGAATCATGATTAACCAAACACTCTTGCTTGGAATGTCTAGGTAACATTTGATATTTTCTTTTCCATGATCTGAGTAATTTGCTCAGTTTTACAAGATAATAGATAGAAAGATAGAGTGATAAATTAATTTTGACATATAAAAATACCCTCTGCTTTTAATAAAACAATACAGGTATTACTTTCAGAAATAAAAAAATATTCATCTTTAAATCAGTATTTATAGCTTATAATGATTAATAAAAAAGGCACTAATGCTTTAAAAATTTCATTTTATTTGAAATAATGTAATCCTGATTATTTTACTAAAGTTATAAATTTGGCTTAATTATTCACATAAGTAATATGTGCAAGTAAAACTATTCAGACTTTATTATTTTAGGAACTCTCCATACCATAAAGCCAATCCCAATCCATACTAAAATTATTTATTTCATGAAGTCAATCTCTATCTATATTCAACCTCTTAAAAATGTATTTCTGAATCTCAAATTTGATTTCACATAAAATTTTAAATTCCTATTTCTTTGTCAGACTTATTTCTTCATTTTTTAAAAATTTCTTCTTACATCTTAAAATTAATAACTGCTCTCTAACATAAATCAATGACCTACCTACCCAATTCCATGTAGATATATTTCAAACATTTCAAACCTTTCTGTAAATTCCATTATATACAGAAACTGATTTCTCTGATTGTTGAAATAGAGAATATACTAATTAAGCTTGCTAATTTCATTAAGTTGAATGGACAAGAATGCCTAATTTTGTAAAAATAAAAAGATGAATAAAGCTTAGTATAAACATGATTTTATAAAACCAAGAAGTCAAAAAAAAAGTTCATAAAGAGGAAAAGAAAAGTAACTAAACCTTGACAATCAGGAATAACTGGTTTTTGTGTGTGGTTGCCAAAGAATTAACAAATATTTACTGAAAATTTATTTAGTGCAAGGGAAAATTTGCTAGGGTTTGAGAGGTGGGAAAACCACCAACAAAAACCTTATCTTTTAAATGGAAGGAGTTAATAATCTGAATTAAAAACTAATAACAGCTAAGTAGTGTTTTGTTAGAATTTATGAAAAGGTAAATAAAAGGAACAAGGAATGTTGGCCTGTAAAATAATCTCTACCTGTACAGTTCATTTTTTTAAAATGTAATTATGTAGGGAATTTCAAAGAGAAGAAAAGACCATTAGAGCCATAAAATGTAAAAGAAAGCAATGGACTACTTTCCAGGGATTCAGGTATTCAGACTTTCTCCTCTTAACTTTCCTCCTTCCTTTTCTTCATCCCCAACTCATCCCAATATCTAAGAACTAAGATAATTTTCCTGTTAACTGCCCGAGGTCAAGTAGTCATTTCCATATTTCCTTGAAGGTATCCTAAGTCCTCTAGTTCCTTCCACATATCACTGCTCTACCTGTTACCATAGTGACTTTTCTAAAAACAGAAATCTGATCAAGTCTTTCTGTTGTTTAGTGACCTTCAAAATACAAACTATTTAGATGAAATACACTCAAGGACTGGCAGCTGAGTGACATGGTGTATGCCTATGGTCTCAGGTGCTTGGGAGACTGAGGCAGGGAGATCCCTTGAGCCCAGGAACTTAAGTCCACCCTGAGCAACATAATAAGACCCTGTCTCAGGAAAAAAGAAAAAGAAAAAAGAATAGAAGCAGGTTTACTGCCTTACTTATCATTAAAGGCTTATATTAGAGCTTCCATATTCCATAGAAATGTCCATGGTATCACCCTGTTATAGTTAAAAGCCTCTGAGACCATATATTTATTATCTCAATTCTTACACTTTCTTTTGCTTTATAATCATCATTTTTAACAGTTTTATCAAAGCATAATTGACATATAATAGATTGCAAATATTTAATATGTAAAATTTGGTGAGTCTTAAAATACACACACACATACCCCTATGAAACCATCACCACAGTGAAGATAATGAAAATATTCATCATTCCCTATAATTTCTTCTTGCTCTTGTATAATCCATCCCTCACTCCACCTCCCCCTCCCCACCCCCAGGCAAATACTGATCTGCTTTCTGTCACAACAGATTTTCTATTTTTTAACATTTTACATAAATTGGAGCATAGAATATGGATCCTGTTTTGTCTGGCTTATTTTAATCATCACAATTATTTTGAGTTTCATCCATGTTGCTACACATAGCAATGATAAAGTCCATTTTAACTATTGAGTAGAATTTGTATTGTATGGAGAGACCACAAGTTGTTTATCCAATCACCTGCTGATGGAAGTTGGTGTGCAAATAAAACTGTAATCAACATTTGCGTACAAAATCTTTGTAGGGACATATGCTTTTATTTCCCTTGCAAGGTTGTGGAGTGACTGAATCATTTCATAGACATATGTTTAACTTTTTAAGAATGTGCCAATCTGTTTTCCAAAATAGTTGTACCATTTTGCATTCTCACCAGCAGTGTATGAGAGTTCCAATCTCTACATTCCTTCTTGTTGAATGAGCAACCATTTTAATTTTAGCCATTGTAATAGGTGAGTAGTGGTATGTTATTATGGATTTAATTTACATCTTCCTAATGACAAATGATGTTGAGTATCTTTATATGTGCTCATTTTTTATCCATACATATTCTTTGAGAAAGTGAAAAAATTGTTTGAAGGGTAATTATTAGCCTTTTGATTATTATACTGTAAAAATTCCTTATAGATTCTAGAAACAAGTCCTTTGTAGGATACTTGCTTTGCAAACATTTTTTTCATAGTCTCTAGCTTGCCTTTTCATTTCTTCACAGCATCATTTGAGGAGAGAACATTTAAAATTTTGATGAGGTCCAATATATCCATTTTATTTTTCTTTGGTGGTATGTGCTTTTTGTCCTGTCTAAGAAGGGGAATTTTCTGAATACTCTGTTCAATTCTGCATGAGTTTGGAGGTCTTTCTACTCTGGCTGGTGAGAACACAAACTGCTCCGAGGTCTCTGTGTGAACTCTGATGACTGTTCTACCTGCCCCTTTCTGCCTTATGTTTTTTTCCTCGGCCTTGGTACTTAGTACTTGGATAAAAACTTAAGGGATCCCTCTGTATAAACTTTAGTCAATTTAGGGAGATCACTGGGCCCTATTTGGAGTACTCCTCCATGCTCTGGGGTCTACATGCACTTGGCAAGCAGTAAGCTGGGACAATTGTAGTGTTTTCGCTGTTTGTCTTCCTTCTCATGGGGTAACTCTGCTGATCTGCCTATTGTCCAATGATCAGAAACCATTATATATATTTTGTTCAGTTTTTAATTCATTCAGGCCAGAGCATAAATCTAGTCTGTTTCTCCATCATGGCCAGGAGCATAAGTTTATAATTATCTTTTTATGAGTCTATGTCCCTCAATGAAATTTGAACTCCTTGCAGGCAGAGGATTAAATCCATATTTGGTGTTCAATAAATCTTGGTTGTATAAAATGAATGCATTTTGCCTAAATCCATGTGATTTACTTAGAAATGAGAAGGCCTGCTTTTATTTTATTATTTTGTTTTAACCCCAGTCTATTCCACTGGATACCTCTAAATTGAGTAAGAAGAAAAAGGAATATAATCTAGAATGCAAGTCCTCTATTCACTCCTGGACATTTCTTTGGTTTCTTTTATTTATTGTTGCTTTTAACTTGTTCAACAACAGAGCAAGACAAACATGGTATCTATTTTCAAGGAGCTGGAATGACTGGGTATGCCAATAGACAATAGCCAGACCATATATTAAAATACAACTCTGACTTACACCTTCAGCAGCCAGCTCAGGAAACCAATCTACAACTTCCATAGCCTTCACCTTCAGTCAGGACTTGATCAATAACTGACGACTTCCCTAATTTTTGTCCCTGATTCCAACTTAGGACCAACCAGAGAAAGCCAATTATACTTCCATTAGCCAATCACATAGGATACCTCACTCCTAGTTGTCTGTTTCCAGCTTCTCCGTGCCAACACCTCCAATCAGGACATACCTGAAAGCCTTCTTTTTTCCCTACTATAAAGCTTTCCCACTCCTCTGCCTGGCTTTGAGTCCCTTCCAGATGCAAGTGATGTTGGCTTGCTTCCTTGCTGTAGCATGCTCTGAATAAACAGCTTTTGCTCATTCTCATTTGCGTGACCTTTGTTTATTTCCACAAGCTTATAGTTCAGTGGGAAATACTGTCCTAAAAAGAGTATCACATGTGTAATAAATCATGAAAATGAGGAACCGTGCATATAGATGGTAACATAGCCTAGGGTTTTGGTGAAGAGAATAATCATTGAATAGAAAAGTATAAATGTTAAGGCAATTAAAATGTTACATATTATTAATATAATTACATAAGAAAATTTTCCCCCATTTAATTTTCAGGGATGTTTATTTCTATTATTTATTTATTTGTTTTGACAAGAATTTATGGCATCCTTATGAACTATGAAACTAGTATCATTTCCAACCTTCCCATACAGAGTAAGAGAAAAAGTCAGGACATATTTTATTCATTATTTCACACTGTTTTACTTTACTCCACTCCTGGCTTATACTCTGGAAGGAAAGAAAAAGAAAATAGTATCTGTTGCATACCAATCTAATGCCAGACACAGTGCTACGGTTTTTTCACATATATGAAATCTCATATAATTATTGTAGACACCATGCTAAGGAAAGATTGTTATCCCTATTTTACCAATGAGGAAATTGAGACACAGAAAACTAAAATAACTTGTCCAAGGTCACACAACTAGCCAAGTGTTGACCCCAAATCTGAAAATAGGTCTCTCTAATTGTACATTGAGGTTTCCCAACTTCCTCTGTCCTATTGACATTTTGAGCCAGGTATTTTTTTGCTGTGCTGTCTTGTGCATTGTAGGGTGTTTAGCAGTATCCCTGGCCTCTGTCACTAGATGCCAGTTGTACTCCCCAGTCATGACAATCACAATGTCTTCAGACATTGCCAAATATATCTTGGGAGGAAAAACTTGCCCCCGATTGAGAATTCCTGCTGTAGATCAAGTTATTATACCTATTAGTTTTCCATAAGCTAACCTAATTTTTAATAATTGATCATTTGCATGATATATTCAGTCAGTAACTTAAAGCACACATATAAATACATACAAACGGAGACACACATACATATACACACACACATTTACTGTCTTCCTCATTCTCCCTAAATACCTGTACGGTTCCTAATGAAATTTGAATTGATTCATTTTCAGTAGGGAATTCCTTTTACTTTTGTAATTGTTGTTGTTTTGGGAGTTGATGTATTTAACAAGAAGACCCTGAAAGAAATTCTGACAAAAGAGCTGATTGTTGCCCTCCCAACTGCTTGAAAAGGAACCTGAATGTAATGATCATTTCTTTACTTTTAGAACCTTTAAATTAGTCAAGCAACCTTGCTCTCTGTTACTACTCACAATGTTCTCACCAATCCCTCCCTCCTTTCTTCTGTTTTTGTTTCTCCTTCCCTCCCTCCCTCTCTCCCTCTGTATCTCTCTCTCCCTCTGTATCTCTCTCTCCTCTTTTCCCTTAACTCTGCCCTTTCTTTCTCTAACCCACCTTCTTTATTGTCCTCTTCTTTCTTCTCTTCATCACCTTTCTCCCTCTCTCCTGAGTCCTGCACAATACTAAAATACACAGACTTCAAGATCCTCCTCTATGTCTCTCTCTCTCTCTCTGTTTCTGTCTCTCTGTTTCTCTGTCTCTCTCCCTCCTTCTCTCTTTTGCTTTTGTAGCTCTCTGCCAGTGCAGCTGTCCCATGCAGCCTTTGATGCTACTCTGTTATCTTTGGCACCAGCTCACAAGCTCCGCTGGGCTGAAGTTGGAACTTTTCCATCTCATCTCCTTTCTTTTGTCCTGCAATATGGTTATCCTGGAGGCCACTCAGCTGCCTCCCAACATTAGAGTATGCGACAAGAACAGGGAATAGACTCTCTGAAGCTAGAGGTAAGCGGCTGAACATCTTGTAATAGTGAACACCTTTGTTGTTGCTAATACTCTTTCCCAAACACATGCAGGGGATATTTTAAAATAAATTCAGCATCCCTCACATTTCCCTGAGCAAGCTGTGGTATCTGGCAGTGTTTTTCAAGAAAGTACTTACTTTGATAATCAGCCTAAGTTGAATTTATCCTGATTTCCTTGTACCATGGACTTGAAGCAACATATTTTCCAAATTCCATGGGGTGTGCCAAATATTTTTCAACTGCACAGTAAAATTGAGCTGAATAAAAGGATATGAAAAATCTGAAATAATGGATTTCTTTGGACTAAATCAGCACTGCTTCAAACTTGCTTTTTCCTTTTAAGAACTCATTTCTTATTTAAAGCTAAATAAAAGTATATATTAACTATGAACCTTGGACAAATTCTTTGGTAAAAAAGAATTGACTCTGATCTTTGTGTGGACAGTACAGATCAAAGAGCATGGATTTATTTGGACCTGTAATATACTAACGCTGACTCAGATTGGTTTAGATGATTTGGAGGAATAGAAATGTTAAGATTACCTACTGCTTGAGTTCTACATTATAGTAGGAAGTTCCTGTAGAGAAAAATCTAATTTTAAGAATACCATGATTTTCCTGCATAAACATGAGGAGTTGGGAACTTAAAGCTTTTCTTTAGAACATTGCTTATACAAAAGATCTTTATCTGGTTCATTCTTGTTTGGTGTTATTTTGTGTGGAGAACCATGTGCCATACTTAGTCCCATTTGCTTATCCCCACTATGCAGCCACCTGCAGACTGATTATTTCCTTTTAAAGCAGGAGTAAAATCTCCACTTCCCTCCCTCCTCAAGGCAGCCTCAGCATAAAAGCAGCTCATACAATGATGTTTTGTGAGAATAGATCCCATTAACAACAACAACAACTTAGATTTATATAGTGCTTTATCACACATACAACAAGGCAACTCCAGGCATTTTCTAAAATGGAAAGCATTTCCTTTAGGCCTCCAAATAATCCTTATTATTATAAGGATTAACACTAACAAAGACTAACTTGAACATGTGAACCAATATGGGGAAAAATGTGTTTTTCTTATTTTACATTAAGGTGAGGTAGACTTAAAATCAAATTGTCCATTGCATTGTTTTGTAAACATAGAACACTGATACTCAAGAACCTAATGAGAAAGCCACATTGTTTGAAAGGAAGTCTGTTCAAATTTAAAGTACTGCTTGCTTTAATCCAAGTGTTTTGTTCAGTGTAGCATTTATTTAGCAATATTTTGAGGAACTTTGATATATTACTGTGATGTGCTATAATACTGTTCTCTAGGTCAATTTTAAGGTAGAATACTGACTTTTTTCTCTGTGTGACTAAGAATTTAAGCAGTTGATGATTAGTTTTTATACAATAATTTTAAAGAGTTGTCTTCTGTCAACTGTGACTGTGGGTGGCAAAATCAATCCATGAATGTTGAAGCCTTTAAGTTATAAAGTAAATAATCTATATTAGCATACACCTCAGTTTATAATGATTAGAAAATTGTAAATGCTTCTATAATAGAAATGTAACAATATTATCATATTTATTATCTTTTTATTCCTTTGTTTCTTGCTGTGATAAATAGTATCATAGATTGGATTACATCCTCAATATCCAAAGTTAATTTTATTTTTGTAAAAAACAGATTTCTGTAGCAGTTTTGTTTATGGTAAAAACAATGGTTTTTGGAGTCAGACATACCAGGTTTGAATATCTGACTTAATTATTTTTAAATTGTCTGATCTTGAAAGTTAAGCGACTTATTTTTTAAGACTTAGCCTGTTATTCTCTAATATAATAATAATTTTGCAAGACATTATTGGGATACTATATATGAAGAATTTGGTATAATGTCTATGATTGATTTAGGTTAAAAATAAAATGATGACCTCAGATTAAGTGAAAAAAAAAGAGACAGCTATCTTGAAATATTGCCTTCAGATAACCAAATACTCACATATTTGAGAGAGCTCAGAGGGTCCAAGAGAATAATCATTCCAATTTGAAGGGTTTCCTGAAGCTACAATCTAACATCTTATTTTATGCAATGAAAAAATGGAGTATTAAAGATTAAAGCAAGAGCTAGACCTTGCTTAGTTCAGAGATTTAGAGGGAGTAGGGTTGAATGAGAAATATATAAAAATAGCCAAATTTCAGAAAGCAGGCTACACTTGAAAGAAAAGAAATTGAGACATTCAGTACCAGTGGTCAAACAGAATAAGAACTATGTGGAGAGAAGTAAAATATGAAAGGACTCTCCTACACAACTCTCAGCAATCCAGAAAATATTCTGATTCCCTGGATTATGACCCTGGCCACTACCTTTAGCAAATAGTTGGGCTAATAAAAACTCTCCATATTTAAAGATGGTTCATAAAAAAGTATTAAGTACAAGATTTATGCTACAAAACCATAACAATTATTGTGGAAAAGAAAAACAGCAAGCAAACAGGAAAACAGAAAGTTATTGCCATACAGCTGATGCCAAGAATTAAGCAAAACAGAATGATTTACATGCCTTTATTAATAAAAACATAAAGCAGAGATAAAAGAGCTCTTAAGGATATAATAAGGCAAGAGAAAAGAATGTATAAAGAGGAAGTAGGAAGAAAATTCACCCTCCAAAAATTGATATTAACCAAAAATAAACTGGATAGAACTAAAATCTATCTATCTATCTATATAGATAGATAGACAGGGAGAGAGAAGTAAAATTAGAGAAGCAAGCAACATAAAATTTTAAGTAATGTAAAAAATAAAAAGATTATTCTGTAAAATGATATATGCACAACTCTTTGCATAATTTTTCACATTAGTTTATAACTAGAAATAGTGAAAAAGTCTACCTATGTTGACCTGATTGAATAAATTGTTATGCTTATTCAAAGAAATATTATGAAGCAGAAAATAAAAACAGTTCTGTTAATACCATGCTGTTTTGGTTACTATATAGCCTTGTAGTATAGATTGAAGTCTGGTAATGTGATGCCTTCAGATTTGTTCTTTGTCCTTATATTGCTTTTGCTTTTCAGGCTCTTTTCTGTTTCCAAATGAAGTGTAGAATTATTTTTTCTAGATCTGGGAAATATGACATTGGTATTTTGATACAGATTGCATTGAGTCTATAAATCACTTTGGGTAGTATGGACATTTTAATGATATTGATTCTACCAGTCCATGAGCATGATATGGTCCATTTGTTTGTGTCATCTCCAATTTCTTTCATCAGTGTTTCATAGTTCTATTTGTAGAAATCTTCCACCTCCTTGGTTAAGTATATTCCTAGGTATTTTATTTTCTTTGTGGCTATTGTGAATGGTACTGAGACTTTTATTTGACTCTCAGATGGACAGTTATTGGTATGTAGCAATGCTACTGCTTTTGTACATTGATTTCATAATCTGAGATTTTGCTAAATTTATTTATTAATTCCAGGAATCTCTTGGTGGAGTCTTTGGGGTTTTCTAGATATAAGATCATATAATTAGCAAAAAATGATAGTTTGAGCTCCTCTTTCTTGATTTGGATACCCTATTTTCTTTCTCTTGCCTGATTGCTCTGGCTAGGACTTCTAGCACTCTGTTGAATAGAAGTGGTGATGGTGGGCACTCTTGTCTTATTCCCGTTCTTAGTGGGAATGCCTTCAACTTTTCCCTGTTCAGTATGATATTGGCTGTGGGCTTGTCATATATGACTTACACAAAATAGAGACATAGACCAATGGGCCAGAACAGAGAACCCAAATATGAAACCATCCACATAGCCAAGTGATCTTTGACAAAGCAGACAACAATATACACTGGGGAAAAGAAGCCTATTTAATAAATGGTGCTGGGAGGATTGAATAGCCAAATTCAGAAGAATGAAACAGGATCCATATCTCTCACCACTTACAAAAATTAATTCAAGATGGATAAAAGACTTAGATGTAAGGCACGACAGCATAAGAATGCTAGAAGAAAATGTTGGAGAACCTCTTCTAGATATTGGCTTAGGCAAAAAATTTATGAAGAAGACCCCAGTGGCAATCACAGCAACAACAAAAATAAATAAATGGAACTTGATTAAATTAAATCTTCTCAACAACTACGGAAATAATCAACAGAGCAAATAGACAACCTATAATACGGGAAAAAATATTTGCAAACTATACATCTAATAAAGAGCTAATAACCAGAATCTACAAGAACTCAAGCAAACCAGTAAGAAAAAAAACAAACAACCTCATTAAAAAGTGGGCAAAAGACATGAACAGAAGATTTTCAAAGGAAGCTAGACAAATGGCCAATAAACATGAAAAAATGCTCAATGTCATTAATCATCAGGGAAATGCAAATTAAAACCACAGTGAGATATCACCTTACTCTAACTTTTTATAGTGGTCGTTAGGCTGGATTCATTTCTCTTGAAATGATAGGTGGCGGGAACTTATTCAGCTGAGGTAGCTATAGACCTCTATCTATAGTATGTATCAACGAATTCAAATTTTTCATGAATGTCATGACTTTTCTCTGCCTCTTGGGAGCATCTCCAGCATCACTAGTGGCACTTTGTATCCATCTCATGATATTATTCAACGTTTATGGTATTGCACTAAGCATGATGAAAAATATGCTAGAACCAAGAGAGAGATCACTTTTTATTAGGATACACAATTTAGCACACAGAGATGATTACCTTACATGGTATTTTAAGTGGATACTAGCAACACTTGCACTCCCCACCATAGTATTAGGAAGATGCTCCAAAATTATTACAGTAGTACAGTATGTACTACAGTAAATGTATGCAGTTATGAATTAATACTGCATCTTTATGTTTGTTTACATTTCTCTAAATATTTGTTTTGATAAATTTTAATTTTTATAATAGATCGTGTATATTTTATGGTAATAAGTAATAAAATAGACTAGTGTCTACATATATTTTATGCATTCATGACATACCTTTTTCTTATTTTTTTTATATTTCTAGGTTACATGTTTTATCTCCAAGATTTTTCAAATTTTTGCATATCTCCAAAATATTTTCCAATATATTTATTGAAAATAATCCACATATAAATGGACCTGCACTGTTCAAACCCTTGTTTTTCAAGTGTCAATTGTATTATATAAACATACATAAGTATTATGAAATTTCACTTAATATCATATTCAAAAGAGTGTCCCATGTAAGTGTACAATTAGCTTTATAAACTGTTTTCTTTTTTCATCATTATTTCAAAATATTATGAGGATACAAATGTTTTAGGTTATTGCTTTTGTTATGCTCGAGTCAGGGTTATAAGTATGTTCATCACCCAGGTAGTGTTCATCATACCCATTAGGTAGGTTTTCACCCATCTCCTCCTCCCTGCTCCCCCCAGCTTGATTTCCACTGAGCTTTACTTCCTTCTGTGCAAATTCGTGCTCATAGTTTAGTTCCAATTTAATAAAAAGTGCATATGGTGTTTGTTTTTCCATTCTTTAGATACTTATGATAATGGTCTCTAGTTCCATCCAAATTGTTGCAAAAGAACTTAATTCATCCTTCTTCATGGTTGAGTAGTATTCTGTGGTATACATATACCATATTTTGTTAATCATTTCATGAATCGATAGGCACTAGGGTTGATTCCACATCTTTGCAATTCTGAATCCTACTGCAATAGACATTTGAGTGAGGGGTCTTTTTGATAAAATGACATCTTTTCCTTTGGGTAAATTTCCTGTAGTGGGATTACTATATTAAATGGTAGGTCTACTTTTAGTTCTTTGAGGAATCTCAGGAATCTCCATACTGTTTTCCATAGATGTTGCACTAATTTGCAGTCCCACCAACATTGTAGAAGCATTCTACACATACAAAATATATGTTAATCAATAGTTTATGTTATCAGTAAGGCCTCCAGTCTATGGTAGGCTATTAGTAATTAAGTTTTGGGGGAGTCAAAAATTATATGTGGCTTTTTGACTGGGGTTGGTGCCCCTAACCCCTGCATTGTTCAAGAGTCAACTGTACTATCATCTGTATAGTGTGTGTATATGTGTGTTTGTAAGCATTTACTTTTGTGAGCATATATTATCTCAACTAGTACAAGTAAGACTAATAACACCAATTGTTTCTGAGAACAGAAATGTGTGGATGGAAAAGAGATATGTAAGCCAGGCGTGGTGGCTCATGCCTGTAATCCTAGCACTCTAGGAGGCCAAGGCAGGTGGATCCTTTGAGCTCAGGAGTTCAAGACCAACCTGAACAACAGCAAGATCCCATCTCTACTAAGAAAATAGAAAGAAATTAGCTGGACAACTAAAAAAAAAAATATATATATATATATATATATATATATTAGCCAGGCATGGTGGCACATGCCTGTAGTCTCAGCTACCTGGGAGGCTGAGGCAGGAGGATCACTCGAGCCCAGGAGTTTAAGGTTGCTGTGATGAGCTAGGCTGATGCCACAGCACTCTAGCCTGAGCAACAGAGTGAGACTCTATCTCAAAAAAAAAAAAAAAAGATATGTAATGAATTTCCTCTTTTCAAATATTGTAGTATGCAAGTATATTAACTATTGAAAATGAACATAAGAAAATAAAATATGAAAAACTATTTTAGTGCACATAGCTTCAGAAAGCTTTCAAATTATTTGTTCTATGATTAAAAGACACTAAGTGTAAATCCCATGACAACAGGATTGTTGTCTGACTCTTTTCTTTATTTCTATCCAGCAGCTTGCCTGATGACTAAATGGCAGTTTAACTCAATTAACCACATTTATGTGAAGTCTGACTCTTCATATTGTTATACTACAACCAAGGCACTATCTTTTTATTGTATAGTCAATATTTATTCCAGCAGTCCCCAACCTTTTTGGCACCAGGAAAACTACTTGTTGGTTGGATTCATGGAAGATAATTTTTCCATGGACCCAGGGGGGTGGGGTTGAGGGGTGGGGGTGGGAGTTAGTTTTGGGATAATTCAAGTGCATTGCACTTATTTGCACTTTATTATTATTATTATTACATTGTAATAAACAATGAAATAATTATACAACTCACCATAATACATAATCACTGACAGCCCTGAGCTTGTTTTCCTGCAACTAGATGGCCCCATCTGGAGGTGATGGGAGACAGTAACACCTGAAGTGTGTTGCTTATGTCCACTCTACTCTGTAATCTCATTTTGGTTGCTGTCACTGCAGAAAACCCTGCTTCACAAACATAGGATGTTGGAAATGGAAGCAGGATTTTCGGTGCTTTTGTGGCAATCTCAGGATATTCCACATTGATTTAATCCAAAACATATGGAGATTTAAAGTTGTCTCAAACATACTTTTAAGGCCACCATCATTTGTGATCTCGAGCAGAACTAAATAAAATTGAGAACAAAAGAACTATACAGAAGATTAATGAAACAAAAAGTTGGTTCTTTGAAAAGACAAACAAAATTGACAGGCCACTTGCTAGATTGACCAGAAGCAGAAAGGACTTTAATAAGCTCAATTAGAAATGAAAAAGGAAAGTCACAAGTGATATCATGGAAATATAAGACATCATCTTTGAGTACTATAAAAATATCTATGCCCAAAAACTTGAAAATGTGCAGGAAATGGACAAATTCTTAGAATCACACAACCTCCCTAGGCTCAATCAGGAAGTAATAGAATTCCTGAACAGACCAATATCAAGCACCGATTTTGAAGCAATAGTACAAATATTCCAACAAAGAAGGAGAAAAGATGTATGTGCTCTGCATCCATCTCCTCACAGAGCTGCATGACAGACATGATTTAAGGGCATGCACTTTAATGTGGTTGAGAAAATGTTTAGTTCAGGTGACATTTTTTGGCTAGCCAGCATTTCTCTATGGATGACACAGTGTGTAGACTCACATTCAGAAATGACCTCCTTGACCTGAGTCCCTCCATTTGTGCATACGCCAACACAAAATGACCAATTCGGTTTTCCTGATTTGTAATCATTCAAAGACTTGAAGAGTTCTGCAGCTGTGGTGTTGGTTGGCAACAAAAGTGCACATAACATATCCCCATGCACATCCTTCTGAAAAATATATCACATAAAAACAAGCTTTGTTGCCATGTTGTCAATATACGTAGACTTGTCAAACTGGATTGGGTTCCACGGTGACTCAATAATCCTCTCTAACAATTGTGCCTCGATATCCTCTGTTATTTTATCAATTCATCTAGTTATGGTAGTAGCCAAAAGAGAAACACATGCCACCTTTTGAACTGCAGCCTCTTCTAAAAGTTCACACCAGATGTCCTTAGCAGCAGGCAGGATCAACTCTTTCCCAGTACTAAAGGGCTTCTTAGCTTCAGCAATGTGGTTAGCCATCAAGAGTGATGATCTCAGTGCAGATACATTTGATGAAGTGGTGGCTTTCAATAATTGCTTCTATTCTTCGTGTTTACTTTTTTTCTTCTTTTGAAAAACTCCAAAGTCTTGTCTTTTAATGCAGAGTGATTGGTGTCCATGTGGTGAAGCAATTTTGAAGGTTTAATGGCTTCATTGGATAGCTGGTCACCACGTACTATACAAAGTGAGATTGGAGAATGTGAATCACCTGTTGCAATGAACCAGTAGTTTAAGTAGTACTCTTGGTATTTTCTTTTAAAAGCAGCTTTCATTTTGTTGGCAGTCTTAGAGTCTTCTGCAGTCTCATCATTGTGTCTTTCTCCCTTTTCAAAGAAACTCTCCAGCAATGTTTATTTTTTACTCATTTTTGCTAGGGTTAGCTTGTTGGCTTACCAAAACTGTGACTGAGACAAGTGTGCACTGCAGGAAAGAGGCATGGGTGGAAGTGGTAAATAAAATAATGGGCAGGCCATGCACAGACTAAAATAAGCGTCAGATTCTGACTTAAAGCCTGCCACTAGATGTAGCTTAATTGTCACTTGCCATTCATTGATAGGGCTTTGATATAAGTCTACAAGCAATTGATTTATTATGGTCTCTGTGCAGTTAAACCTCTCTGCTAATGATAATCTGTATTTGCAGCCGCTCCCCAGCATCACCGCCTCAGCTCCACCTCAGATCATCAGGCATTAGATTCTCAAAAGGAGCCCACAACCTAGATCCCTCACATGCACAGATTACACTAGGGTTCAAGCTCCTTTGAGAATCTAATGCTGCCACTGATCTGACAGACAGCAGAGCTCAGGCGGTGATGCAAGTGATGGGGAGTGCCTGTAAATACAGAAGAAGCTTCACTTGCCTGCCCACCACTCACCTCCTGCTGTGCTGCCTGGTTCCTAACAAGGCCATGGACTGGTATGAGTCTGTGGCCCAGAGGTTGGGGACTGAAGTTTTATTCTACTTGTAACATCCATGATAATACCACCCAATGTGTTACAAATCATTTCTAAATATAGGCATGTAGACTTGGAAATACTGAACCATTTCATGAACCTGAACATGAAACATCTCTCTTACTTCTTACCACTTTCTTGCTAAAATATATCCCTTCACTTTTAGACAAAAGGATCCCTCATTAACACCTTCCCATGGCTGAAGCCACTCATTTTTCCAAAATGACCCTTTTAGCTAGACATTCTCTAAGTTAATTTTAAAACGTTTTAACAGATACATCTGTACTTGCTACCTGTAAATTTTCTTTCCTTTTTCTATAAAATCAACTTCAATCTCACTTCAACCCTAACATTGTTGCAAAAATTGCTGTTACTAAAGGTCAACTTGTTCTATTTTAACTTTTCTGCAACTTTTATTGTAGCTGACCTCTCCTTCTCAAGTCTTCTTTCTTTTTTGGTACTGCATACCACTCCTGATTCTGCCTACAATGTCTCAAACCCTGTTCTTTCTTTCTTCCTTCCCCTTAAATGTCCTGATTCTCAGTTTCCAATTTTTCACCTTCATTTTCCTAATTCTACACATCTCTCTGGGTGAACTTTCCTCCTACAAATTTTACTAATATATGCATTATGCTTACTTTCATCAGACTTATATGTTACACAAACTCCTAGAGCATTCTACCTAAAATTCTCTCATATAATACTATTCTCTCCTCCACCTCCATTCAAACTGATTAATCAAATTTTTACTATTCTATCTCTTAAATGTCTCCTTAATCTATTTTTTTCCCTCATAATCCCTCAGTCATTGGCCAAGTTCAGAATCTTTCCATCCTTTACCTAAATGGTGACCACATATAAACTGGAATGCTTGGCTTTCGATCAACTTCAAATTGACTTCCCACTTTTCCATTTCTAGCTTTTCCACTGTGCCTTTCATTTTGTCAGCAGATATAATTTTCATATACACAAGTTTATTCTGTGAATGCCTTTTGTTAAAAATTGTATTATTTCTTTATGTCAGTAAGCTTAAATTCAAATGCATTTAACATGTATACAAAATCTTCCATACTCTAACTCTGGATTATCCTATTTGAATTATTCCTTGTTGTTTCTTTCTAAGATTTCTAGTGTCACTGATGTTTTATGTCTTTGCCCAAATATACCACTTTCTTTCCAGACTTTATGGATTTGTACAAAAGAGCTTTTCTTCTAGCAATGTACTTCTCCCTCTTTTTCTGACCAGTGACATACCACTCAAACTTTCAAGCTGAGCTCATTGATTATAACCTTTATTATGCTATTTCTGACTAGTCTAAGAAAAGTTGTTTTACCATTCTCTATTGTACATAATTTATCAGAATATTTACATATTTTATAAAAATTAGATTATTTATTACATTATATAATGAGTTTTATATCACATGTTTTCTTCCCATACTGTAATACAAACTCTTGCAAGGGCATGGGCTATGTCTAAGTCATCTTACAATCCCAATTCATAGCTTACTGCTAGGCACATAAACATCCTCTATAAATTTTTGTTTAATTAATAAATACATTAAAAATTCCATTAATATTTGAAAAAATGCTTCAAATTATGTAATATAATTTTTTACATATTATCTCAATTGATTTAATTAAATTTTTTGTGAAACTTTAAATATCTTCATTTTACAGATGGGAAAATGAAGGCTTACAAAAGTTAGATTGTTTCATATTGTTTATAATAGCAGGCTAGGTTATTCAAATCAATACTCATGGTGGGGAAAAAATCTAGAAATAATAAATATGATATTTTTAAAAAATATTTTTAAATGATGAAAGAGATGACAAAACAAAAAGGAATTACTAAAGACCAAGAAAAGAAAAAAAATAAAACACAGAGAGGTAACAAGTATGACAGTGGTCTGCCCTTAAGAGAAATTAGCACCTCTATTTTAACTGTCTTGTAAAATTTGAATTTCAAAAAAAAAATCCAGGCTGAAACAAGGGAGAGGGTCTCATAGCAGCAGGCTGTGTCCATAAAAATGGGATGCCTGATTCTAATTCACTAGATCATCCAGGGAATTACAATTCTTAAACTTGTTTTAAGATAATCTTGCTCAACAATGACCCTGGTGCCCAAACAAGGAAAACACAATCCTTTCTTAAAGAATATATCTTCAATATGGTTCTGAAGTAGGTTATTTGTATTGGAAGTGTATTTGTATTTCTACATATAGCTTTTCAAATACAATACCCAGCACATAGTCAGAGATAGCTAAAGACAAAGAGAAACTGGACTACAAGACTGAGACCCAACAAAATGAACAAACTTTAGAAATAGACCTGCAAGTATTTCAGATATTGAGATTATGGACTGCAGATGCTAAAAGCAAACTGTGTTTGCTGTGGTTAAAGGAATAAGAGACAATATCAAAAACAGTGGCCCTATTGAAGAAGAATGAAACAAAATTTCTAGTAATTATAAAAAAATCCAGTAACTGAACTTAAATACTTCTTGAATGACAGAACTTCTACTTTCAACCATGAAGAAATATCTAGGTCAGGACCTGCCTTTGAAAGAAAGAAAGAGATAGAAATAAAGAGAAGGAAGGAAGGAAAGAAGAAAGAAAGAAAGAAAATATTTGTTATGGACTAAATATTGGTGTCCTCTCAAAATTCATATATTAAAATTCTAACTCACAAAGTAATAATATTAGGAGGGGAAAGGTTTGGAAGGTATATGGGTCATGAGGGTGGAGCTCTCATGAATAGGATTAGTGTTCTTATCAAAGGAACTCTAGAGAGCTCTCTTGCCCTTTCTCCATAAATTGAAGATACAGAGAGAAGTCAGTAGTCTGTAACTTGGAAGAAGACCCTCCCCAGAACTTGACCATACTGGCTCCCCGATCTTGGAATTCCAGCCTCCAGAACTGTGAAAAATAAAATTTTGTAGTTAAAAGCTACTCACTCTGTGGTACTTTGTTATAGCAGCCTGAACTAAGACTGCATTTGACACACCACTTTCGGAGATTAGATAAAAGCAACACAAATTTCTGAGAGAATGAACACAACTGAGGTTAGCCTTGAAATTGTCCTGGTTTTTTGACTGGAGGCATTTTCAGACATCAGGGAGAGGAACTTAGTTCTGGCACCGAAGATTCCCTACATTAAGGTGTCTCAGATCACAGCTCATAGAAACTGAAAAAAGATGAGTTTGCAAGGCAGAGTAAAGAAGAGAGAGCTATTCAGTGAAATGCTCCAGGAATTAGCATCTTTGACCAATCAGCTTAATTGAATGCCTTTGGGTCAGGATTTTTCATAAGGCTTTAATAAAAGCATTAGATGAGGCTGCAGTCATTTTAAAGTTCTCTTCCGGGAGGATATGCTTCTAGGATCACTCATTTAGCTGTTAGCAGGCTTCAGGTCCTCACTAGATATTATCTGGAGATATCAGCACCATACATTGTAGACTTCTCCACAAAAAAGCTCCCAATAGGGTAGTTTGACTTCCAGGATTAGTTGGGGGTGGGGAGGAGTAGGGAGAGAGAGACAGAGAGAGAGAGAGAGAGAGAGAAACACAGGTACACAGAAGTCATGGTAGTTTTTCAACTTAATCTTGGATGTGCTAGCCCATCATTTTTGTTATGTTATATTCACTAGGGCCAGTCCATGCTCAAGAAGATAAGATCGTATAAAAGCATGAATATAAGAAAGTAGAAATCACTGGGGGTCCCTTTATAGGCCGTCTATCATAGCATGCTCTCTGGTTTCTCAGTAATTTGTTTCCCTCCCACATGTAAACACATTCACCCCTTCCCAAGTTCCCTACAGTATTATCTCATTACAGCATCAGCTCCATGTCCAGGCTCTCGTTGTCTGAACCAAATTCATGTGTGGATGAAGCTCATTTAGTGTAATTATTTAAGTGCAGCTCCTCAGATCTGTTCCTTATAATCTTTAGACCTACTAAATTAAAGAGACAACTTATCTCTCACCTACAAACCTAGCATACATGATGGGGCAGGCATATGAAAACCGCTATAGAGAGTTCTGTTCAAAATGGAAAAAAATGAGAGCCATAAGAGTCACTGAGTATAACAATTCTAAAATCAGCTGGGAGGATGTTTAAAGTTTCTTGATTAGGTTTCAGGACCTGAGAATAATTTTTCATGTCTCCCAACTGTGACTTTTGGACCCTTGGTTGCACACTGTGAGTCATCCTTCCCTTTTCATGAAAGGTAGCATTGTTTTTTTGCTGAATAATTTTTTTTACTCTGTATTCTTCCAGCAGTTTTTGGAGTTCAACTGCTTCATTTCATATTGTACTTCTTTGACTCTTTTGGGTCAAGCTGCCAGTGTTTCTGTAAAGTTCTCTTAAAATGCATTGTGGGATTCCTATGGATCTCTTTAGGGTTCATCCCATTAAACAGAAATCATACCCATTAATCTCTTCAAGATAAACCTTTCTTCACTTTGGATCCTTGCTGAGAAATATAAGAGATCATACACTTAAGCTTTCCAGAAACCCTATTGTTTGAAAGGATCTGTAAACTACATAGTTCAGAAATCATGAAGACTCTCTCCTAATAGATTCTTACTATCAGTATCAAAATGTAGCATAACATCTTCCATATTAAGCAATTCTAAATAACAAGAATATCAATATCCCTTACCTCCACAAGACCTCTTCAGTTACCATATTCCAAATATTTTCTCTTTACAGCAAAGTTCCTTTCTTATTCTATGTTTACATTCTCCACTTCTAAATGCCCATTTATTCTAAAACATATTTAAGTCTAGCTTTTTCTCTTACCACATAGTTAATAAAATGACCAATAGCAACTTTTATATTGACAAAATTAGTGGAAACCTCTTTTCCCCCCAATAATTCCAACTTTAGATTATCTACAATTGTGACAAGCTCTTCTTGTTTTTCCTGTAAGTCTCCTCTGCTGCCTCATCTCTTCTCTGTGCAAATTTGCAAAATTAGGGTAGCTCAGGGTTCAGTCTCTGCTAGTAGAATATAAGCTTCACTGGGACATTGTTGTAACTACATAATCTACAGAGAAAAAGAGAGAAAGAGAAGGAGAGAGAGTATGTGCTTTATTTCTAAATAAAGGACACGCATTATTTAGAAACATTTTTTTAAAATTTTTTTTTACTTCAGCATATTATGGGGGTACAAATATTACAGTTACATATATTGCCCATGCCCCCCTCCCCACTCTAGGCAGAGCCTCAAGCATGACCATCCCCCAAACATTGCACATCTCACTCATTATGTTTGTATAGACCCATCCCCTCCTCCCCCCTACCACCCGCCCAACACCCGACAAATGTTATTCCTATATGTCCACTTAGGTGTTAATCTATTAATGCCAATTTGCTGGTGAATACATGTGGTGCTTGTTTTTCCATTCTTGAGATACTTC
>VBSM01000529.1:53354099-53373561 GCA_008086735.1 Cheirogaleus medius
GTTCTAAATAGATTCTAGTTATCAGCCCTTTATCGGATGTGTAGCTTGCTAAAACTTTCTCCCATTCTGTGGATTGTCTGTTTGCTCTCTTGACAGTTTCGTTGGCTGTGCAGAAGCTTTTTAATTTGATCAGGTCCCATTTATTTATTTTTGTTGCTGCTGTGATTGCCTTTGGGGTCTTCTTCATAAATTCTTTGCCTAGGCCAATGTCTAGAAGGGTATTTCCAACATTTTCCTCTAGAATTCTAATAGTTTCACACCTAAGGTTCAAGTCTGTTACCCAGTGTGAGTTGATTTTTGTGAGAGGTGAAAGGTGTGAGTCCTGTTTCAGTCTTCTACATGTCTCCCCACTCAAGAGACATAGGCTGGCTGAATGGATAAAAAAATACAAGCCAAGTGTTTAGAAACATTTTAAATCATCTGTCTTCTCCACAAAATTGTGATGGTAAAATAAAATAATGCTGAAAGTAGAGGTTTACAGTACTATAGGGATAAAAATTGTCATACTTAAATTCATGAAAAACATTCCTGGAAAAGGAAAACAGTAGAATATTTACTTTATCCTGAGTTTATAAATTTTGTGAATTCTTCAGTCCAGGAACAATTTGAATTTTTTCTTACTGCGCTTACACCTACTTCCCAGAAACTCTTTCAAGTCACTAAAACCACTATTTTTTATTTATTATTTTAGAGCAATTGAGAATAAATTCATTATTTTAGCAGAGTTTTAAGAGATAGTAATTCAAATCCATAATTGCTGCCATAAATAAATTATCTGCTAAAATCTATTTGTACATTAGGTTGTAGATATATGACAAAGCATTGCCTTAGAATTGCTAGAGCTCTCAAATGGCATGGTAGAATTCGACATTTAACTGAATAGATCATTTGTTATGTTGTCATTGTTTTCTTTATATATTTCTTTTTCTGCGAAATTTTTTGTTTTTGATATTAAAGTACACATTTTTGCTACTCCTCCCCCCATAAAGCCCATATAACTCAGTACTGAAAAAATATTAGGCACTCAACAAGTATTTTCTATTTTATTATGTGAGGCTGTTTATAATCAATTTTTAATGTGGCAAAAATCACCCAGTAAGGGGAAAAATGTAGAAAATCATGGTGAGGTCAAATCTCTGAGTGAAAGAAGAGGGAGTTTATGCTGGAACATGATGAAAAGAACAGGAAAGAGAATTGGGTGTTTGCTGTCTCTGGGCCAAGCCTCAGCAGCCAGCTCTATTGGAAAGCCTGAATCAGCAGCCCCATGGACTTAAATTAAACATTTTGCTAATATATAATTCTCTCCATTTTATCTAATTTTACTCACGTATTAAGTAAATCAGATGTGGGCAAACCTTTTGCCAAATTAGTGAGCAGCTTTCGAATAACAAGAAAAATGATCATTTGCAATATTCATTGAATCTTGTTAACATGAATTATAGTGAATGAAGACCTGCAGCAAGATTTATTAAAAATTCAAATTTTTGACAATTGCAGCAAGAATTTGGCTATTGATACATTGTTGGAGAAGCAAGACAAAAAGGACACTTTCAACTTTGCAAATTACTGTGCAAGGGAGCAGAATAAGGATCCAAATATTTTCCTCCATTTAATAAAATATTTGCAAAATGATTGAGCCAGTACCTTGGAGCACTTTTTTTTTTTTTTTTGCATATGGAATTTCCACTTAAAAAGCTAGCAATTTTGAGATGCTCACAATTTGCAAACTATCTATTTTTTTTCAAAAGTTTGGGAAGGCACCAAAATTATCAAATTATCATTGTTTGACTGTTTGAGAAGTAGTAAGCAAAGTCATATATATGCAATTTCTAAATTTTAGCCTTGCAGGGATGTGGCCATTACAGATCATTGTATTTCGTGTTGTGCTCAATTGCATTTGCAACTTCCCAGTGTAGTAAACAACTAATTCTCTCAACACCATTCACAGTGAGTTGAAGCCACTGCTCTTGCCTATTCAGCATCTCTTTTAATTTGTAAGCAGTTCCATAAATCTTTCTTGGTTTCTAGGGACATAAAGACTCCTATGATGAAGTGGCCTGCATGGTGGCTTAACAAGCTGAAGGCTAGCTTTTTCCCTCCATGCATCCTAGGGACTACTGTCTTATTCCTGGCAAAGTAGATCAAATTTTGAATTCCAGCCAGGGTAATTAGCACACTTTAGGATCTCAACACACAAAGCAGAATGGTCAGCATTAGCTAAGATGTCCTGTGAATGTTTTCTGAATGGTATAAAAGAAAAAGGAATGGTTAGCTGTAGCAGGTCTTTGGGACTCTAATGAAAGTGACCCACTAAACACATTTCTACCTTAGGGAAGGTTGTATACCTCAACAAACTAAGCTGTGAGGCGATGTCTTTATTACCTGTTTTAAAATGCATCTAAAAAATAGGAATAACGAAAGAGCTGAGGTGCCCCTAACGTTCCCTAGAAAGCAAATCTCACTGAGAAATTTACAATCCCTAGAATATAATATCAACAAAAACTAAGTTAAAACTTTAGTGAAAGCAATCTTCCTGGCAGTCAATCAGCTCAACATACTCTGAAAATGCAAAATTGCAAAATGTCCTAAAATAGGTTTAGTGGTGGAGCTAACATGGCTGGATTTTTGATATATTACTTATCAAGTTATCATAAAGGTTGCATTGTCTAGGGTTTTTTTGCAGCAGTATTTTGGAAGCTTGGTAACTATGGTAAAGTCATTTGGAATTCTTTAGGGAGACTCAAGACCTGTAATTAATATTCCAAGCTTTAAGCTTCATGTAAGTGGAAATTCTCTGGGAAGTGGAATCAAATATTTCATAGGATGCATTGGGCACAGTGGCTTGCACCTGTAGTCCCAGCTACTTAGGAGGCTGAGAGAGGAGGATCACTGGAGCCTAGGAGTTCCAGACTATAGTGTGCTATAATTGTGCATGGAAATAATGACTGCACTGCAGCCTGGGTGAGATTCCATCTTTAAAAAAAGTCACTAGTTATCTCTTACCAAAATGTTCTCTGAGACAGATAAAGTTGTATGTGTCATACTTTTTTTTTTTTTTAGCAGACTTTCTTTTTCAGAGCTATTTTAAGTTCACAGCAAAATTGAACAAAAAATACATAGATTTCCCATAAATCCTTTGTACCCACACATATTGCCTCCCCACTACCAGCACCAGAGTGGTATGTTTGTTACAGTCAATGAACCTACATCAACACATCATTATCACTCAAAGTCCATAGTTTACAGTAGGAGTCACTCTTGGTGTTATGCATTGTATGGGTTTTGACAAATGTGTAATGACATGTACTTACCATTATAGTATCATAATGAGTAGTTTCACTGCCCTAAAATTCCTCTGTGATCTATTAATCCCCACCTCTCTATAACCACTGGCAACCACTGATCCTTTTACTCTCTCCAGATGTCTTCTTTTTAAGAATGTCATATATTTGGAGTCAGAGTATGCTGCCTTAGCAGATTGGCTTCTTTCACTTAGTTGTATGCATTCAAGTTTCTTCCATATCTTTTCACAGCTTCGTAGTATTTCTTTTAGCACTGAATAATATTTCATTGGATGTATGACTAATTTACACATTCAGCTACTGAAGAACATCTTGATTTTTTTTCAAATTTTGCTGATTATGAGTAAAACTGTAATAAACATTTCTGTACAGGTTTTCAAGTGGACATAAATTTCAAACATTAGGGCAAATATCAAGGAATGCAATTGTTGGATTATATGGTAAGAGTATTGAAAGTGGCAGCCTTACAAAATTAACAGGAAAATACCTAATCCTGCTATTTCCTAGTAACAGTTAAAGATCAATTCTATGAGTTCTCTCACTAACAGGCACCCTGCAGAAGTTTTGCACAATTTCTGAAAGAAGCTGAATAGACAGAAAAGAGATGTAAATCTTTCTCTTTTAAAATTGCTTTTAAGGATCTGTTTTTACAGAGCTCCAGAGTGAACAGCAGGGTGCTGAGTTTCAGGCCTCAGCCATATCTCCAGGGCAGAGTCACATCCCCTGAGATAATCCTTTCTCCAAGGAAAGACAGGAGAGCCAACTCTTGGACTTTGATATCCTGAGGCAGTTTCAGCTTCTGTTATCTTACCATCTTGCTGCAGAGAAAAAAGAAAGGAGCCTATACAGCAGTTTCTCACAACAATTCCTTTTTCTTCCCTTTTTCTTTGTCCCCATAAAATCAGCAAGCCACTTGGCCTCAGGGCTGGCACCCCTTCTCTTTCTTTAGGATGCCACACTGTCTCCCTGCTCTCTCTCTCATTCTTTTTCTGTCACTTTCTCTCTCTACTTCTAAGAAGATTAAACTTTTTTACACACACACACACACAACACACATTCCAATCTCTTTATGAGAAACTTTTATCCACGTGCTCCATGAGCACCTACTAAGTTTTTCACTCTAAAAGTATGTTTCGTTTTTCAAGAGGCTGCCAAAGTGCCATCCAAAGTGACTGTATCATTTTGCACTTCTATCATTCAAATCTTCTGAAGCATTTGGTGTCAGTGTTTTGGATTTTGGCCATATGCCATATGTTTTGAAAATGAGTTCCTTTGAGCAACTCATGTACGAACAATACTTTCATATTGATTCTACTATATGTAGCAACATGTAACATAATATGATACAACATATTATAAATATATATATATGTTTTAGTGTGTAGAGTATGTGTATGTAGGCATGCATCTGTGGATGTATGTGGATGTGTGTTTGTGTTTGTGCCAATGTCCATAAATCACAACATTTTTATTTAACCATAGAAAAAAGGACAGAAGGTTATGTTTTTTGTTTTACCAATAAAAAATATCTGATTAACTGCATATTTAAGATAGAGAAACTTGTAATCCTTTGGTATATTTGGCAATAGGTAACATACAGTGAAAGTATCTAACAAAGCAATCTCATGATGAATATCTGTCATTAAGTTCTAAATAATCTCCTTTATTCCACTAGCATTTTATATAGCATATTCCTTTTCAAGAAAGTGTTTGATAGATGCTTCAAATTATTATTTTGGATGAGGAAAAGTCCTCTTGGTATATTTTTGGGTATTCCTACCCCTTTCTCATTAACCTCCTGGCAAAGTAGTGGGAATTATTGATTCATGTAAAGATGAAAAAAATGTCAGTCTATCAAATTGAAAAATATACATAAAAAAACTAATTTCCCGTGAAAACCTGATCGAATCATACATTTTATTTTTAATTCTCAAACTCCTTGAAATGGTTATTTCCCCCATTTTGCTATTTTATGAAGAGAAAGAAGACCAAAATCACACATTAATGTTAAGGCAAGATAATTATTTGGCCATTACTTTAAGTATGATTCTAAATGAGAATGAAACCCTTACTATGAGCACATACATATGAGTTTGTTGAAGAAGAAAGGTAATAAACTCAGGGACTAGGTTATTACTTTAGCTTAAATTATGCTGACTCTTTTGATTAAAGCAGTCAGTGTTGGTGTATTTCTGTGTGTGTGCATACACACACCTAGATATATCTCTATCTTACATCATTGATCATCATGTGATTTACATACAGTAATGGCATTGATTCCTTGGTTATTAGCTTATTGATCACCAATGTACTTATTCTTTACTTTTTAAAATTTTTATTCTTCAGAAGTAATATATGTCTGCTTAAGAAACTTAGGAAGCACTAATAAGCAAAATAAAAAAATAAAAATATCAATAAGCTTCCAAAGATATACACTATGAAAATGTTGATGAAATTATAGGAGTAACACGCGGTTTGGGTTTGGAGTCATAGAATCTGGATTTAAAACCTGACTCAACATCTTATGTATTCACCAACACTTGGACAATTTATTTACCAATCTAAGGCTTACTTTTATCATCTGCATAATGAGGATGACAGCCAACATGGTTTTTTATGAAGATAAAAATAATAAAATGTAGCTTTTGTGATTATTATTAACCAGTATAACTATTGCTATTATCATTACCTATTACTACTATTTGCTATAGATGTAACAACTTTTTTTGTACCTATATATTTCCTTTATTGAATCTATAATACTTCTAAATACAGTTTTTGGTGATTTATCATTTTCATTTAACTGTGTATTTTGAAAAATTTTTATGTTAAATGAAATGGTTTAGTACTACTTTTTTAAATGATTATTTAGTAAGTGCTTCATTGAATAAATATTCTATTATTTAGTTAGCCAATGTATTATTTTGCATGTTTAAATTATTTTCAATATTCACTTTGTTAAATGATACTCTGACAAACATATTAATAGCCAAATCTTTTTGTAAAATTTTAATTATCACCATAGAATTATTATATCTTGACAAACATGTTTTTATAAGTTTGACAAATACTACAAAATACTTTCTAAAAACATTTTACCAATATATACAAACACTATAGATGTATGTGAAATGCCAAGTGGATCTATCATAGCTGTCAGGATGATTAGGATATTTGGAAGCTGGTGTAGCCAGTTGGTAATATAGATAGTTTTAAAGAGCTGCTTCAGTTTCTCAGGAAGCTGTCAGTGTCCCTGGAGAATCTTGAATTTACAAATCTGGATTTAAGATAACCTTAATTTTTTCCTTTGTATTAAAAGAGAGAAATCAATAGGTTTCTGATTTTCTGTTCCAATTTTTCCTGTACTCTATTTAATGTCAACGTGATTTCTTGGCTTTGTTCTGTATCTTGTGGCTTTCTTATTATTTTAATTCTTCAAACACTGGTGATTCTCTCTAAATGTTAAAATATTAGTTGTTGTTTCATGCTTCTTTCCAGAAACATTTTTTCCTGATGCTTGATCAGAAACAGAGAACTAGGGATACCTCTGAGTAGATTTGGTTCTTAGGCTAAATTTCCATAAGAAGCCTGTATTTGATAACATTTTGATGAATCACAGTGGAGGCTCAGCAGTTTTGGGCAGGTTATTGGGTTGACTGCAGTTCCAATCATCATGCCATGTATTTGTTCTTTGGACACATCAGAATAAAGAGAATGTGCATGAACCTTTGCATTCTAGCTAGAAAATTAACTCAAAACAATTTGTAGGATATATATTCATAAAAATGACATGCATGTGGGGAAAAAGGTGTGGTAGTAATTTCACCACTATTTGTTTTTAGACGTTAAAAGTTACAAATATGGAAACGAAACAGAAGTGTTAAATCAACCATTGAGGACAAAAATATCACATCTGTAGGCATTTAGAGATCCAAGGAATTATTGTATGTTATCACTGCTGTTTTAATAACCTTCATTTTTAGTAGAATGTGTCATTATTTGGTCAATATAATCTAGGAATATTTTACACATCATCATTTTTTTTTGTTTTGATATTATCTTACTAAGCTCCAGATTATATCCTTTCCTGCCATCTCATAGATTGCTATAGTCAGAATGTTTGTGTCCTCTCAAAATTCATGTTGAAATTCTAATCCCCAGTGGTTTAGGAGGTGGGAACCTTGGGATGTGATTGGGTCATGAGGACAGAGTCCACATGAATGGGATTAGTGCCCTTATGAAAGGGACCCCAGAGATCTCACTTGACTCTTCCACCATGTAATAACACATAGAGAAGATGCCACGTATGAGAAAGCAGGCCCTCACCCAACACCCAGTGTGCTGGTGCATTAATCTTAGACTTCCCAGTCTCCAAAACTATGAGAAATAAATTTATACTTTTATAAAATACTCGTTTATGGTATTTTTATCACAGCCCAAATGCACTAAGATATAGATCTTATATTGGACTATACATTCTTGCTCCCTAATCTTGAAATTTCCTTTCTCTAATATCTCTTCTACGATCATTCAAACTTCATGTTGCAAATCTCTGTCATCTAAGAAAAGGGGAAACAAAAATATCTAAAAGTTTCTTTCTCTCTCTCTATATAAATATATATGTATTTATATAATCACTACCATTTCATCAATGATACCAAGATTCAGAGATAGCAAGGGCCTTGTCCAAGGTCACAAGTGGAATCATTGCCATTGACTCCCTGGGCTGTAGGACTGCAGAGACCAAGTTCTTTCTAGTATCTCACATGACACATTGTCTCTCTAGAATGTAGTCCTGTCCCACTGATCATAGGAAATATAGTACAAGATGCCAACGAGCTCATTTTTCTAAGACAGTCCTGAAATTTTCCAAATATATTTTATGTTTTCTTGAAGGGGCCAAGCTAACATGGTACTACCTGGATCAATGAGCCTTATTTTTCTGTAATCCAAATACATTTCTCCACTAACTCCCTTGTGAAAGATTAGTGGAGAATTGAGCCAGCTGCAAATACATTGTACTTGATTTTTGTGAATTAGCATGAAGACTAAAATTCCTAGAAAATTGATAGTTGGTGGAATTTACATAATTTTGGTCATATTAAGAACTTTCAGTTATTTAAATATAATTTGCCCCTTTCTGCTGTAATATCATGCTTTTTTTTCATGAAATGAAGATAACAGCTGGGGCCTAATTTATTTAAATTCTATTATACAGTCAGTGAGCAATATGATAAGTATCTCTTCCATTAAAAAGATCTTTTGAGCATGAGTCATCTATGCTAATCTAACTTATTAATATATTCACTTTTTATAGACCACTAGAAATTTCCACACTATATTTTCTTCATATTAAATTAACTGTAGATTTTTTTAGTTATTCAGTTACATGCATTGTTTCCTTTTAGGTTCTGTTATATCTTTGTACATATAGAATGAAAAAAGACACTGCCAATTAAGCACTCCTTGCTTTCTGAATTCTCATCAAAATTTACTTTTGTACCTGTGATGTTATCAATATCAAGGGCTATAAATTATCTAGATCAAGGGTGAGGAACCTTTTCATGGTGGAAAGCCACATTAATTTAGCTGTAATCAAGTAAGGCTGCATTTTAGAAAATTCAATTAGAAATACTTAAAAACATATATTATTTTATAAAACTCTAGCTACTATGTACATAATAATTTCAAAAAATGATAACTATTTGGTAATTTTAAAGTTAACCAGCCTTTTAATGACTTCTTGTGTCTCCTTTTTGTTGGAAAGCATTTAAATATTTGGTTGCAGTATGGAGGTCCGCAGTTTCAGTTGATCCTCTAGATAGGTATCAGTCATTTGTGACTTTAGGGTGTCTTGATTTGGGTTAGGTAGGAGAATATAGATTCACAGAAATAAGTGGTGGAAAAGCCAGGAAGCATTTTTTGGGCATGTTGCCAAAGGCATGAGTATTCTACTGCATTTTTCCATATTTCAATTGGATCTTTCTTAGCATCAAACAATGACTTTAAAATGTCATTGATTGAAAGCTCTATCAATTCTTTAGGTGCCTTGGCGATATCAACTAGGTGAGGCTGAAATGCTAATTTTAGTGTGATGTCTTGATTCTCAAAGTCAGTGAACCTTTCATTGTATTCTCTGATTATTAATAATAGGTCTATAACAGCTGTGTATTCTTCAAATGATTCGTATATATCATCCTGCTCATCAATGACCTTTGCTAACTGGGGAAAATGTTCATCTGAAATTTCCTTTTGAAGAAGTGTTTTGAAGAAAGCTTTTTTCAAAATGCTTGGATTTTTTTTGCCACATATCATGGATACACTTAGTTTTACCTTGCAAAGAAGTATTCGAATCATTTTTATTTGACATGATATCACACAGAAATGCTGCATTCATGTAGAAATCTTCTTTCAATAATTCACATTGCTGATTCTGTTCTTCATAAAATTTAACTATCTGTTCTCACAGGGATAAAATTTTGGCTAATATCTGTCCCTGCAATAAACAACACACTTTAGAATGATAAGGCAAATCCACACTGTATACCTCATCATTCAACTTTAGTATGTTACGAAACTGACCATGCTATGTTGCATTTTGCAGGAATATAGTTAACAATAATTAGTTAACATAGTTAACAATATAGTTAACAATAATTTAATTATTGTTAAATAATTAACATAGTTAATATAGTTAACAATAATTTATAACTTATTCCAAAGCATCACTTAAAATAGTAGCTTTAGCACAGAGATTTTGCTGATGCAAGATACAATGAAAAGAAGTGTGAGCATCTGGATCTGTTAATACTTTTTTTTTTATTTGTGCAACAAACTCTTCATGTTTTCCTGTCATGGAAGGTGCACTGTCTGTACATACACTCACTAAAATTACCATTTATATCTTGAAAGTTGTTGAAGCTATCTATTCCTTGTGTTCTGTTTGCAAGAGTGCCCAAAGTGAATTCTTCGTAGCAAAGAAAATATTCAGTTATAACCTGAATGAAGTATAAACCCTGTGCCCAGTCATTAGTATCAGTTGATCCATCCAAAGCAATTGAATAATATAATTTTTCCTTTTGAAGTATTGCATGAAGTGTTCTGTTAAGTTGAAGGCTAATTCATGCTGCTGATCAGTTATGGTTCTCCTTGAAAGAGGCAGTTGTTTGTACTTTGAAATATTATTGGGTTCTAAGCAGCCTACAAATTTGGCGATGCATTCTTTCTCAATTTCTACATCACTAATTGTCTTGCCTTTTTCCCCCGAGTATATAAGCTACTTTTTAAAACTTGTTTCAGTGGCATTATTTCCAGGTCTTACTCCTGCTTGAAAGAATTGTCTTTGCTTTTCATCTTTTAATTTCTGCAATACAACACCTCTTGCCTCTCCCTAATTTAAAATATGTGTGGTTTGTATGAGTGTTATAATTCTGGTGAGCATGGAATTTCTTTAATATTGATATTGCAATATCACAAAGCAAGCAAATAATCTTATCTTTAGCAGAAACAAGATAATATTGCAATTCCCAATACTCATTAAAAAAATATGCTTTCTTCCTTCAGCCTTCTCTTGGTCTTCTTTGACATGACGGGCTGTTAAGCTGACAGACTTAAAAAATCCTGGAACCGATTCTACTAAGTGAAGTATCTCAAGAATGGAAAAACAAGCACCACATGTACTCACCAGCAAATTGGTATTAACGGATCAACACCTAAGTGGACATATAGGAATAACATTTATCAGGTGTCAGGCAGGTGGGAGGGGGGAGGAGGGGAAGGGTATATACAAACAATGAGTGAGATGTGCAACATGTGGGAGATAGTCATGCTTGAAGCTCTGCCTCGAGGGGAGGGGCATGGGCAATATACGTAACCGTAATATTTGTACCCCCATAATATGCTGAAATAAAAAATAAATAAAAATAAATAAATTAATTAAATAAAATTAAAAAATACTGTTGAGCTGTGCAACTATTCACAAATTCCACTTCAAACAGAAACACAGTGCATCATTGTCAAAAGCTTATAATAGACTGGCATACTCGATCCCCATTAACTCTTGCAAACCACCCTTGTGTGGTAGTGGCACCAGTTAAGCAAGGGAAGTTAGAACTAAATCGTGACCATTGTAGCTGTCGATTTAGCCCTTATGGCTTACTAATATTCTAATTGTGCCAGTCAATCTGGGAGGATTATTTTGTTGGCACTTATTTTATTCTTTGGTATTTTAAATATGTTCACTTTAAAAATAAAATAAAATATGTACTAAAAGACAAACAAAAATGTATTAATAAAAATAAAAGTATTTGTACTGTAAAATTTGGATTCAGTCAAAAGGCTGCACTTAAGGACCTAGAAGGCCACATGTGGCCTTGAGACCACAGGTTCCCCACCCCTGATCTAGATATTCCCTCATTCTAACTCTTTTTCCCTTAATTTTGATGAAAAAGTTGTGTCTTCTATCTAAACCAAATACTTCCACCTGTATTCTGCATCTCAACCCCTCCTCTATCTCACATACATTGATCCATCAATTTTTGCCTTTGACAATTGAATCTTCAAAGTCTGCCTGTGTATCATTTCTTTCTCTTCAACATATAACTTGTTTCCTCATTGGAAGTAACAAATACACTTAAGATCTCTCATAGCAAATTTCAACTATACAAAATAGTATTATTAGCTATAGTTACCATGCTGTACATTAGATCTCCAGAACTTATTTATCTTGCATAATTAAAACTTTGTGTCCTGTAACCAACATCTCCCCCATTTCCCCAATGTGCTCTTGGCAGCCATCTTACTTTCCATTTTTATGAGTTTGACTGTTTCAGATTCCACGTATAACTGACATCATACAGTATTTGTCTTTCTGTGTCAGGCTTATTACACTTAAGATGAAGCCTTGCTCTGGCACTTTTCTTTTTATCGCACAGTGCATTCAATCCATCATTTAATTCTGCCAAGTTTCCTTTCATACATGTTTCGACTGTTTCACTGTTATAACCATTGCCCAAACTGCTATGACCTATTCACTATGTAGAAGTTAGAGTCTCTTAGAAGTAAAATCAGATTACTACCCTATTCAAAGCTCTCGAATTATTACACTTAGACTAACATCCAGATTCTTCATGGAAGCCTGAAAGATATGTGCTGCTGTTCCTGTTTATGTTTCTGACTTCACCTCCTGTGCCTCTTTCCATGACTCAGTGCATTTCAGCCACACTACCTCACAAGTATTTCTCCAAGCCTGTTGCTATCTCTGGGCATTCATACTTACAGTTCCCTCTGCCTCTAAAGCTCAACCCCCCACATATGCCCAAGACTTTCTCTTCATTCCAGTACCTGTTCAAATATCAATTTCCTAGAGAGGCCTACCCCATATACCCTACGTATAACAGCACTTGTTCTTGCCTCCTTATGAAGTATACCCTTACCATTTTTTTTATATTTTTTTCTGCAATTCTTATTAACTGACTTCATATTCACATTTATTTGTATATTACCTCTCTTCCCCCTTAGGAATGTGAGCTTTATGAGATTAGAATTCTATTTTTGTTACTCTACATTCAGTGCTAGTACACATCTGGCAGACAGTAGGCATTCAAATATTTGTGGAATAAAAGGGATATATGTAAGTGAATATATGGACTTAAATATTAAAGTCATTTACCTACTTAGGCAGTAAGTGTGTATTCATTACCTACAATTTTTTTTCAAAATGGGGTATAAAACAGAAGATTTTCTAATTCCTTAAATCCCGAGTGAGAAAAACAATTCAAAACATTCTTATTGACAAATAATCTAGTGATTGCATAATAATTCTCTGTAGTATTTCAGATCCTTGTCAAGTCAACCTAGACATATTTATTTTCTATTGTTAAGAGATGAACGTACAGGAATATTTTTGTCCTATTTGTCACAGATGTGTCCACATGTAGCTAAACTTGTGAAATTTACTGTCTTTATTGGACTGCATTTTCCTTTTGCATTAACAAAAATTTCTCCTTGACAGGGTTTTGCTCCATTGGATAATTCAGATGCTTATTAAAATACAGTGAGATTTTGCTGAATCCATTGAATACTACTTATGTTTTAATGAGCATTAATGAGCTTTGTGATTGTCCTGTGGAGCAAAACTCATATCTCATTAGGTGAATTCCCAAAATGCCTAAAGGTGAGCAGACACAGCTTTAGATATATAAGGTAATTTCATACTTAATTAGTTCCTTACTTGCCACACCACAGATACACATTCAGAACTATGGCTTAAAATGGAAAACTTGTTGTTTGCTATGACAAGTCAATGAAATGGTAGAATTCACAAAGAGCCTCTGTGAGTAGTTTAAGGCCACTCTCTATTATGTTAATAAATTGGCATGTTATGACTCGATTCACAGAGAATAGAGTATAAGGAAAAAAAGTTAAATGATTCCTAACTCAAGTTGACATTGCTTATTTTGTATAGAATATGGCATTGTGAGATACCTACATGCATACATTCAAATGTACATATCAATAATATATGTCATTTTCTTTAATAAAGTGCCTATCATGTGGTAGGAAATTTACACATAGTATTTTTACCTTCTAAGAAAAACTCTGAAAGTTGGAACTATTATTTTCATTTTTTGAATAAGAAAACTGATATATAAACCATTTAAGTAATTTGCTATATTAGTTTGGTAGGGTTACTGTTACAAAATACCTATAACTGGGTATCTTAAACTACAGAAATTTATTTTCTCACAGTTCTGGAGGCTGGAAGTCCAAGATCAAGGTGTTGGTAGGTTTGGTTGCAATTGAGCCCTCTCTCCTTGGCTTGCAGGTGGCCACCTTTTCTCTGTGTCCTCTCATGACCGTCTCTATGTGAATGCACATTCCTGGGATCTCTTCCTCTTCTTATAAAGACACAAGTCCTACTGGATTAAGGCCCCACCTCGAGACCTCATTTAACCTTCATTAGCTCTTCCAATGCTCTATCTCCAAATGCAGTTACCACATTCAATGGTCCTGGAGGCTAGGGCTTCAACATATAAATTTTGAGGGAATACAATTCAGTCCATAACAATTGTCTAATATCACACTGGTAGTAAGTGACAGATATGTGATTTGAATTCAGCTCTTTCCAACTTCAAGTTCCAGTTCCATTTAGTATACTCTACAGTGGAAATTTGTATAGGATTCAGAGTAATGGATGTTAAACTAAAAAAGATTGATATGTTTGAAGTGTCAAAAAGTTGTTTATTATTTCATTACAAAAAATGAAGGACAATTTCAATTTGTCTAATGATTTTTAAGTTCTCTTTAACTTATAAACAATTTTTTCTTATATATAATATGGAAAATTCAAAACAGTTTTATACTGATCAATCCAAGTTGTTACACATAGATTTTCACTAAAGAATATTAATCTTTAGTAAAGTATCTAAGATCATTGTTTTAGATTGGTTTATATAATATTGTTCCCAACACGTTTTCAAAGATGACACTATAGTTGCTATTATCTCTCGGTACAAATAAAAAGTAGAAAATTGGAGAAAAATTCCTTTTATTATCAAGATTAATGTAGCATGGCTGACAAGAATATGGAAAAAAAGAGATTTTTTGCAGAACTATGCTACTCTCTTGGGGTAGGCTAACAGTGCATATGGTCTGATTAAAGTAGAAAGCCCTTGGACTCTGACTTGCAGACCCTAGCTGCATTGGGCCTGGGTATCATGTTGTTGCACACAGACGCTCTCACCTACTCACCAAACTAATAGTGCACATCTGTGAAATGTTTTATAAAATTCAGGGGATTTTAAGTATGAATAACAACTCTCCAAATATCAGTTCTATGGAGCTTCTCTGAAAACTGAAAAGTCCTTATACTTTTTAGTATAGTATGGTAATTAAGATGGATGATGTTTGGACTCAGACAGCTGTGGATTTGAATACCTGCTGTGATGCTTACCAAGTTGTTTACCAGCCAAGCTACCTAGCCTCTCTAAGCCCTAGTCAATTCATATGAATAATGAGGAAAATACCTATTTGTCTAATAAGATATGAGGATTAAGTAATACAATGTTTGTATATCACCCAACATGGCTCCTGGCACATAGGAAATACCTAGCTTAATCAGTGGTAAAGTGGCATAGTCTTTATGACAATTTATAATTTTCAATTTAGTTATGCAGTGCTTTACTTAAAGCTTATCTCCCATTTGAGGTAAATTCCATGGAATTGTAGACTGTGTTGTTGTTGTTGTTTTGATCTTTGCATAGCTAATTCTTGATACAGTACTTGACATACCGAAACCCCAATAGATATCTTTTGAACAAATGAATAAATTAATGAATTGTCTTATGATTTGCATGCTATGTTCAGTTATCTTTATAAAATTCCAGATTAAGTGATTTAGAAAAGAAAAAAAAAAGATGCACATCCTACTAGTTAGTAATAGTTTCTATTGCTTATCAACAGACTGAAACTCTATAGAATAAATAAATGGATGACATTCACCTGTAAGAATGGTATGATGATTCATTACTCTCGATATGTTCCCTGTATTGTTAGTTTCAGTTCAAGCATAGGGAAATTGCAGTTGAAAGACTCTTACTCTTTCCCATTAACTGTGTCATGCATAATTTTTCTTACATCCTATCACCAATAGTTTGTAGTTGGAGAATCTTCAGGTTAACTTAATCTGCCATTTTGCTGAAAGCACAACTTCAGAGAAAACGATGATTCTGTGTTCAAAGATAGTTTTTAATTCATTCAATTCTTATGTGCCAGGCACTCTTCTGGGCTCTTGGGAAACATCTGTTAACAATACACCCAATATTACTGCGTTTCTGGAGTAGCAAAAATAGATGAAATAAATCATAAGTAAATAAAATAGCATATTTGTAGGTGTCAATTATTATGAAAAAAGAAAATGAATAGAAGAGCTCAAAAAGATCTGGGCTTGGTAACTGCAACGTATACAGAGTTGCCCACTTTTAAAAGCTGAGATTTGAGCAAAGATTCGTGAAATCCAAGGGAGTAAATCAAAGAACATCTGAAGAAAGACCATTCCAGGCAGAGAGAAGAGCTACCATAAAGGCTTAAGATAAGGGCAGCTGGGAGGACAGTGGGGCTGGAGAAGATCAAAGGAGGAAGGGTACAAGGGAAAGGAGAAGATGTCAGACAGAGGTGATGTTTTATGGGAAATTATCTTTGGCTTTTTTAAAATGCTGAATACTATCATTATAATAATTTCATCATGTATGCTAAAAATCTGCCTTCTAGTTTTGTCATGAAATCCTTAGGGCAGTCTCTATTCCTTGTTGTATTCCCAGTTGCATCTGCCACAAAATAGGTAACTGAGGAAAAGAAGTGGTCATTTGGAACTGATTATACATTTTTTGTACCAAAAACAAAAATCTGATTTCTAAAACTGATAAGCTAAAATATGTAATATTTGTTCAATTTATAAAGCTCTTTTTGTTCCTTTTGATGGCTATATCTTTGTTATTTTTATAGGAAATATATTAGAGATGGTTTGGAAAGAGCAAGAGAGAAAAAAGCATGAAGCTCTCATGAAACAGAAAGAGAGAGAGAGAGATTTCTATCAATTGATAACATTATATATTTGATATTTCTTTGTGTGATTCAAAATCCTGGGAATTTAGAAACTTCTTAACTGTAATCTGTTTTTCCTCTTCAACTTCATTTGTGAAAATGATGTAACAAAAGCCCAACCAATTTGTTTGAATGCCTCAATTATCATCATTTTATTCTCCCAAAGAAAAGAGGAAAACATCTTTTCCCATAACCATAAGTAGATACAATGCCCTTCATGACTGGGAAAAAAAGAAAGCTGGTTATCTACAGATGTGTATGTATTTGGTAAAGTGAAACAGACTATTCTAATATGTGGGGAAATATTTTTGTCAAATGTGAAACATGTTTATAATGGAAAAATTCCTAGGACAAATCTAGTCAATTTCCTGTACATCGATATCAATAGAAATTATATATTTATTAAAAAGTATAAATTCTTGAGTAAGTTCAATTCAACTTTATAATGTTATATGTCAAATTGTAGAATAACTGAAAAAGCTCTTTTTATGAAATTAGATAATGTTAAGAGAACTTGGGAATATTATGAATATTATAGTCATTTCAGAGTTTCTTTGTACTTGATAAATTTTCTCAGATATTAAAGTGATAATTCTTTGCCACTAGTCAGTTACATTTTCGTTTTAAGGAAAATAAAGAAAAGAAGTATGTATCTATTCACATATATATACATTTATGTGTTGCAAAAATGTCACTGAAATATACATATATCTCTCTACATATAAACTTTATAATTAAACATCTATAATTTACTCAAGATTACAATATTTTCACCTCTGTACTGTGAGTACTATAAGACTAGGAGATTACTACACTAATTATACTTGTTCTTAAATAGTGAGATAATTACTGAAGCAATATTCTATTCAGAATGAAAATTGGATCCACCCCCTAGCACACTTAAATTAGGAGTCTTTTTCTTTCATTTTTGCAAAATGTTCTCCTTTTCAAATGCATATTATAATATTAGAAATAGCAATTCCATTAATAGGAGATTCCATGCTAGGTAAGAATGTCACCAGCGTGGTTACTCTGCCTGTGCTCAAATTCTGAAGGTATTTCATGTACGAATAATGGTTCTATTAGGGACTAATTCTGGTGACTTCACCCAGCCAAACACACACAAATCAGGACAGTACAATGAAAATAGCATCAGTTAGCTCGAAAGTTATTAACACTTATTCAAAATATTGCATGACCAAACTACAAAGGCCATCCATATTTGGATGAAAAAAGTTTTTTTAAAAAGTTAAGAGATTTTGTACTATACCACATGACCCAATCCCAGGCTGAAATGAATACTACCTACTCAGGGCCCTGCTCTTTGCTGAACCTATAAAGCACCTTTAACATTTTATGGCAACTCATTTTATTATGTCTCCATGTGTCCTTGACAATGGGACTACATATCACTTTTTTGCTATCCCCAGTTCCAGAAAAATCTTGGCATACAGAATGCACTCAACTAACATTTGTTCCATCAATAAATTAATCTGGATTTTAAATATATCTTATTTGTTTCTGTCCCAAACAACTTAGCATATGATTATTTGAGGTTTTTTTGTTAGTCAATATAATTAATATTGTCATCCAAAAAGAAAAACTCCAGAATCTCAGTGAAAATTCTCAGTGGGGAATCCCACACTCATGTGCACACACACGTATTATGTGCTCAGGCCACAGTCTCATGGGGTTGGATGCCACTCTCCCACTCCTTATGGCAATGCCATCTGGGGCATTTGGCCACAAGGCTCTGTGGTAGGAGAAGCAGAGAGACCCTGGAAGAACCTCAAGGGCCCTTAAATTGCTTTTAATTACTTCTGCACCCATTTCTTTCAAAAGTATGAGTCACAGAACTCCAATCTGATTGCAAGGGAAATGGGGAAGTATAGAACACTAAACTGACATTCAGTGACCACACACTTTCTCTGGCACAGTCTTTGTCTCTAATTGCTTCAGAAGTGTCTTCCCAGAGATATTATAAGCATATCATTTTTTATATTTCCCAGAGTAACAGAATAGTAACAGACATGTAGTAGGTAATCAACTTGGCTGATATTCTGAAATTCATTTTTTTGGAAAGTATTATTTTTGTTTTCAACCTGCAGTGGCCACTAGATAAATATTCCCTTGTGTTAATCCTTTCAGAAAAATGTAAGTGGGGATACTAGAATTTTCAAAATGGTTGATGTTTTTTAAACCATGGTATCTCTCTGAGGATGAGGGAAGAGTTGTGGTTAAGAGGCAGTTAAGATGTGTGCATCATAATCACCTGAAGTGATTCTACAAATGTAGGCGCTAGGGCCCCACCCCTAGAAAGTAATTTGTTTTGGGTGTGGCACAGGGAAATCTTTTCCTGAAAAACAATCTCTTCTAACCGTTGTTCTAACAATTTCGATCACAAAATAACTGGTTAGCCTACTAAATTTTGCAGAATTGAGCTGCTTCATAATTTAGAAATTGCTTTAACAGACCTATCAAGCTTTAGGAACAGAGAAAACAATGCCAAAAAAAAAAATACAACCCTTATCATCTTTTTTATATAAAAGGCTACTTTT
>VBSM01000529.1:53373661-53411290 GCA_008086735.1 Cheirogaleus medius
TTTTTTTTGCTATAGCCATTGGTATTAACTGATCACAACTTAGTCTGTCATTTACCATATAATTAACTCTAAAGTGAGCTGAAGACAATATATCAATTGTGACTGAGTCGATACTGGAGCATTTGTATTGCGATTCTCACCCTTTTTGACTAGGACACACATGTCAGATGACATTCACATAAATCTTATGTTCCTAACAGTCGGTTGTGGCATAACTAAAATAGACTGCTGGTTATGCACATTTCCACAGCTATAATTCCACCCATTCACCTTCTTTTCAAGAAAGCATATGAGTCAGCCTGACATGAGAGCAATGGCCTCCGAAATGTTCTAATAAACTCAATCACTTACTTTTAAATTTTTAAGTAAATTACTCAAAAGTTTAGTTACTTTCACCATGATTAATAACAAGTTACTTGCAGCACTTTCTGTAATGAGTCTCACTGCAGGTGTGGCCTGACTGTGGCCAGGTTCCAATCATGGCTCTGCCCTCTGCTAGCAAATACGGCCTCTGGACCTCAGTTCTCTCAACTATAAAATATTAATGATTTCAGAGATAATCTACATAAATTACTTTTTACAATGTCTGCCTCATAGTAACCATTTAGAAAGCATTACTGATCGCTCAGGGATCAGTAGCAGAAATAAAAAGCAATGCAGCTATTTTACACAGGAGCATATTTAATACAAGTGATTAGATACTCACAAAAATTTTTGAAGAGTTGGGGGAGCGTGCTCACATCTGGGCTACAGAAATGAATCCTATCACAGAACCACAACTCAAACTGATACAGCAAGGTTGCTACTCAGACTGCATAGCCAGGAAGGTGAGGGGTCAGAAAGTCACCACTGCATCAGATGTGCCATAAGAACAAAGGGCCGTAGCTGTGATTGAAGAGGCTGAAGACACGGTCATTACTACCCTGAGACCCTCATGAAGTGAATCACCGACACCGGAATGCTACTTCAGGAAAACTCCAGATCTCTGTCAATCTGCTAGCAAACAGCATAAGCCAAAGTCGTAGGAGCACTCCCATCTAACTTCTACTGTTCAAATCTCATGGAAGTGCATGGAAATGGTGAAGCTTAATTTGCATTTAGAACCCTAGATATAAGAGAGTATGGGAAATTTAGTCACTTATTTTCTATCATCAGCAATCCAAGAATGCTTATTGGAATAGATGAGTGCCAAATCATACCTATTGTAGTTATCATTAGTATAGACACTGGTGCTCTCTGCTGTTTTCTGAAGGCTGTAGTACCACCATCGTGCTCAGTATTCTCATTAGTAATCAACAGCCGGGCCATGCAAGATGGCCTGCTATGTCCTAGGGGATACAGGCACATGTAACATACAGTACTTGCCCTTAGAGGTATGCAATGATATGAGTTATAAAAGAAGATAAACAAAGATCTAAACAAATTTTACCAAGTGCTAAATGTATGCTTAAAAGCCCATTGAGTAGCATATTTTCAAAGGTGTTTTCCTTAGATATTAGGCCTTTCCTCTACCAGCTCTGGTAACCATAAGAGGGATTTTACTGTTTAACGCTGAGCAGTTGCTTTTAATTTCCAATGAGAGATAAATATGCAGTTTAGTGCTTGTTACTACAACTTTTAACTTAAAAAAAAAAAACCCAACAAAACCTTGTCAGCCTTAAATGCAGTAATTGCCATTGATGAATGCCAGAGGGACAACGGCTTTTGAACAACACTTTTAAAATCCTCCTATTTTATTCTTCTCTAAGTCATTCTTAGTCTCCATATATTTCTTTACTGGGAAATTCACTGTTTCTCATCTTGAAATAAAGCAAGGGAAATTATCTAAGTTAACAAAGACTAAACATATGGCAAAAGAAGACAGTAGGTTAACTTAATAGAGACGTAGCCTGACAGGCACTCACATTAGAGAGGATTTCTCTGCTCTAGGTCAATGTGCACAAATATCATTAACTTGAATGGGAATTAGCTATTGCACTGAGGAAAGAGTAGCTTTATTTTTAGGTGGATTATTTTCCCATGTAGGGAAACACATTTCTTTGTTTTGATAGACATCACTATTACCACTGCGATATAATCACAGTCATATCTGTCCACACAACAGAAAGATTATGTCCCTCCATTCCAGGGATGGATTTGTGAATTTTATCATGAAGAACATGGAGCGGGATATGCAGTTTCTTTCTAACAATAGAACCAGATGACTTTTGCCAGCCAACACAGTGATGTTGGTAAAGGAAAGGGATAAAGAATGGAGAGCATAAAAAGGGAACTGCTATTCTCTTCATTTTGGTGGTATTGTTATTGTTATTGTTGAACATGTATAACTGGTACTAAAGGTTAAAGTATAAATTACATTAGTTTCTCTTGGTGTCTTTAGGACTGAGAAGCAAATTAGTATTTATAAAATGGTGTGCATTAGTTAAATTCTGTTTAAAGGCACAGAGATAAAGAATAATACATTTCACTAGGGGATATAAGACCTGTAAGTGAAGACATTGTAAAAAGTTCCAAATACAAATGTTAAAAAATCTCAAGAGATAACACAATTATCTTTCTAATGGGAAGACAAAGAAAAATTCATTAATGGGGAATTGAAGAAAGGTATTCGAAGGTCAAACATAAAGATTTTAAAATAAAGGTAGTAGAGTGAACCAGTAATTTATCTCGTTACCTCCTCAAATCCTACTAATGTGAGGATTTTTTTTTAAAAGAATTAAACACACACTATCAGAGAGAAAGGAAAAGACAATGGCAACAAACTCTTCAAAGTTGGAAAGCAAATAGATGGGTGATAAATCATTTAGTCAAGCCAAGAACACTCAATCTTAAGCTAACAGAGAGGAAATTTGAGAGGAAACCTTGATTTATATTGAAGACTCCCTAAAAGACAAAAGAACTATCTGTACAATATACTTTTGGAAACAAGATGAAGATAGAGTTGAAAGCAGAAGAAATGGTAGGAAGTGTAAGAATCACTTAGAGCCTAAAAATGCAGAGATCAAGATGACAAGTATCTGAGGAATATATCCATTTCAAAAATCCTAAAAAAACTAGAAAAGTAATATCATCAGATATAACATTCAAATATGGACAAAATTTTCACATAAGCATAATAAACATGTAAAAATTTAAGCAAAGATATGAAGGAACAAGAAATAACAAAAAGGATCAATTATAAAATTTATCTATGAAAGCATAGAAGTTCAGGGTTTTTTTAATGAAATATTTTGGAAAATAACATAATGAGTTAATGTCTTTTAAAATTAATTTGAGTAATTTTCCAAGACGAAAGCAGGAAAGAATAAAGGAATAGATGAATATTTTTAAAAAGTTAAAATATAGGAAAGACAGGAATAAAAGTACCAACATCAGGGGTCCTAAGAAAGGGAAAATATTAAAATATAAAGAATGAATTCTCTAAAGAAATTATGGAGATAAATTTATCAGAATGAAAAGAAGATGACAGATATCAGGTTGAAAGGGCCCCAGGATAATTATACCAAAGGGGGAAAAATACAAAAAGAAAATTCTCAAAGTTTCAGAGAAAAAGAGGGTATCACTTACAACATAAGTATTTAACTTACATCAGATGTATCAAGAGCAATATTGGATACAAGAAACAAAGTAGTAGACTGTTTAACATATTGAAGAAAAATAACTGAATCTAGCATTTTATAGTTAGCCAAACTGACATTTTAAAGAGACATCAAAGCAGCTATCAAATAATATTCTCCATGTATAGTATCTCAGAAGGTTAATCACACAAAATCCCACAATAACAACTTTTGAAAAAAGTACTTAAAAAAAGAGAAACGATACAAAAGATGCATTAAGAGAAATGTGGCTACATTAAATATAATAAAATAGTTTGTAAAATTTATTTGTTATCTAAAGCAAAAAACAAGCAAATGAGTAAATATCCCACTTAAGAAAAATAAAAACACCCACCAAAAAAGAAAAAATGAATGTATATACCATATATGATAACCCCAAGTTAAAATTCTGCACCATATCAGTATGATGAGAGTTGGGCAGGAGAATCTAAGTGGACCGAAGGTATTAAGGGGAAGAAATTGATGGTAATTAATTGTGTACATATATAATGTGCATATGACTTTTTGTTTCAGTCTATCTGATTGAAAATGGCAAATCGACTGGAACAAAAATTTTAATTAATGATTGATTATTCAAAATTCACAAAATAAAATGATGGAAAGAAATTTAAATAATTAAACCTTCAAAATATATATTTTCAACAATTTTGTAGTGTCTATGCTTCAGAAGTCATTAAAGCTTAAATCTGTCCTAAGACTCTTTTGAGACACCCTGATCTGTGTGTGTGTTTGTGTGTTTGTGTGTGTGTGATGACCTGAGTGGTCACAATGAGATTAAAAAAGAATGTATGGATAGAAAAGACAATTGAGGGCTTGTGAGCAAAACTGAGTTTATAAAAATAAACATAAATGAATATTTTAATGTCACTAACACATACATCCACACATAAACACACATGATTATCCACAGATGCATTATTTATGATCAGGCATAATGTAATCTTATAAGTAAACCCAAAGATTTCAATTTTTCCTTTGCCTCTGATGATATTCAGTGACATAGGAAAATGATAAAGATATTGCAATTGGAATCAAATTGGAAATATGAGAGACAATCTTCTCAAGCAGATTTAGATAGAACATGTTTTAAGCCTCAGTATCCATCTGTGTGTGTGTGTGTGTGAATGTGCACGTGTGTGTAAGAGTGTGTATGTGTAATTTTGCCCTCTATAAATATTAAAGTCCAGCATTCAAACCTCTGTTTTAGAGTTGCACATGGCTCTTCATAATAAACTAATTCATCAAAGGAGGCCTTGGCAAGTGTTTAAAAACTTTTTTGGGAAAAGCTAAAAACAAATATGTATTTTGAAAGAAAACATTTCCACTGTGCTTTTCAACTAGTCTACAACAGAATAGTTGAACACAGCTTCTCACGACTTTCCCCAGGATTCAAAAAGACAGATCTGAGCTTTCCCATAGTTCTCCTTTGTGCTTGCGAAAATAATGAATCAATCAACTAAAAACACCTCAAATGCAATCTTATGAAATATACTTCTCTATTCTACAATCAGCTACGCTGATCAATAATTGAGCTCCCTTTTCTTTTGGGCTTCATCAAAAACTGTTTTTTCCATGAGAAAGAAAGTAAAGGAATAAAAAGAAATCCAAAATTACAGTGGAAAATATGTAACCTTTGCACAGCAGGAGGGAAGTTAACTGTGTAAACAGGTTATTTAAAATGACTAAGAGCTGGCTTTCATCTGTGCCCCTTGGACAAAGTGGTGATTATTTACAAAGCAGTTTTACCCCTGGCATGGACCTCTTTGCATGGCTGCTAAGGCAACCTGAGGTGGCTATGACAGGCCTTTTATTAACAACAAAGTGATAATTTCAAACAAATGGTCACTTCTGGAACAAAGGACAGGAACAGCATTTACTTGTAATGTAATGCTCAGACCCTGGCCAGCAGTAGAAGGGCAAGATCACAAGATGCATTTTATTTGCATATTATTTTATTAACATTTACATTGGCTAAGCAAATAAAGGCTACATATGGAGCCCAGAAGAAGTCACCACTCCTGCATGAAAGGTTTTTGACCTAATATAGTCAGACCCAGGAATCGGTAAAAAGAAGAGTATGAACATGCACATGGGCTAAATTCCAAGGGTGTAATTACCTTCTTCCCACATAAAATTGTTCCTGCCGTTCTCACTTGAGAAGTTATTTTTCCACCTTCCTTCTTAAATGCTGTTGTGCTGTGGAGCTGTCATATTCGACCCCACAGGTGCCTGCATGTCAGCAGTGGGTGACTGATCTCTGTAGATAAAACTAGTAAGGCATTTGAAGATCTTCCGTGTGAAAGGTGCAATATAAATATAAAGCACTGTTCATCTCCCTTGTGGGGCTCAGTTAACACTGACATGCCAGCACTAATCGGTAAGGCAGCCTGGTAAACTCACTCTATTATCAGGACTTGGTTCTGCTTTAAGAGGGAGTTTTAAAGTGTATCTTTGTGCAAATGCCACATATAATACCAATGCTCAGGACCTCAAATGTGCCTTTGCCTGACAATGTCAAGATGTCACAGGAACTTTGTGCTTTCCTCTGCAGATTTTACCTGTAGGCAGTAATTGAGGTGATAGAAGCAGTGAATAGGGAACTATTTTAAACTTCTGCGAAGGCAAAAATCTCTGGTGCCAAGACACCTTCCCGTAAACACAGGGAAAATACATCTCATAGTTATCAGCAAATTAAACAACAATAGAAGTCATTTAAAGTATAAGTTTTTATGCTTGTGTTGAGATTTTGGATTCAGTCAAATCCTTGCAATGTAGCTAGCCAGAAAAGTTGAATCAGCCTAATGTTGCATTGTAATGACAGGGCTGGCTCTGTTAGGGATAGTGATTTACCATCTATACCATCTATAATTTACCACAAACAAGCTGAAATATATTGAACTTCTCAAGGCCTCAGTTTATTTTCCTATGAGTATTTCAGATGGTTCATCGTAGTAATTAAATGAGAGAAATTTATAAATATTCACTACATGATATATAAATGTTCACTATATGATATAGAGGAACATTAATTATAATAATTGAAATTAATTATAAATGTTCACTATAATAATAAATGTTCACTATATAATATAGAGGAACATTAATTATAATAATTGAAATTAATTAGCAATAAGTTAAGATTTCTATTTATTTCCTAAAAGAGGTACACAGATGGCATGCCTCTATGCATAAAATATTTTTTAAAATATTAGAAGATAATTAGAAATCACAAAAAGAAAAAGAGAGAAATGATAGAAACTCAGGAGTCAGAGTTAAATTTGATTTTGAGGGGTTTTTTTTTAGCAGCAAAAGCTAGAAAATATGAAAACAGAAGAAATTTAGAAACATGAAAAGTTAAGATCGTTTTCATTGTCTGCTAAAATAAACATGCCAGATTATTAGTAGAGACAAACACTCCGTGATGTAAATGGTAGATTGTCTTTAAGTGAGTGGTTTCAGAAAATTGAATATACTTTGCATCTTTAATGCAACTGTGCTCTAGTACCTTGTAAGCAATTTTTCCTCTAGGAGCTTGACTTTGCACAAAGGTTCTGTATCAGCATCATTCCATGGAGATGTAATGTGACTCACATATGTCATGTTAAATTTCTTGGTAGCCATATTAGGAAAGGTAAAAATAAAAAAAGTAAAATTAATTTTATAATATATTTTATTGATCTAATATATTCAAAATATTCGTGTTTCTATGTGTATAATAAATATAAAAAGCCATTAATGAGACATTTTGTATTTGTTTCCATATGAAGTCTTCAAACTTTGTTGGGCATTTAAATGGCATATTTATAGCATATCTGCACTTGTATTAGCCACATTTTAAAATCTTAATAGTATAGTGATAGTGTGTCAGGTAGGATAGCATGGCTCAACTTAACTCTACACAGACATAGGTAGTATGTGGTGGCTATGAAAAGCATACACAGGAAAGGCTGAGCAGGCATGACTACATTACAGAAGTTAATACACGCATGTTCTCATGATGGTATGATCGTTGGCTTCTACATCCAAACTTACATTAATTTCCATTTATTATTATATTTAACAAATATTTATTACCTATTATATTTCCAAACATGCAGTGAAAATGCTTAACCTTTTCATAGTAGACAGTTCATTAACTAGGCAAACCGTTAGCCCAAATAGTGCAAGGGGTCTAGTCGCTGAGGAAATATCAGCAAGCAAAATCATATTTTCGCTTATGAAGCTTAAATTTAAGTAGGGGCAGATAGATAATAGAAAATAAACAAATATATATTATACCAGCTGGTGATAATTGCTATGAAGAAAAATAAACAGAGTTAACAGTGAGATGGAGGAATTCTGGAATGCTACTTTAGAGAGAGTGGTCAGAAGGCTCCTCTATCTAAAGATGAAAGACAGATGGCCCCTTTGATGAAGTAAAATGACAGCAGAAACCTAAATCAAGGAAGGATATAAACCAAGAGGCTTCTGGGGAAAGAGAATTCTGGAGAGTGAGAATGCTAAGAGATTTTCAGAAGGGAATTTAAAATTAGCAGAGTAGCAGATTCGAGGAACGATGAGAATGCCGGTGTGGCTGGAGAGGAGGTAGTGAGGTGAAGCTTGTGGGGAGATGATGCCAGGTAAGAACTTCAGATGTGTCTGAAGGAACCGGGAAGCCAAGGGAGGGATGCAAGCAGAGAAATGACGTGATGCCTTTTAGTTACTGAAAGTACATCTGGCTGTACTGTTCTGTGGAGAAGGGATAATAGCGGAAGACCGGAAGCAGTGACAGCCCGGATGAGAGACTGTGCTGTCTTGCCTCTGGGTGAGACAGGCAGTAAATCACCTTGATGAAAATCAAAATCACCTATTAAATACATAAAACCAATGGCTTGTTTTACTTTCAATTAAAACCATTATTGGATAAACTGTTCTATCAACAGGGAAATTTAGTTTTCATGCAAAAGTTTTCATGCAAATTTAGAAATCATGCAAATTTAGTTTTCTAGGTAGTATTGTGTGTAAATTTCCATATTGAATTCAATACAAATTGTTCTTTCCCACCTTTGACATGCTGTGAACTGTGCCAGTAGAAGGAGAAAACAATTCACACGCACTTTGTCTGCCTTCTTGTTCCCTGTCCAGAGAGAGGCTCGCGGTCTAGTGAGAAAGACAGTTGTCAGCACAGGTTTGTACAGCAAAAGTCATAGGGTGGCCATGGTAAGTGTTATCAGGGAGAACACATCAAAGTAAAATGAGGAAATGAACAAGGAGAGGATTAAATTAAATTGAGAATTTCAAGTATTTATGCATCTATTCATTCAATAACTATTAATTTTGTCAGAGCCTGTGATGCTTTGGCAATTCAAAGATAACTAAGATTACAGAGCCTGGAAATGGCTCAGGGACAAAGATTCTGCATGGGAAGGCTTACCCTCTGGTATAAAGTCACAGAGTTGAATGGACTGATTGCAGTGTTTACCCAGAAGAAGTCTCAAGCAGTATAGTTAGAAAAAAATTCTGAAAGGTGGCGGCAAGCAGCAAAATGTCAAATCTAGAGGAGCAGTATCAAGTACCAGGCCTAAAGGACAAGGTGAGACACACACAAAGTCAGAAGCTGTGCAGATTAGGAACTGATTTAAGGCAGAATATGTGGTAGTTCAGAGCAAGCAGCTTAGTTAAAACAAAGACTACATGCCTGAGTCTCATTCAGAGACAATGATGGGTATGTAAATCAGAGGCAGATTTTAAGGTTTAAGGAAGCCTTTAGTTTAAAGAGCCTTTGGTATTTAAACTGGAATTGACAATGTGGAAGAACACTGGTAGAAGTATATGAGTAGAAAGGGATTCCTTCCAGAAATAAAATCTGAAAAGTGATATGTAGGTTGGAAATTGGAGACTGTTACCAGGGAACAGTAAGTATTCAGCAGGTGTTTAATATGCCCAGTATTTGTGGGAAGAGAGGTGAGGTAGAACTGAAGAACAGTCATATTATGAAATGTTTTGAATGTCCATATTTATGTGTTTATTCATTGTGTCTTTGGGAACCACTGAAGCTTTTGTTAAAAGTATGAGTTACATATGTATTTTATTATTTAGGAATATATTTTAAGATTCATTGTATAAGAGAGATCAGAGGAAAGATGCAGGAAGAATGAGTTCTTATGAATGTCCAAGAATGAGTAATTAAGTTCAGGGCCAGGGTAGGGAGTATAAAAGGGCAAAATGACACAAGGAAACAAAATAGAGTCAGTATTAACTAACAAAGGTAGGTCAGTGCAATTGTATAATTCTCACCTGGTTGTGACTTCTAGACTTTCCCTCATTTCTATAAACTAAATGAAAGAGTTCCCGCGTGGTGGCAATTTTAGACTTTGAGGGAATGTGACTTACGACAGAGGTGAGTGTGGCAAAAACTTGGGAAAAGAGGCAACCTGAGAGTAGTAAATATGTTGGGATACATGCTCCTGTTCTTCCAATCCATTTCATTTTGTTTATTCTCCTTCTTTAGCATGGACCATGTTATATTCACTAATGTACTTTAGAAATATTGAGTGAGCATCCACTACTGCCAAGTACTGTACTGTAGACTTGAATACAGCTTTGAGCACTGCATGGACTCTGCCAATAAAGTTTAGTTGAACACACAGACAATAACAAATAAATGCAAAATGCACACTTGGGAAAAACCTAGGAGAGAAATAAAGTGCTCTGTGAGAAAATAATACAGCCATATTAGGGAATGGATACCTAATTAGATAGACCAGGCAGGAAAAATGTATCTTTTGTCCATCCCTACATTCTTCCTCCCTTTCTTTCTAAATTCTGCCCTATAGAGAGTCAAAAGTTGGAAATAGGAGATAAAATTTGGAGCCATTTGTAAATAGATAATAATGACAATTTATTTAATTGAATTTTAACCATGGGATCAGATAAAATCAACTAGGTAGAGAATGTAGGTTGAGATGAAGGAATAGTCTGGAACTTTGGAACATTTCAACTCTCAGAGTTTGAGAAGGGTAAGATGAGTCAGCCAAGGGGACCGAGGCATGATCATGAGACTGTGGTGTAAGGAAAGGCACATAAAAAACACAAATAAAGAATGAAAAAGCTAGAACAAGCCAAGTTGGTCAAAGATGCCTCAAGTTGAGTAAGATAATAATAAAAATGTGACCATTGACTGTGGAACCACAGAGGTTATCAGAAGGTAACTCATTAACTTACAATCCTTAAATTTTCACTGTTTTAGAAATTTATGGCCAGGTGAGGTGGCTCAAACCTGTAATCCTAGCACTCTGGGAGGCTGAGGTGGGAGGATCCCTTGAGGTTAGGAGTTCAAGACCAGCCTCAGCAAGAGTGAGACCCTGGTCTCTATTAAAAATAGAAAAAATTAGCTGGTCGTGGTGGCACATGCCTGTAGTCCCAGCTACTCAGGAGGCTGAGGCAGGAGGATCACTTGAACCCAGGAGTTTAAGGTTGCTGTGAGCAAGGCTGACACGTCGGCACTCAAACCTGGGTGACAGGGCGAGATTCTGTCTCGAAAAAAAAAAAGTTCAGGATACACAAGAAAGAAGGAAACAGAATCTTCCATCTTTGCAAAGACATCCAAGACAATGTACATGATTGTGTGTATTTTCATAAACTGTTTTTCTTAGCAATCTGAGAAGTTAAGGGCTCCGTTTTTCTTTGGAATCAAAGAGAGAAAAATAAAAATTACCTATCATAAACGACTAATAATTAAAATGGAACTGCCTGAAAAAGTGTGGTAGTTTGGAGGCACAATTCCAAAGAAAATTATGATAACCCCAATTATATGCATAACAAGGAGGCATATTGTTAAATTATATTAAATTATAATTGAGATCTGCTAGATGTACAAATTGTCTACATAAATACATAAATAAATGGAAAGTTTTTGGCCTTTCCCCTGTGTCCAAAGTGAAGAACAGATCTTATTTTCTCAAAGAGAAATAGCCATTAGTGATCAGGATTTAGGTCACAAGTTTCAGTTTTTAAAATTTTGCTATTATCACCACATTGTTTTATCTTCAGTGTTTTTTTTTTTCATCATTTGAAACATAAAATTTATATCATCTGGACTCTTCAGTAATGCAGTGTTGAAGATGATCCCAGTTTGGATGTGAAATTAGTGATTACATTAGACAGAAGACAAATACAGGAAGTGCAAGGAAACAGAGATCAGAAGAATGGGCTGACCACATTCTTCCTCTCTGGAACCTTTCCATGTATAGTTATGTTCTCTAGTTTTGGTAACTGCTCCCTCCACTTGTGCCTTAAAGGCTTAGATGATAGCTTACTAGGCCTAAGGCACTGCATTTTACCTCATTACACCCTGCACACACTTAATAAATAATTCCATTATCAATATATCTTCAAATGATAAGATCGAGCATGATATATGCTTCCTTCTGGGACCTGACCAATGTGAAGGGTACTCATGAGACAGAAAACAGTTGAACTGGGAGGAGATTAGATATCATAAGATGATAATAGAGTTTATGAGAACTTTGAGTCAGGCTTGGAATGATGTGATTCAGTGAGACCAAAATACTTGCTTCTCTAGGTGACCCCAGGATGATAGGAGACCACAGCTTCTGAGGGGATGAAGCCTAGAGCCCTACCAAATTATTTTAAGAAATTAAAAATTCAATTTAATTCTAAGACTGTGGCAGAGAAAACATATGATGAGTCTTGGGTATCATGTAGTATCAGAAAGTAAGGAGGTGTTGAAAGAATTAAAAGATGAAGGCACATCAAAGGGGCACAAGGAGACAACTGTGAAAGATTTCCCATAAGGACAAGCCAGAAAAATTTTGCAACAGAATAAATAGTAAATAAACAGCACAGTATTGGATTATAATCTAAAGTTAAAAATAAATATACATGAATCCATACTGATATAAATTAAAGAATGAATAAATAAATAAATAAATGGAAGAGAAAAGAGAAATCTTTATAGAAGAATCCAACATAATGTAGAAAGATGCTTCTTTTTTCAGGAAGGAGAGCTTAGCCTACACCCTTCTCTTGAAGGTGGGCTACATTTCAGTATTTTGAAATGCCTTAATTGTGTAGTTTTATCCTTTACCAAGAATAATCTGATAGATTCTCCAAAGACTGAAAGCTTGTTGTCCCTGCTAAACTCACAGCCTCATATAATTTGCTTATACAAGTGCTACTTATGCTGGTGATGGCAAAAAAACAAATTGATTCAAATGAAGTTTAACACCCCCCCACACACACCCATATACCCTCTACCATATATAGATATTGTTTTGAAAGGGTTGAAACTATAAACAGTAGTTTTGTGTGTTCCATCGACTTCTATAGACAAAGAAAAATGTACCTAATATTGCTAGTTCATCTGCAAAGATGTCTTGACTGTGATTTCATTCTTTGACTACAGGATGGTAAAAGGAATGTATCTCTCTGGACATAGAGATGGGAAAACTTTCCTTCCACTACTTTCTAGTTGGTTTAGATCCAAATCATGATCTGACTGGAGAGACTCATTCTTAAGAAAACTATAAAGACACAATTTTCCTTTTTGCTCTCAAAATACCATAGGGAATTGGTTACCATAAACATTGTGCAACTGAAAAGAACAATAAATCAACACAAACTTATTGAATACCTGCCTTTCCAAGAAAATTTACTACATACCAGTTGATTTGGGGGGGATTGATAGTGTTGCACTACATATTTATGGGAAAAGAAAATTCAAAAAGTTTTATGAAAAGTGGGCACTTTTGAAGTATATGTAGCAATAGCTAAATTGATTTGGAAGAGAGGTTAAGTATGAATATACTAAATGAACATAAACTTCTATTTTGTGGACCAAACAAAGCCAAAGGGCTGTGAGGAGTCGTCTTGTACTCCCTGGCTGTTAGAACAGTCATGCACAGACAGACATCAAAAGTGTCACTGTTATTAATAGGAACTTTGAAGGACTTACTTCTAAAGAAAACTGATTTTAGAAGGAAATATATCAAGTTCTCTAAGTTTGAGAAGCCTAATACTCTAGTAAGCCCAAGCACAAACATCGAGACAAAATATGGTCTGAGAATTCTGATACAACTTCAAAATGACTCCAGTTTGCAGACCATATATTCATGAAAAATGTTTCAAATAAAAAGAATTAAACAAATTTCTGATAAAACAAATCTTTGTTTGAGGCATAGGGTTGAATGAGAGATGGCAAAATGTTGAAAAGGTTAAAAAACCATAAAATGTCTCAGATAATTGTTAAATTACTAGTAATCCTTACCTAAGATTATTTATTCATTAGTTGTTTTGTTTGATTAAAAATAATGCGAACAAACATGCTTAAGCATTTTGGATTTCTCTGCAGCTCCATACAACATGGTGAACACAAATTCGTTGGATAAATAGCCACAGTTATTTGGAATGTCCGCAACATTTATAAGGAAGCAAGAAAAATAAATAAAGTGACTTTAGCTAAATCTAGAGTTCAAATACAAAGAAGTTTACCAATAGAGAAAGAGAAATTGAGTTTATCATTGGTCTTAAAAAATGTAGCAATTTTTACAAGTGTCTTTTTTTCTCTGCCCCTCTGATATTGTACAATTACCCTTTCATATGGAAAAATCCGGATTATCCTTAAAGACTGTGCTCACGTGCTTTGATTCTCTAACGGTTTTCTGAAGTCCCCTTGCCTCCCCTGGTGTAGGTTTTCCACATTTATTCATTTGACCGTCTATTTTTGCCTTGAAATTGCATTGACTGTCAAATATGTATTTTGTTTACTCAGATTTGGAATTTGTTTCCCTTGGGGACAGAGGGAGGAATTCCTACCTCCTGTATCAAAAGTCTTGCCTGAGCTAGTAAAAGTGTAATGTATTAATAAAATCTGCAACTTTTAAATAATTTGTAGCATAATGCAATGCTAACAGGAGGTATTCGAAGTGTTTTTAAGTAGTATATAATTTAATACGTTTTAATAATTTAATAATCTAGTGGTGAATGGGGCTGCATTAAGGTTGTTTGTGTCCTCGGCTGCTTAGCTTCATGGGCACAGCTTTTTCTTTAAAGAAAGCAAATGGTTTTCTCCAGAGAAATAAAAAAATTCTTTGGAGACAAAACCTGTTTAAGAAGATAATGGTAGAGGCTGGAAGTTAGGGAGACATGGTATTGAATTCCAGCTTTACTACTTACTATTTGTGTGAATTTGGGTCATTTCCTCATGAAATTGACCACGAATGGACCATTCGAGCCTTAACTGGGTTCTCTTTAAACAAAATCTCAAGTAAATGCATAAATAAAGATCCTAACTTACTGCAAAGCATTGAAAAAAGTGTTGGGCCTTTCCTATAATATTGAGGAGATGACGTCAGATGTTATATCCCAAAACGTCCTAAAAGCCCTGCTGGAACATGATGGCCTTTTGTCAAAACTTCCACCTATTATGGATACTTCCACACTGGTGGCTGTTCTCACATTCCTCTCAGTTTCCCTCAATGCATCTCCTTTTCAAAGGACTGCAACTCTCTTCTTTCAAACCCTCTGAATTCCCTCTTGTCCACACTTCTGTGTTGTTTTGATCTCGTATAAAGCAGTTTATCCTTCTCTTGTTTCTCCAAGTCTCTTCCTTAGACTTTACCTCAGTACTCAACTCAGGAGAGCAAAGCCGAGCATTTTGTGAGAGAATGTTAAGAAAGCAATCATCCTCCTTAGAAAGCAGAGAGGGCAATGTAAATGTTTATCTATTTTTCTGTCCTGTTAAATTTAATCTCTTAGTGTTAATTACCTCATCTATAATGACAATAATGGAACAGTTCTCACCACCTAAGAATGTTATTAGGGTTTTAAGTGTGATAATGCATATAAAGTACTTTATAATTGTCACATAAAAAGGGATCAATAAATGTTAGATTTATATTATCTTGGTCAATGGTGTCGATTGATTTAATGGACATTTCCTGACCATTACAGCATGTCTTTACTTGACCTACTAAGATTGTCCCACCAACCAATCCTTTTAACCTTATGGAAACCATCTTTAACCTTTGTCTAGAGCTTACTTTAATATCTCTAGATTCTTGGTTTTTTGACTGAAGGATACTTGGAAATATAGCCCAAATTATTTTCTATGCCAAGTAGATGACCATAATTTTTCAAATGAAATCATTAAATTCTTTGAACAATTCAACATATTTGAGCCACCCTCCTACAATCTAAATTTTATTACAATTAAAAATAGTTGTTTTAACATAAAATAAAAACCTCAAATACAAATTCTTTTTTCTGAAAAGTACATAAAATTTGAACTGTCACCCTGATATGTGTTAGCCATGAGATCCTATGGGAGTTATTTAAACTATCCCTCTATTCATTTAATATATTGAGTCATATTTTTTAATCTTGGATTGCCCCAAAACTCTGTGCATATTGAAATTGGATGTACAGAGAAATGCTTCCATTTATAGGTTGCTAGTGTGCTTCAAGTACAAAACTTATTCCAATGTACTAACCTAGATTGTGCATCCAAGGCAACCTAATTTCTATGCATTTTTTTTCACTTGAGTCAAATGGTTAACTCAGTACATTTCTGTAGACCCAATGATCACAACTTCAGATCTTTTGATAAGTTGAAGAAAGATTAAACTGCCCTGTAATATGTAGACAATTCCAGAATTAACAATGCCGTCTCTACATTGCACATGTGCCAATATAAGTAGATAATATATAAGAATAGTTCTATATTTCTTTTTTCTATTTCAGAAGACAGATTTACTCCAATTTCATGGCTTATATAGCTTGATGATTGTGCTTGATAGATGATATATTTGATCATATTGCAAATACAGTTTCTCTACACTGATAACTTGAAATGAAATATTATTTCCTTCTAAATGAAAGGAACTAAATATATCTTCCATTCTAATTGCTAAAATGCTGTAGTAAGACATGAAGTCTATTTTGCACGTGCTCTAAAAGGTGGGATCAAGGTACAAATATTTTAAACAACAATATTTTATTATTTAAGAAATATTATATGATTATATCTCCAAAAACATAAGTTGAAATGCTGATTTTTATCTTTTACCTGTGTTGTAATGTAGAGTGACCTTGTTTAAATAAAATGTAGTGTAAAATTGAGAAATTGCACTCATTCTAGGTAGTAATAAACTTTTACATATTAAATAGCAACTTATAGTATTTAGATATATTTGTTTCAAATGAATGAAAAGCATTAAGATGAATAAAAGGAAGTCTTTCTCACTCTGGCTTTCTGTGTTATTGCTACACATTATGTCAGTTACCTTTTAATTGGCAAGGATGTATCAAAGAAATATAAAAAATGATCACAGTTCAAGCCTATTTTTACTGCTTAGACCTTGATTACATTACCCAGATTTATAACCCTTATGTATTTTTTCATAGAACTTTTCAAAATTAACTTGAATGGTGTCTGAAAATGACAAGAAGAAGATTTTGTCTCTTTTCAGTTGAATGTGAGTATCAAATTACTCATGTAATGATTGACTTGATTAATCTATTCTCCCATCATTAGTCATTTACTTATCTACCTTCTGCCCATGATACTCTCTATCTCTAAAATTTTAACTCTATAAATAGTGATGACACATGATATTTCAATGCACTGAACTGTGTGCTGCAAAATGTTGTCTTCACCAAACAAGCAAAGTGCTAGAGAGCCCAAATGATAGACTAGCATATGAAAACTCATTAGCAAGTATCTCCTGCCACCGACCAAATGCTGAGTAAAGAATTGTTCTAATCAACCTTGGGCTTTCAGTTAACAACTTAAGAAAGGAATGCAGCACAGGAAATATGTATGTTATAGTCTCATTTCCAAAATGGAGATTCTGCTTCTGATTTGAGATCTGGGATAGTATACGGTATATAAAAGTGCTGGTGGAAGTGGGTTTGCAACATTAGACTTACTTGGTTTTGAGTCTTGGTTCTGTCACTTACTGGCTGTGTGATCTTGAAGAAATTGTTTAAACTTTCTAGGTATAATTGTATTCATCTGTGAAATTGATGAATAATGATACCTACCTCATAACATTGTTATATGGGCTAAGTAAGATAATGCAGGTGAGCTGTGTAGTATAATGCACATGCAAAACCTTGGAAGTAATGCAATTAACATACTTAGTATGAGTATATAAACTAGTGTTAGCAGGTAAAATATTTAGTATGATGCAGGTCACACATTTGGAAGCTAAAAAAATAATGTAGCTATTATTTAGGTCTTATATATTGTGTTTTTGTTTACTTATATATGTATATGCTTTTTTACAACTAATCTCTTTCTTCTAGGTATTTGTTACAGGTTGGACTCCGTGGAAGCAGACTCTGAGAAAGCTTAGACTGCAGGAAGGTTATTAGAGTATGCAGTCAGAATCAGTATTTACAGAGGAAAGAGACGGAGATAGGAATGGGCACTGGGAGAATCTGAACAGCAGTGCAGTCACAACAAGGTTTCAACAAACTCTACAGAGAGCTCTTCAGTTGGATGGCCCTTCAGAGGTGTTTTTTGTTATGGTGAGGGAACCTGGTCTCCACAATTTTATATCAACTAGACATTGGATGTAGCTTATTTAGGAAGGAGATATATACTTGACCGATGCAGCTCTCTCCAGCCAACGGCAAATTCCTGAGATTTCCTGAAACATATTGTTGAGCATTATCTTCCACTAGCACTCTTGGCAGCTGGGAGTGTAAGTTTTTCAGTCCTTAGGAGGGATCTAGGCGGCAAATCACAGCATCCATTACAATTGTGTACTCCTCACAGGCTGTCTTTTTCTGGAGCTTGTTCTAAATTTGTGTTTTCTGTTTTGTATTTAGTGACTATCAGTAGCTATGCCTTTTATGGAATCAACTAAATAAAGGAAAGTTTGCTAGTAGTAGATGTCACAGAATTAATGAAGTGATCTCTTGGATAATTTACTATGCCTCCTCCATGTACTGGGTTTGGATATGATGAGTTTCTTTCTTTCTTTTTTTTTTTCTTTTGGTAACATATTAGACTTCTATACGTTAAGCCCTTGGTATTGACAGACAAGCAAGATTCAACTAAAATGGGCCTTGTAAAGAATATAAAAGAAAAGGAAACTTGGAGGTAAGTAAAGTAATTAATATAAGAAAAGTAACTATTATTTTTTAGCCCAGAGGAGAAACTTGGTGTAGGGTTGAAGGACAGAGATGTGTCATCCTTATTATATACAGGAAGGATAAACATGATTGATTTTTGTTTGATAACAAGTAGAATTTTAGTAATAAGGTACATTGTGTGTGCACAAGGCAAAATGATGGGACAAAACAGAAGCTCAGTTGTATGATTTGAATTGATTTGGTTGCAATGTTGTGGCAACATTAAGAGAAAATTTGTTATTAATAGAAGGATACTTGTTTAAAAGCTCTCACCATATTCCAACAAAGATTTGGAAAATCAAGCCACAGGGCATCTTTCAGGACAAACTCCACAGAAGGAGTTTGTCATTTCTCTCTGTATAGGACAGTCATTAATGTGATATACTATGACCATTCAACTTAATATTCATATTTCTTTCTTTCAAATTTCAGATAATTGGGAGTAATTGTGACTGTCTCAGGTGTCCATTCCTGGATTAAGAATGGCCAGTTGGTGGGATCATGTTACACTCGTGTGGAAGCTCTTTTGTGGTAAATGGTGTAGAGGGTAGAGGGAATTGCTATAGGTGGAGATTATATCTCAGCAATCATCTTCTCTGTTGAGTTAACTACTACTGGAAAAATTGAGACACTATTTTGCTTAGTCTACATAGGCAAAGATCAAAGAGGTGTGTGTAATGCGAATGTATATGTTTGTGTGTGCTTTGTAATACACAAGTAAGTAACTGAGAAGAAAACATTTTATATGTATGTTAAAATAAGATAAATTCCCATCTATTTGAGACGATGCGAACATGTTTTTTCACAAGATCAAGAAAATTAGATGATTTATATGGTTTGCTACCAATATACTTGGCCTAGAATGGAAAAAAGTCTGATTCCCAAATAAAAAATATAAAGTGTGAGTATATATTTATGCACATGTGTGTGCATATATTTACATGCATTTTTAAAATCACAAAATAGCATTGGTCATCATCTATTCAAGTTATAAAAATACAGCTTAATATTTTTCATTAATTTTGTTTGTAAGGTATCCATATCCTTCATTATTTTGCTACCTACTATACTGAGCAAGTAGCTGTGCCATGTTAGTTGAGAGTAAACAAAGACTTATTTCACATAAAGAATTCCTAAGAATTTGGTAGCTGGCTAACTACCAATCAATGAGAATCTGTAACTAAAATATAAATATATTTTTAAAGCAGCTGTTGAACTTTTTAACCTATAACAAATGTCTGACTATAAACTCTAATCCAAAAATATATTCACACATTTTAGTAGGCTCTTGATCTGTAGAAAAAATATATGACAGAATTTTTTTAATTAGTGAGTCAATTAGACATTGATTATAACACTGTAGCACCCTTGCAAGTTTTATTATCACCATTCTGGCTTAGCAAGCGTGCATGCTTCCTTATATGTTGCAGCAGTTCTCTTTGGTTTAATATTTGGAATTAATTTCTGAAATAGCTTAAACAAGCTAAGCATTCAGCCTGTCGTTTTTCTAAATCTGATAGGATGGAATAATAAGTAGCTGAAATATTCTAGAGCAATATTCCAGGCTTCAGTGATCACAAGGGTCTATGATTCATTCCTAAAGCAAAGTTTTTTTCTTAATATGTCTGATGTATTGGTTTTTATTGGCAATTTTCATATCTGGGTTGGTGACCCTGCCATTTGTTTTTATTGTTATTTTTCTCTTTTTGTGGCAATGATGAGAAAACTAGTTCAGGACCTCTGGTTGTTTATGTCTGCAGTGAGTTATTCTTGCCGCTACTCTCTGATGCTGGGTTCCTTTCTTGCCAACCTTTTTTTGAATACCTGATTTCTGAGCAGATGCTCTTTTTAATCTCATCTCATGTTAATTTCAAATATTTATTCATCAAATGTTTCCAGTCTCCAGTTAACCAGGAATCAGTTTTCGTATTGCATTCAGGGCACTCATTGAAGTGTTGTCTCAGGACTTACATGCCTGTCTCTTTTAAAGGACTGTTAGCTCAAAGAGGGCAAGAATTGTGTTTTTGTCATCTCTACAGAACCAGAGCCTAAGCACAGAACTTAACACATTTTAAGCACCCAGTAGTTTTTGATTGAAGGAATAAGCAATAACAGAACAGGACTACAGAATTGGAATCTTAATGGATAGAAATGAACAAAATTAAAAGCAGCAGAGAACAGATTGGTACTTATATATTGTTGGTTTGGAGAAAAATACTTAGACAAGAGAATTATAATTTTTGGAGCATTGGGATTTGCCTACTTTCTCGTTCTCTTTAGATGAATCTGTTCCTATATGAGCTTATGGAACAATTAAAGTCACTAAAGGTCAGCCTTCCCTGTCCTTTTAATTCTTCAAAAATATCCATCCAAAGGCATGTTTGGACATAATATTTCCTGCTCTCTTTTCCATGGTAACACATCTAAATTTCTTTGCTATTACACATCAAGTACTCAATTAAGTGTATTTACCATTACTAATTTTCTTTTTATTGTTACAAAATACTCTTGATCTGTTCTCTAGATTTGTTCTTAAGCAATTTCCTCAGCCAACTGTAATGGCACTTGCAAGAAATATGCTTCTAATTCCAAAGAAAAATTTCCGAGCTACAATTTAGCAATTATGCTCTCATATTGTTTGACAAATATTGGCATTCCTGAAATCAGAGATCTTCAAAACAATAAGAAATATTCAGTGATTAATGGAGTTTGCCTTGTTGGCCCAGACTACTTTGAAAATTTACCTCTTCAACAAAAGAAACCTTATTTCTATTCTCTGGCTATAATTGGTACTATTTAGCAGCTAAATATTTTATTTTACTTTAACTCTGCCCTATACTAATGTAACTCAATTCTATGCCATCAGAACTGACACCTCCCTCTCCAGTTGTGAAGCCCACTCATTCCCAGGAGGATTCAGATGCTGCTCTCCATCCTCACTTACACTTGTGAAGATGAAAACTATCTTGCATTGAGTCTGCTTTCCAGGTATGAACACACTGGATGAAGAGGTCCCAGTGTTGGTGAATTTTATTACTTATGTTAATTTTTTTTTTCAGGAACCATTCCATTTCTCCTCATTGTGTAACAGCTGTTTAGGATGATATTTATCCCACTTCTATCATGATAGTTAGGCTCCTAGTTATTTAAATCAGTTGAGGATATTCTATCCCCCTTTCAATAATATTTTATACAACCCAGGTATAAGCCAGTTAGAATGTAACACTTCCCTGAACATAGGGATCTATTTGGAGGTGTTTAAATTAGTAGGAAAGTCAGATATTTATTTGATGATCTCTATCCTGTTGGATGAGAATGTAGCATGCAGCCCAGCTGCTGGCAGCCACACTAAGACTTAAAGGAGAGCCAGATTTAGAGTGAAGCCAGCTCTTTTTATGGCAGAACAGAAAGTCTGAAAGAAACCAGGTCCTTAATGACATTGTTGAACCATTGAACCTTTAACTTACATGAGTCAATGATTTCCCTTTATTGTTTAAGCCACTTGGAATAGGGACTTCCTTTACAACAAAAATAATAAAATGGATATGCTTTCATTAAGTGATTTGTGAATAAACTCTTCACCCAAGACCATAGCACAGTCTGTGTCCTATGAGTCAGAAAACTAAGTGGCCATAGAAGTCCCTTTATCTGAGAAATTCTCATACTGGAGAACTTAGAAGTTATTTTACTAATGTAAAGCTAACTGGAACAATTTGGTTTTGGCAGCTGGCCCATAATTGCACAGAATTTTGCTTGACTGAGATCCAGAGACCTCAAGAGGCAGGCCCAAGTTCCTGAAAGATGAGTGAGATTTGGGAAGTCAAGACAGCCTGGTAGCATAGGTCCCACTCAGGCAAGTTTCCTCCAAATACAGAAGGTTTGCAACAGCATCACATTCATAGCACTCAAATCTGTTTCAGAATAGTAAATCTGGTACACAAGGGCTATTTGTGTCACATAAAAGCCAGACATAGTAAAATATCTCTATTCAAGGCTCTCTGCTGGCCTCGTTTCACTCAAAGAAAGCAGTAGAGTCTTATAAATGATCTGTAAAGTGCTACCCAAACTGGTCCTCACTTAAATTCATTCTAAATCCATCTCCTAGCACTCTCCCCTCTCTCACTTAGCTCCAGGTTCGCTGGCCACCTCTTTCCTACCAACATGGCATATATACTCCTGCCACATGCCCTGGGCACTGGCTACTTCTCTGCCTTAGAAGACCCTTCCCACCAATATCTGTATGACTCACCCTCTTAACTTTCCTCTATCTTCATTTTCACAGTGAGATCTTTGGCAGCTAGATTTTAAAAAATAGCCAGTACTTCCCTTATCCTTACCTCTGCTTCCCCACCGCACATGCACAACCTTCCTATCCATGCTACTGGTTTACTTTCTCCTTAGTCCTTAGTATCTAACATGGAAATTGTAAAATTAATTATCTTGTTCACTATCCATTTCTCCCATGAAAGTATGATTTCCATGTACATAAAGAAGTAACTGGTATTGGAGTTACACTTCCTTATTAACAACAATAAAGCTGGAAAGATACATGAGCGATGAACTACAGGCATTGGACAACAGGCAGCACAGGACTTTGAGAAAGAGAGAAAAACAAAACAAAACATGGGGAGTGGATCATATTTTACCAAGCTTTTTTCTGTGGGACATTTTCTTGCACAGTCCAGAATGTAAGAGCCCTGAAATGGAGAGAGGAATTAAATGACACTGAAGTGGCTGAGATTTACGGGGTAGGGTCCTAAAGAGGAGATAGCCATGCATAATGGATTAAGAAGCCAGAAAAATAAAAAGAAAGAATGACTCATTATGTACTAGGGCACAACTATAAGAGTAATGGCTGAATTCTCATAAGATATAGAGAAGACAAAGAAACTCCATCATTAAAGAGGAAAAGAAAAAAAAATTAAAAGATCAACCCAGAACTCTGTATCCAATGAAAATATGCTTCATAAATGAGGATAATTCAAATAAAGAAATCAACAGCTAAATAATGTACATTGTGTACTAGTATATTCATATATAGAATCAAAACCAAGATGAATTATATGTTTGGCCTTATTATATGATATTCAGTCTCAATATGTTTCAAAATAAAATTTTAAAGTTTTATACTGATTTTAATTTATAAACAATAATCATACATAATTAGGAGGTAAAGTGTGTTGTTTTGATACATGTATACATTGTGTAATAGTCAAATCAGTGTAGTTAGCATATTCATCACCTCAAATGCTTGTCATTTTGTTGTGGGGAAAACATTAATATCCTCCCTTCTTGCCATTTTGAAATATAGATACATTATTGTTAACTATAGTCACTCTATCATACAATAGAACACCAGAATTTATTCATCCTACATAACTGTAACTCTGTACCTGTTGACTAACCTCTCCTTTTCTACCACTCCCCCCCATTCTCTGGTAACTACTATTCTACTCTCTACTTCTATGATATCATATTTTTTGGATTCCATATATGAGCAGGATGTATTTGTCCATCTGTGCTTGGCTTATTTCACTTAACATAATAAGCTCCCAGTTCCATCCGTATTGTTGCAAATGACAGAATTTCATTTTTATGGCTGAATAATATTATATATATATACATATATATGTATACATCTATATATATATACACACACACACACCACACATTCTTTATCCATTTATCCATTAATGAACACTTAGGTTGATTCCATATCTTAGCTGTTGTGAATAGTGCTGCAATAAACATGGGAGTGCAGATATATCTTTGATATACTAATTTTATTTCCTTTGGATGTATACCCATTAGTGGGATTGCTGTATAATATAGTAGTTCTATTTTATATTTTTTGAGGAACATCATACTATTTTCTATAATGGCTGTACTAATTTACTTTCCCTCCATCAATTTATAAGAGTTACCTTTTCTCCATATTCTTGCTGGCATCTGTTATTTTTTGTCTTTTTAGTAACAGCTATTCTAACTGGGGTGACATGATAACTCATTGTGATTTTGACTTGCATTTTACTGATGATTAGCAATGCTGAGCATTTTGTTCATTTGTCTGGTATACATTTGTATGTCTTCCTTGGAAAATGTCTATTCATGTCCTTTACCCAATTTTAATGGGATTGTTTGCTTTTTTATTACTGTGTAGTTTGAGTTTCTTGATTATTCTATTATAAATATTAGTATCCTGTGAAGTAAGTAATTTGTAGATATTTTCTCCCATTCAAGAGGTTGTCTCTTCACTCTGTTGATTGTTTCTTTCACTGTGCAGAAGCTTTTTAGTTTAATTTTGCCTATTTTTGTTTTTGTTGCCTGTGGTTTTGAGGTCTTAGCCATAAAATCTTTGCCTAGACCGATGTCCTGAAGAGTTTTCCCTTTGATTTTTCCTAGTAGTTTTATAGTTTTGGCTATTACATTTAAGTCTTTAATTAATCTTCAGTTGACTTTTATATGTGGTAAGATATAAAGGTACAGTTTCATTATTCTGCATATGGTTATCTAGTTTTTCAGCCCCATTTATTGAAGATGGAGTCATTTGCCCAATGTAAGTTCTTAGAAGCTTTGTCAAAAATCAGTTGGCTGTAAATATGTGAATTTATTTCTGTGTATTTTATTCTGTTCCATTGGCCTATGTGTCTAATTTTATATAAATATCATGCTATTTTGGTTACTGTAGCCTTGAAATAAGTTTTGAAGTCAGGTACTGTGATGCCTCCAGCTTTGTTCTTTTTGTCCAAGATTGCTTTGTCTATCCAGGGTCCTTTATGGTTTTATACAAACTTTAAGACTGTTTTTTCTATTTCTGTGAAGAAAGACTTTGGTGTTTTGATAGGGATTGCATTTAATCTGTAGATCGATTTGGGTATATGAACATTTTAACTATATTGATTCTTCCAATCTATGACCATGGGATACCTTTACATTTTTTATGTTCTATTCAATTTATTTCATAAGTGTTTTATAATTTTCATTGTACAGATGTTTCATTTCTTTGTTTAATTTATTCCTAGCCACATTATTATTTTTTGCAGCCATTATAAATGAGATTGCTTTCTTGATTTCCCTTTCAGATTGTTTGCTGTTGGGATATAGAAGTGCTCCTGATTTTTGTATGCTGATTTAGTATCTTGCAACTTTATTCAATTTGTTTATTATTTCTAACTCTTTTTTTTTTGTGGAGATGTTAGGTTTTTCAAAATATAAGATTACTCCATCTATGAACAGAGATACTTTGACTTCTTCTTCCTTTCCAATTTGGTTGTACTTTATTTCTTTCTCTTGCCTAATTGCTCTGACTAGAACTTCCAGTAGTATGTTGAATAAAAGTGGTACAAGTAGGCATCTTTCTTGTTCCCTGTCTTAGAATAAAGGCTTTCAGTTTTACCTCTTTCAGTTTAATACCAGCTGTGGATTTGTAGTATAAGACCTTTATTGTTTTAAGGTATGTTCCTTCTCTATTCAGTTTGTTGAGAGTTTCTATCATGAAGGGGTGATGAATTTCATTGAATGCTTTTTCAGCATCAACTGAAGTGATCATATGGTTTTTGTTCTTCATTCTGTTCATGCCTGTTAATTTGTGTATGTCGAATGATTCCTCCATCCCTAAGATGAGTACCACTTGATGGTGGTATTCATGAAGAATGATCTTTTTAATGTGTTGAATTCAGTTTGCTCGCATTTTGTTCAGGATTTTTGCATTTACGTCCACTGGAATATTGGCCAGTAGTTTTCTTTTTTAAATGTTGTGTCCTTATCTGGTTTTAATATTAGGGTAATGCCAGCCTCATAGAATAATTTTGGGAGTATTTTCTTACCTTCAATTTCTTGAAATTGTTTGAGTAGAATAGTGTTAGTTCTTCTTTAAATGTTTTGTAGAATTTAACAGTGAAGTTGTTAGGTCTTGGGTTCTTCCTTGTTGAGAGACTTTTTATTACTGCTTCAATTTTGTTACTTGTTTGTTTGTTTAAGTTTTCTATTTTGTCATGGCTCAATCTTGGCAGGTTGTAGGTTGTCCAGGAATTTATTCATTTCTTTTAGATTTTCAAATTTATTGGCATATAGGAGCTCATAATAGTATCTAATGATCTTTTGCATCTGTGGTGTCATTTTTAATGTCTCCTTCTTCATCTCTGATTTTATTTATTTGGGTTTTCTTCCATTTCTTAGTCTATCTAAAGTTTTGTTTATTTTGTTTACCGTTTCAATAAAACAACTTTTTGTTTCATTAATTATTTGTAGAGTTTTAGTCTCTATTCCATTAAATTCTGCTCTGATCTTTATTAATTCTTTCCTTCTACTAGTTTTGGGTTTAGATTGTTCTCATTTTCCTAGTTCTTTTTCATGCATCATGAGGTTATTAGAAGTATTTCTACTTTTTTTGATGTGAATTTTTATTGCTATAAATTGCCATCTTAGAAATATTTTTGCTATATCTAATAAGTTTGGGCATGCTGTGTTTCCATTTTCATTAGTCTCAAGGAATTTTTTAGTTTTCTTTTAAATTACTTCATTGACCCATTCATTGTTCAGGAACATGTTGTTTAATTTCCATGAATTTATACAGTTTACAATTATCCTTCTGCTTTTGATTTCTAGTTTTATTCCATTGTGGTCAGAAAAGAAATTTGATATTTCAAATTTTTAAAAATTCATTAGGATTTGTCTTGTGACCTAATATATTATCTATCCTGGAAAATGTTACATATGCTGTTGAGGAAAATATGTATTCTGTAGCTGTTGTATGGAATGTTCTGTAAATGTCTGTTAGATCCATTTGATTTAGAGAGCAGTTTAACTACAATGTTTCTCTATTGATTTTCTTCCTGAGTAATCTGTGCATTGCTTAAAGTGGGATCTTAAATATGTTATTGTATTGCAGTCAATCTCTCCATTTATGCCATTAAGATTTGTTTAATACATTTGGGTACTCTAGTGTTAGGTGCATATTTGCAACTTTTATACTTTCTTTTTGTATTAACTTATCATTATATAATGGCCTTTTTGTCTTTTTTGTTTTTGTTACCATTCTTGACTGAAAGTCTATTTATCAATTTATTGTCTGATATAAGTTCAGCCACTCCTGCTCATTTTTGGTTTCCATTTGCATGTAATATTTTTACCATCCATAGATTTTCAGTCTATGCATGTCTTTATAGGTGAAGTGGGTTTCTTTTAGAGAGCATATAGTTGGTCTTGTTTTTCTATCCATTCAGCCACTCTATGTCTTTTATTGTATAATTTAATCCATTTTCATTTCAGGTTATTATGGATAGGTAAGGGCTTATTACTGCTATATTAAACTTACTTTCTTTTACTCTGCAGATTCTTTTTTCCTTTTTTCCTCTCTTACTGTGTTCCTTCACAGTTAAGGGACTTTCTGTAGTAATTTGTTTGATTCTGTTGCTATTTACTTTGAGTGCATCTAACATAGATTTTTGTTTGTGGTTATGATGTGGCTTGCAAAAAACATTATAGTTCAATAGATTATTTTAAACTGTTAATATCTTAACTTTTATGGCAAAGAAAAGTATCAAAAAGAAACTACATTTTAATACCACCATCCCCACATTTTGACTTTTTGATGTTTCATTTTACATCATTTAACATTTCCTATCTCTTAACAAATTGTTGTAGTTATCATTATTTTCAATACTTTTGTCATTTAGTCTTTACATTTAAGATATAAGTGGTTTAAATGTCTCTATTTTCTTATTTTATTAGTGAGTTTTATATTTTCAGGTGTTTTCTTGTTACATGCTAGCATCCATTTCAGATTGAAAAACTCCCTTTAGCATTTCTTGTACGACAGGTCTTGTGTTGAAGAATTCCCTCACTTCTCATTTATCTGGGAGTCTTTAGTTCTCCTTCTTGTTTGAACAATAGCTTTCCTGGGTACAGTATTCTTGGTAGACAGTTTTTTTTGTTTGTTTGTTTGTATTCCTTAAGCAACTTGAATGTAGCATACTACTCTTTCTTGGCCTGCAGGGCTTTCACAGAGAAATTCACTTAAAGCCATATTGGGGCCCCATTTAAAGTGATCTGTTTCTTTTTTCTTTCTGCTTTCTATGTGCTTTCCTTGTTTTTGATTTTTGCTAATTTGATTATGATGTGCCTTGGGGAATTCCTTTTTGGATTGAATAGGATCAGTGACCTCTGAGATTTCTGTACCTTGTCTTTCTCCTGATTTGGGAAGTTTTTTATCTATTATTTCCTTAAATTTGCTTTCTAGTCCTTTTTCTCTCTCAGATTGTTTGGGAATTCCAATTTTGTGGAGGTTAATTCACTCGATTGTGTTCCATAATTCCCACAGATCTTCTTCACTCTTTTATTTAGTCTTATTTTTGCTCATCTGATTGAGTAACTTCATATTCTCTAATTACAAATTTGCTAATTCTTTCTCCTGTTTGATCAAGTATGGTTTTGCAGCTTTCTAATTAGTTTTTCACTTTAGTTATTATATTATTTATTTTTAGTATTTTTTTTACTTTTTGTTTATTATTTTTACTTGTCAAATATCTCATTTTGTTCCTGAATTGTTTTCCAAATTTCATTTAGTTTTCTATTCATGTATTTTTTATTCCCTGAGGTTGGTATTCTTAACTTTGAATAGTTTCTAGTTGTACTTTTGTGGGGGCAGTGATGCTGGGAAAATAACTATTCCACCATCTTTCTGACATTGGTCGTATTTCTAGAATATCTCCTTGGCTCTTTATGTTGAAATGCCTTACTTGTATAATTACTATTTGCATGTTTACCTTTAGTTTTTTAAAGTATTAATAAAAGCTGCTTCAAAGTCATTTTTTTCACTAAATCTAATTTGGAATCAGTTTTACTGATTTTTTTTTAACTATCTAGTAATTTTTGGATGAAATACATTGTAGCACCTCTGAATTTTGTTTTCTTCTTCAAAAGGTTGGTTTTTTGTTTGTTTTAGAAGGCAATTAACTTGTCTCAATTCAAACTGAGAAATATTTATCCACCATGGAATGTATATTTTAGTGTGGCCCCCTGGAAATATCTTCTGTTGTCATATAGTTTAGCAGTCAGCCAATGCTTTGGGTGGAGGTTACACTGAGACACTTAAAGCCAGTAAGACTTCTTGTCTACTGCATCACCTGTGTTTGTGTTGAGGAAAACACTCAAAATTTTTAAAAGTTCAAAATATCACCCATATTTTAATTTTTTAAGGCTTCTTAGTATCTTCTGGTGACATACATATTCAGCAGTCAGACAGACATGTGTAGAGAGTTTCCTAACTCACCCCATCTATGCCTCTTTACTTTCAAAATTGTCCATTTAAATTTCTAAATGTTCTTCTCTTTCCTGATCCACCTCTAATCACTAAAGCTGTAGGTTTTTGCTGTCTAATTTGCAAGGTATGGGAATCTCCTCAGGCAAGAAGGCAATAAACTCACTTTCTTATTTGATACAGTAGCAGTTTTTAAGAGTAATCGCGTATCAAATTGTTGCCTGTCCTGGTTGAGTTTCAAGTTACCTAAAATATATGTTTTTATTTTAGTAAAATTTGATCCAGTTTTATAACACTTTTATATTGAGAAGAATGTCCAAATCTTCTCATGCTGCTACTATCACTCAATGTAATATTTTGATCAAACTACCTCTAAATCTCTGCCCATACTTTTACTTAATCTTTAGAAAAATTATAGTTTTGCCTTTAAAAAAATAATTTTCTGTCTCTAAAATGCTTCACATCTTTTAAGGTCTAATTTAAATATTACTTCCTCTGAGAAACTTCACTGTATTCCTTCAGGAAAAGTTACTTGGTGGCTTCTCTGGGTTTCCATAGAAATCTGTTTATTATTCTACTTTAGCAGATTTCATACCTCATTCTAATTGGCATTTACCTGATTGACTGTATTTAATCACTAATAATCTAGACATTTTCTAGGAGGGGCCACGTGACTTATACATAGTATGCATTCAATATATGATTGCAGAATTGATAGTTATATGCAACGAAATTACTTGCATCTCACATAGGACATTTCAGCTGTCATTAATTTGAGTAAATTATTTAAATGCCTTTTTTGGTATAACCTGTCCCTGTGCCCCTTGGACCAATGTGTACCTAAGTTTACTTCTCATTTCTCTCTATAAATTGTGTAACTTCATGCAAGTTACTTATTTTTTATACTTAATTTTCATCATGTAAAAAAATGGAAAATTGATGCATCTCAGAATTTTGGGGAAGATCATGGAAACAACATGTACAGTGTTCACTCTATATGCCTGGATCATTTTTGGTGCTGTTTAATATAAATCATTTTCTACCTTTCAGTACCAACCATATCCCAGGCATGAAAATGAGAAACTTTAAACCCTCAGCTAGTTTCTAGTGATGTATGAAAAATACTAGGAACCCAAATTATCTGCAAGATATCTACTATCACTGAAGTTCTTGGAAGAGTAGGTATAGTGAACCTATTGCAGAAAATACAGACTCCATAATTGGCTTCTTGTCTGTGTACTAGTTATCTAAGATTAATCACATGTATTTATGTTTTGTCTACACCACACATAAGTTACATTATTAACAAACACGATGTCCTCCTTTGTAACTTTCCCTAAGATCTTCCAAAACTCAAAAGCATTGAAAGCAATTTTAATATTTCTGTTCTGCTGTGGAAAAATTATTGATAGTTTAACATTGTACACAAATTGTGCATCTCTAGGATTGCTATTACTGCCTTCATTTCTAATAGTTTCCTCTCCTGTGAGTTTGTGTAGGAGGGGAAAAGAAGCCGTGGACCCCAAGTTCCACCAAATTGAGTACTCTAGCCAGTAATGTCCCTTACCATATTTGCTTTAACCTCAGAATAAGTCTGAAAGACAAATGTTATTGACCATTTCATAGAGGAAGAAGGTGGTACAAAGAAGTCAGTTCACTTGCTTAAAGTCACAAAGCCTTAAAGACCATGATTAGGATTCAAAATCAGGCCTTTCATATCTGAAGACTATGGCTCTTTTCTCTAAAACACTACTTGTTTAAAGGACTTTGAATAAATGCTACTATATTGTAGTAGACTGAGCAGTAACACTTCGTTTCATGCTGTGTCAAATGACTATCTTTGTGATATATAAAACAACGTGACATAACTGTGATATAGTCATTTTAAAATATTTTTAAAATGACCACAAAATTTCCTTTCATAATTTCAATTGTGAATAATGGAGGAGAGTTAACTCTTGATGTGTAAACTTATATTTATACTCATGCTATTAATATATGTATATTAATATAAGATCTATTTTATGTAAAATAGATAATACATAGATCTAATACTTTTCAAATACTATCGTTTTCACTAGATTGAACTGTCATCTGTTCTAATAACATGAAACTCTTCCACTGCAGTATCACAAAGTGCTACACTATGTTTTTCTGACAAGCTGTATTTTTATTTTATGCTTTATTCTCGACTTCAAAAATTGACACCAGTTCTTTTCAAGACAATGTGTTCAACGTAGTGGGGTAAACATTACTTTTCTTTCTTGTAGAACAAAGTAGAATTCCAGGTTCTAATATAAACTTTGTCTCCACTCATAATTCAGACGCTTGTGAAATACCTTGAGAGTTGGGCAGATGTGTTAGATTTCAGTCATAAATTGTCATACTATGTATTGTAAATACATTCATATTTAAAACATATATTTTCTTGTTTGTAATTCAGGTTTTTAAATATTTTGTTTCATGATTTAAGCCTCTGAAAAAAATCTCTTAATTTTTTATGTGTGTGCATACATGTTGTGTACAGTTTATTACAGAGTATTTTTCTGGACAGAGCAGTGTTTGTAGTTAGATTTGTGATGATTTTACTAATCTTATATTTTTTAACTTTCTACTTCTTTTCACCCTGGCTTCCAAGATTAAAAATCATCTATTCCTCTAGAACATAAGTAGAGACTACATGAAATTAAAAATGGATACTTGCAAATATGTGCATTCTTTATTATTAACATCTCTCAGTATGCTAAAAAATGTAAAATCATGCATATATTTATATGCCCATTATATATAATATATGTGAATGCTGATATTTATCAAACAATTACTATGTGACAGTTATAAATCCAAATTTTGTGGGGCCATAAGTTTATATAATTCGGAAAATCTTATGTAAGTTAAAAAAATACAAAAATGAAAATACAAAATTAAGTGTAAAGTGAATATTTACTTTGAATAAGGAAATTAATCATTATTAGTTACACAATTTCAAATTTCCAACAAATACTCAAACATTGCCAAATCCAGAAAACAAATATAATGTTGTATTAAAATAGCTCTAAAATCCTATTTTTTGAATGCATGGTTTTTGACCATTTCTTCACATGACAATGATTTTGTCCTTCATTCTCAACAGAAGGAATAGAAAGATAATTCAGTTTTTCCATTAGGATAGTTGATTAAAAGAAAAACTTGATAATTTAGAAAAGATTCTCTTATCCTTACAATTCATCCTTGGTAATACCATGTAACTTTTTGGATTATTGCCAAATGTGGCAAAACTTTTATAAAGTTTATTATATATATTCTTGTAAGATTTCAGAGTTTTTAATGTATTTTTGTGAAGTGATTTATCTTCAGTAATCTTGAATGTACTTGTTAAACAATTTGTCATCCATGTCGCTTACTGCAGTGGCTTATTATTAATGTGTTATCTTTGTTAATATCAGTAATTTGTATCAAATCAATATAAAGTCTAAATATTCTCCCATGTGAAAAATTTTTATTAATTGGACTATCAAATTGTTTAAATCTATATATTATTTCTGTTCAAATCTTCTCCTTAGTGAATTGCTGATTTCAGAATGAAAAATTATTTTTTCAAAATGAAAAAGTTATTTCAATTTACTTCTCATTGCTAGAATAATTTCTACTGAATTTACATAATACATGCAAAAATATTTATTGTATGGTCCATTTATATGTGTATATTCTGTTTTATCAAATGGATTTCTGATGGGAGAAAAAGTGTGTTTTGACCTGGCATTTCGGAAAACTAAGTTCTCTGCTTACCATTGAATATGTTTGATGATTGGAGGACTTTGTCACTTGTTTGCTTCTAGCTTTATACGTTTTATACTTTGTTTTTCCTCCACTCTCCACATACTTCTGTTGTCAGCTGCCAGGGGACATTTTTTCATATGGTGACTCAACCTCTGGCCCCTTTTCTTGAGGTTAAAATTCTGGGTTAGTTTTCTGTGTGATCAGTAGAAAGAATTTTCCTGGAAGTCATTTCTATACTTCCATGACTAAAATACCTAATATGACTTCTATGACTAACAATATATACTATACAGAAAATTACTGCAAATCAGAAGAGTATATTCCATGAAACCCAGAAAAATTATAAGCCTAGTTAAAATTCCCCTTAGCAAAATCTCCCAAATAGTAGTTATCACTCCAATACTATCATAAAAAAGGGGAAGTATAATGAATAAGAAGACTAAGTGAGAAAAGTCACTGGCCTTCAGTAACTAAAGATAACCTTATTTTTTTTCAAATCTTGCAAAAATATTTTTTCAATATTAAGATGCATTTGAAACAAATTGCCAAAACTTCTTTAGGTGACTTGACATATACTTATTTTCATGATGAAGTTACCTCTGGTGCTAACTACACAGACTATTTTACATAGACTATTTTACTCAAGCTTTATACTTATTTTTGGAGGATAAAACATTTTAGCTTCATTTTATAGAGGAACGAACCCAGAAAGAGAGAGAAAAAAAATATTTTTTCAAGATTGTAGCAAGAACCCAGGCAATTTGACTCAGAAGTTTGTTCTCTTATCCCTGCCAGACACTTTTAATCAGATAGGGAAAAATGACTCTAGAGCATGTCAGTACCTTACAATCTGATCAACTTAATGAATGTTAAACTTCATTTAGATTTATATTCTTTCACTCATACAAAACTAAACAGTATGTATGGACTGAACTTGGCCTCATGCTGGGTAATCCTTCTATCAATAACAGGGGTGAGGACTAAAAGAGTGGTAGACACAAAGGTAATTCAATAAATAGCAGGTTTAATGTTAAGATGCATTTTGGTATATAGCAATGAAAATAAATGAATTACAGCTGCATGCATTAACATGGATAAACCTAATGAAAATTATATTTACCATTAAAAGAAAGTAGAAGTTTGTACAAAGTAAGATTCCATTTATATAAAGTTAAAAATATAGACTCTGTGTATGTAAGAGCGTGTGTGTGTGTGTGTGTGTGTGTGTGAAAAAAGCATATAAATGAAAATGATAACCAGAAATTCAGGATTGTGGCTATAGGGTTGGCAGAGAAAGGGGAATAGAATCATAGAAGGCAACAAAGGGAACTCCAAAGCTATTGGTGTTGTTTATTTTATTTTTATTTCTTTATGCCTTAGAAATATATTTTTTTAAAAAATATCTTAGATATTAAATATTTAATTGAAACAATCAATAAAATTCAATGGGATTTGAAATAAACAGGTGGGTAGTGGGCCAGTTTCAGCCTAAGTAAGACCAAGCTAAAGAATGCAGATAGAAGTAGCAGAACTGGATGGTGTTGGGGGCATGACAAAAAGTTTTCAGGATTGGTCATTGTTATTTTGAGGATGGCTTCATAAAAAAGCACATCTAAATGTGGGTCAGAATTTGAGAGACTGGACTCACTGAAAAGGCCAACTGAGGCAAATCATCAATGACCATTGTTCAAGTTAAGTCACATACGCTCAATAGAGAATGAAATAAAAATAGCTCTACTGTTAATACTATCTGAGTGGCAAACATTTGAGGGCAATCTAAGGAGCTAGGAGGCTAATATTGTATTGTTTGGCAATATTTCAATTGTTTTCAGCAGATGAATCTAAAACTTTTACTATAGGCCAGAAATTATCCCAGAAACACCAGGGCAGATAAAAAAAATCCATTTTGACAACATTGAATTATGGGCTAGAGATCCCAGTTACAGGGGAGCTATTGTTAAATACTCAGCAAGTGAGGACCTGGAATTGAAGCTAGAATTCTAGTCATTGGTGATCTAGGGTAAGAAGATTAGAGAGGGGACAGCAGCAGTTTGATAATTGAAGAAGGAGAGCTTCAATATTGAGCTTGTAAACAAAAAGCTAAGGGATTATTTTGTCTAGGATTAAAACAAAGTGGAACAGTTCATCACAAAAGACAGAAAGGAATGAAGTCATTTTCATTGCTAAGATTAGTCACGTACAAATATATAGATTTACATATACACGTATGTGTGTGTGTGTGTGTGTTCATGTATTTGCGTGTATTGATGAGTGTTGGGCAACAAGGTTGAAAGAATGTTGTAGCAATGTACTGAAACCAACTTGGTTTTTAAAAAATGTAAAAATCTGAATTAAAGGTTAAAAATCAATTTATAAGGATTATAAGTAGACAGACTATATTAGTGATATTTCAGGTAAGATGAGCTGGATATTTTAAGTGGACCACAAGTTCAAAACAGTATTTTCCTCATAAAACAATGAAATAAGTTACACAGACATGTCAGTAGCTACATATACCTCTGTAATCTCATAGTTTATTTTTCTTATGACTATGAAAATAGGCACTCTTTTTGTTTATGTTTGGTGAAATATGTTCATCTTTTTCAGTAATCTGTGAGGCTATCATAATCTAGCATAGTTTAGTACATAGCGTGCTAATACTTTCTTGCCTACTCTTTACCTCTCTCTACTTTGCTCTGTGCCCAGGGAGGCTGATCTTTATAGAGTGCATCAGTGAGCATTCTTGCTTCTGGCTCCTGCTTGCATCTGACTAATAAAAGCCATAAACAAGAGATCAAATGCAAAAAGACAGTATACACAGGGCATTAGTTTTTCTTTCCAGCTGGGCCACTCTACCAATGGCACAGCTCCTGCCAAGCAACCCTCCCCTACAACAACAGCTATGCTCACTGGGGAACAGTAATCACTCCTTCCTCCTGCCCCTTCAGACCTAGAGGAGATAAGTGCTCTTTTCTGTTTTAAGCCCCAGAGTGTGTCACCAACTCTTTTTGGTCATCTTTGCCCACATGCTAAACAGTTCATTTAGTAAACTTTCTTTGGTTCCCCATTTGAGGGTGATATCACTTTTCAAAATGTTATCTGATTTGCAAAGTACCCAAAAGTTATTATTTGAATGAAATTTGGTTTTCAGATTAAATGAGATAACAGTTCTGATTTATTCATAATGAGTAAGTCACACCTGAGATAATTATTTGGCTCTGGAGGTGGATTTCAACTGCTACGATGTATGCAGTGGGGGGTAAAAGCATAAACTCCAGAGCCCCTGACTGACATACCAAAATCCCAAACAAAATTTTACCTATTTTATTTTGTATTTCACTAAATAAAAGACAAAAATGTTTTTAATGACCATAATTACCCAGTGATAAAATGGCATCCCTTTGCAATAATGCATACCCTTTCACTAGAAATGTTCAAACAGAGGCCCAATCAACTTTGTCAGGGCTATCTGAAGAATATTCTCATATTAAGTAGAATTTTAACTTCATTTGTGCTCAGGCCTCTTCTTACTCTGTTTTTTATTTTTAAGGGACTATTTGTATGTGCTTCTAGGATAGGTTACTGAAATGTGGGAAAATGCTCTAATCATGATATGATGTAATTGATCCTTTTAAGGATAAAGACCCAATTCTCAGGAATACATGTGAAAATTTAGAGATATTACAACACCTCATGTGTTTTAGCACCATTTTTATTCTTTTAAAAAATAAGTAGGTTCTTTGCTGCTATTTAGAAGGGAATTGAGTTTTTGATTTTGTTCTCACTTTTACTGTTGGCATATATGAATGCCTCTGATTTCTGTGTATTGAT
>VBSM01000529.1:53424722-53437093 GCA_008086735.1 Cheirogaleus medius
AAAAAAAAAAAAAAAAAAGAAAGAAAGAAAAAGAAAAAGAAAGAAAGGGAAAAAAAAGATATATGTGGATTTATGACTGCAAAGAGAATCTTGCCACTTTTTCAATGGTCAACTGTATATAATAAGCAAAGACTTTTAATTCATATATAAAGAAGCCAACTATATAGGCGAATAGATTTATATTTTTTCACCCATGACCTAGTTTATAACCAACCAAGGAATTCCAATATTAACCAATAGAAAATTCCCAAATGGAAATGTACTGCCCCAAGACACCCCCTGCCATGGTATAGTAGTTAATTTCTTTTTATAACTGTAATAAAGATCTTGAATGATTCTGAAAAATATTTCACCTCTTTGATTTTTTTCTTTGGGATTTTTTCTAGGTATGCCTCATCTACCTTATCAAATTGAAAAACAAGGGGACAATTTTGGTTGTAGATTCAACTCTGTATTAACTTTCAATAAAAAGAAGGCACTTCTATCCCCAGTGTTCCCTTTTTATGTTAGTCAGGGTTCTCTAGAGAGACAGAACCAACAGGATAGATAAAAGTATAGATACATAGATAGATGAGAAGGCATTTATTAGGAGAATTGGGTCACGTGGTTATGGAGCTGAGAATTCCCATGACAGGCCATTTGCAAGCTGAGAGCCAGAGAAGCCTGTAGTGTGGCTGTCCAAGTCCAGGCCTCAGACCCAGGGAAGGCAGTGGCATAACTCTCAGTCTGAGGCAGAAGGCCTCAGAACGCAGGGAGTTGTTTGTGTAAGCTCCAGAGTTCAAAGGCCAAGAACCGGGAGTTCTGATGTCCAAGGGCAGGAGAAGAAAGGTGTCCCAGCTCCAGGAGAGAGAGAGAGAGAATTCGCCTTTCCTCTGCCTTTTTTTCTCTCCAGACCAGCTCACTCTGAGGGTAGTACTTGGCCACTCAGTCCTCTGACTCACATGCCAATCTCCAGCTGAAACACCCTTACAGACACACCCAGAAATAATGTTTAACCAGCTTCAAAGTATCCTTTAATCTAGTCAAACTGAGATAAGAATAAACTACATGGGAAGTAGTAGTTCTAAAAAACTATTTTTAATAGTTATGAAAACAAACAAACAAACAAACCAAAACAAACAAAAACAAAAAATCAAGACAAGAATGAAGACTACTATTATAATTTATTTAGAAAATTTAAAAAATATTTTTAGAAGTAGCATCCAGGAAAATATTTTTAAAAATGTAAAATTTAATTTAAAAAATTAAAAAAATATAAAAATAAAAGCATTCTATAAATAATAGAAAATATAGAACATCGAATAGCTTTATTATTTAGTAAGGGAAAAAAAATAGTTAACTCATCTTTTAACCCTAAAAAGTAAGGAAAAGTAAAACCAAAACCCAACTGACCTAAGGAAAGCAAAATTGATGATATAATAAATATGAGGGTTGTAATACATTTGAAAACATAGAAATAATGCCAATAATTAATCCTGGTTCACACACACACACACACACACACACACATAGTTATAAAAAAAAAACAAACAAACAAAGCCCTGCAAATGAAATTAAGAAGAGAAAATATAAAATAAAAAAAGTGATTAGTGGCTACAATAATAACAATGTCAATAGCATAATAGAATATATCTTTAGAGCAAAATTCTGAGTCTAACATGGCCCTTATCTTCATTAACTCCTCTCCTTAACCTTCCCTAGTCGCTCTCTCTCTTCCTCCAATCTAGCCATGTAGACTTCCTCTCTGTTCCTTAAATAAACCAGCCACTCTTCAGCCTAAGGGCCTTTGTGTTTTGTTTGCTCTGTCTGGATTCTTCTTTTCTGCAACAGATTAACTCCCTCCCTTTGTTCTGGTGTCTGATCATATTTTAAATTATCAGAGAGGTCTTCTTTGACTGATTTATAGAAAATAAGCCACTTACATGCTTGTCATTCTCTGTTTTCTGTAAACAACCCTTTCTTCATAACACTTGTTGCATAACATACTATGTATTTACTTGTTTGTTGCTGCTCCACCCTTAAAATGTAAGAGGAGGAGAGCAGTTAATTTATTGTTTTACTCAATTCTGTCTCCTCAGTGTTTGAATGAAGGAAATAAATAATCACATGCATAACTAGTGTGCAAATTTTAACCAAATGGATGGTTACTTGGAAAATGTAAATTACTTTAATTGATTCAAGGAGAAGTAGCAAATCCAAATGTACAAAATCTAAGGAAGCAATATAGAGAGTTCAAGACAGAAAGAGATACATATACAGAGGTACAAAAAACTATCAAATATTAATAGTATATACCTAAATCGGAAGTCATGTAATAAGGAAAGGGAAGAAGCATGCTGTATCTAACTCAAGAAGAAACACCATTAAATAAGACATACGCAGAAAAACTAGAGGCAAACAAGTAGGAGATAAAAGTTGTTATTTACAAAAGACATATTGGGGGCAGCAAGCATGATTGTCTGAAAAGGCCTCTATTTGTTCACTCTGAGTTGGTGAGACAAGCTGGGTATGACTACAGGCTCCACCTCCTCCCATCATGACAGGCTGCATTTAAATTAGCTTCCTTGATCCCAGGGCTCCCCATTCCCACTGTGCCCCATTCAGGAGGGAATTCACTTGCCATAGGCCTCAAAAATCTCCAGGAGCTATGCAGCTAGCTTTGCAAGACAACTTGTAAACACCAAGCATCTTAACCTCAACTGCCTGGGAACCAAATAATTTGCTTGTTTCCCCAGCAATGGCCTTATCTCAATCTATCCTATTAAAATGAAAACAGACAAATAAGATGGGGAAGTCTGTGTTATGTCTTGTGTGCAGCAGTGCCTGGCCCCATCACTCCTCTCTGTGGGGTGATAGGAAGATTGGGAGAGTTAAGTCTTCTATTGCTGAAACTTGACTTGCAAATTTTCCTATTCCTCAACCCATCATTATGAGATTGTGGACACAATCCTTGTTCCACAACAGGTGGTAACAGTAATGGGATGTGGTTCCTGCCCTTACATGACATTTATTTTACCTTGAAAATTGTATTGATTAAAAATTATTTTAATTAATAATTAAGTTTATAAAATTGATCATATGAAAAATGAACACACAGACATTAATGATATTTCATACTTAAAAAATAAAAATAGAATAGAGAATGCATACTTGATGAACTCTAACATTACATTTGATTTTATTGTATGCTCAAAGGAAATAATGTGTTATATATTTTTAAATTCTGCTAAATTTAGTTTTAAAAACTCACTCTCACAATGGACATTTTATCCCAACCAGTGCATGAGGCAGTTTCCTGTAGTACAGAGAGAACATCCTCTCTATTTGTTTGTTTTTATGTGTGTTTATGTGTGTTTATATGTGTGTATGTATATACATGTGTGCATGTTTAGCATGAAGAAGGAGGCTGAAATAAATTCTGCTGCCTTATAGCAGGAAAAAGTGTAATCTAACCAAAGATATATACTATTTGACTCTCTTCTACAAGTTTTCTTAGATCAGTTTTAGCTGTAACATTCTATTGGCAGAAACCCTAGAAATATATGATTTTGAGTTCTGAATGATATATCCTCAAGATTTACTAAGCAATTCTTTGGTGTTTTTCATCTACTGGATGCTTTGCTAAGCTTCATTGCTTTTGTCTTCCTGCTTAATGATATCTGCAATGGATCTTGAGGATTTTTTTAGGTAGTTCTATGAGAGGAACACACTAACTGAATTCCCTGTGGCTAATCAACAACATTTCTTTCTCTTTCTTTATCTAAAAAAAATATTTATTAGGTATCTACTATGTGACAGATACTGTGCAGAATCCAGTGAGCAATAATAGGAATGGCGGGTGTAAGCAGAATTATTGACAACCTGCTTTACTGTAATACTTGTTTAGATATAACATTCTTTCTGATTAACTAGATGTTAAATATTTTTAAATATTATCCCTGCCATGAGATCATTCAAATTAACTTTGGAGGCCAGAAAGATGACAAATAATACAAACTATTTGACCTCACGTTTTCCATATTAAAAAAGTTTTTCAGCTTTAGAATATTTGACTATATCACAATGTAGTCACTTAATCATTCAAGAAACATTTGGTTATTGTTTATTTTCTATAAATAAAACTTTTCCTATTCCATGAAGAATACTAGAGCTACTAATGCCATTGTAGAACCACTAGTATTTATATTACTACTAGATTTACTAGTGCTAAACTGGCCCTCAAAGGACTTCCCAAGATGTACTTAATATATAATGCAAATTCTAACCATGGCCTAAAAGTCTCAATATGATCCAGTCCCTGCTTACCTCTCCTAAGTCATCTTTTTACTCTTTACGCTATTTTATTATTCTCCAGCAATGGTTGTCCTCTTCAGGGTTTTTGTATTTGCTGTTATGCCTATTTGGAATGCTCTTCCTCCAGTTCTTTCCATGGCTGCCTCCTCATCATTAAGTTTTAAATTAGATGTCAGCTCCTCAGAGAGATTTTTACCCATATTCTTAAATTCAATAGTATCTCTTCTCCCCCATGTAATCACTTATGTTATCTTCTTGACTACACTCAGAAGTTCTAGAAATTGTCTGTTTTTGGTAAAATTATTCATTTACTTATGTTTTCTGTATGTATCTTTATCATGGGACATATATTTCATTAGGGAGGAGTTTTTTTCAGTCACATTTACTGCCATATCAAAGAGTTTAGAAGAGTGCCTGGTATATATTATACTTATCTGTCAATGGCTCTACTAACTAACATTTATTGAGTGTTTATTTCTTAGTTGATAGGCACTGAGATTCATACTTACTCACCCACATTCATGTAACTTTCTCAACAATCATATTACTATGTTAACATTATTAATATCAACCTCATTTTCCAGTGGAAAAAACTGAGCGTTAGAAAGATTAATGAATGCCCAAGGTCACCAAGCTAGTAAACAGTCTGGAGATAGGATTTGCAGCCAAGATTGTCTGACTGATAAATCTAGCTCTTCCACAATATCTAGCTAGTCCACAATGGACTGTCTTCACAAAACTTTTAACCTAGATGTGCATGAAAGAGAGAGAAAAAGAAAGAATATTTACTTTTATATATTTGTAGAGATTTAGGAAAGTTTTTGCTATATATTTAATAATATGTCAATTTCACTCAACTTAATTATGTCTCTAATAGTGTATGCATGTCAGTTATATTCTCCTGTATGCAAAATCATAATTATTAATTTGTGGAAATGTTTCAAGAGAGCTGAAGGTAGAGAGAGGTGTGAGGTACTGTTATTATTCTAATATTTATTATTTAGAACGTTCTTCATATTTTAAAGATGAATTCTAGTCATTAATTATTCCCTGTCATGTTGCCTTGGTTACAATTACTCATAGTAACTGAAGCTGTCGGATGTTGCAGGCAAAGCATGAAGAGTATTGGGTCAGATTACCACTGATTTATGTAGAATGAAAATCTAGTCACCTTCCAATTTAAAGCTTTCTAAATTTTCCTAAAATGGTTTTGTTAGAAACATATTACCTAAGTAAAATGCTTATTTGGGCAATATCCTTATTTAAAAAATTGCCTTCAAATTGGTGCCACTTATTCTATACTAGAATTTATCTTGCCTTTTATAAATAATCTCATTCTGCCACATATTCAGATACTCTGGACTTTACATGCATTTAAAATGGACTTCAATTAGTGTGTTCTTGCTTAGTAAGGAAGTATTCAGAAAACAGAGTATAAGTGACAAAGATACCACATAATTCCACCATAAGTAACCTGGATATGCAATGCTAGCAAATTGTAGACAGCTTGGAGAATAAGTTTTGTTTCTATTTTATCCCTCAAGGATGTAGGCTAGAAACCATTTCCAAATTCCTAATGTCTGTTGAAAAACTATCAATGTATGACCAGAGGAAAGAAAATTAAAGAAAAATCCCATGATAACACTATTCATTTTTATATATGTTGGGAAGCTTTAACTTTTATTATTTTTCCTCCTTATGTCCTGTTATCCAAAGTACAAGACGGCTGGCTTACAAGTGTTGGGTCAGTTTCCAATTACCAGCATTATAAAGAAACAATGCTTTATCTCCATTATGATTTATTAAATTATTTATTTTATAGCTAGGATATGTTTCTTTTTTGTCTTTGCTCACATTTCTTTTAGTGACAATAGTACCACCTACTTCATAAGCTTGTTATAAAAATGAAACAATCCTGAAAATTGACAGATTTTAATATCATATGAGCTCAATTAGGGTTCCTGGATAAAAATCATGGAAAAGATATTTGAATTGAAAATCCTATTATGTGGATACAGTTATACAGCTCTGTTCAAATAAGGGGGCCACAATTTCCACATATTATTCTAGGGGCAATGCTCCAAATGTTTGGACAGGGCACTCACTCGTGGCAGAATGCTGACTAGACTGTGTTTTATTCTGATAGTCAGATTGGTTGTTTGTGAGAATATTCTTGTTCAATGTCCATCCGACTTGTTTCTTGTGAATTCTTATCAAAAATACAGATTCACTGAAAAAATAAATTTCTCCAAAGTCATGAGTCATGGCAAAAGTATTGAACATACCAGGAAATAGGCTGACGGAGATTATTGTATAATATGTGCATCTTGAGATGGGGAAGGAGAAGATTTTGGCTGTCTTTAACTCATATAGAAACTTTGACATAGAGAACTGGTTATAAAGTTATAAAGTTCTGCCAAGATGAGTCAGGTCTCATCTCTTTGCATCTGAGCATGACATTATAGATGTTTCCTCAATCATGGGCATCACATGTTAAAGTAGCATTCTGTCTTAGCCTGTTTTCTCTTGCTAAAACAGAATACTACAGAATGGGTTTTTAAAAACAAAAGTTTATTTAGCTCATAGTCTTTAAGACTTGGAAGTTTGCATGATGCCAACAACTGGTGAGGGCCTTCTTGCTATATCATGACATGGTAGATGGTATCATATGCTGAGAAGGGGAGAGTGTATGTGTCAGCTTAGATCTATTTGCCTCTTCTTATAAAGTCACCAGTCCCATCATGGGGGTCCCACCCTAATGACCTTTTCTAATTCTGATTATCTCCCAAAGGCCTCAATTATAATCAACACATGAATTTGGGAATTAATTTTCCAACACATGAAATTTGGGGGATATATTCAAAGCATAGCACAGTCTTTTGTGTTCCTCTCCACTCACATTCTAAGCTAAACATTTCTTTGGAAGGAGGACTAAATAGTCTCGATGGCCTATCATCTTAATGTAATCAGAGCTTATACTGCAAGCTTTCCAGACACAATCTATCCTACTCCCTATTTTTCTAACTTTCTTTTTCTCATACCCACAAAATCCACTCACCACCTTTTCTTGAAAACCCAGCCCCGCTTGGCTATAAATATTCAGTTAAGAAGAAGTATAATTCATTTGGGGGGGGGGTGGAGGGGTCCTTTCACTGCCTTAAAAAAAGTTTGAAGCTTTCAAGGAAATGACTACTCCCTTACTCATCACTCCACGTAGTAGGGGGAAAGAAACAGATTTTTGTTACATTTGTTTTGTACTGTGTAATGCACCCTCCATTTTTTTTTGTAACGACTCTCAAGATAGTTGCTATATCTTATTTCATATAAGAAAATTGAAACAGAGAACATTAATTCTTTGCCTCAAATCACACAACCAGAAATTGACTATAGATATTATAATCTCAAATCAATGAGAGTTTTTATGGTATATGTGCCTTTTTTATTCTAAGAATGATAATTGGAAATAACCAAAGCAAAAATACGACCTGTAAAATAACAAGAAAATTATTCTTCCAAATTATATTTAAGCTGTATTTAATATTCTTGCTGAATACTTTAGATTTGATAAAATGTTTTATAATACTGTGCTACTCTTTTACATTATTCCTTCCAAGTGAAATCATTATTATACTATTATTCCCTACTTACCAGAATATGTGATTTAGCAAGACTTTTTTTTTAACTTTATTCTTGTGATATGCTAAAAAACACTTTGACTACATTCTTCCTCACTCAACAACATTTAAAAAGTGATTTATTTGCATTAAATTACTTCAAAGGGCAAGGGTTGTTTATGATAAACCAGATTAATTTCATCAAATCTCTAGCTATTTTTAACCTGTTATCCAGAGACAAAGAAGAAATAGACAAAAGACAAAGAAATCCTAAAATTTCTGCCTGGTAAGGAGAACATTCTCTGTAGTTATGATTTTTTCCATATTCTTGGAAGTTGAGTTGGAGAAAAACAAGTGTAAATCTAGAGCATTTTATCTGAGTATTAATAGATGCCAAAAGAAAATGGTAGCTAAAATTTCCTTCACGGTGCTATTCTAAAAGCTGTTGCTTTGGTCAATTCTAGAAAAAAGAAAAGAAAAAAAGCAAGAAAACTTTCCTATCCAAGGAACAAGAAAGTTTAATCACTTGCATCTGAAACTAATTTAAATGTGTTTTTTAAATATGAACCAGATAATTTTAGAAATGTTATACAGAAGAAAGAGGCAGGACTTCTGGCTCTGACCAAGTAAAGAGTTAGGCAACTATTCCCTTCCAAAAAGGAACTATAAAACTGAATAAAATTAACTAAAATAGCTATTTCTGTGCTCTGTAAATTGACCAAAGGCAATTTTTGAGAAACATTTATGCTTCAGAACTGCTAAACTTTAGGTAATGACAGTGAGAATCTGTAGCTCTCATGCCTGTGGCTTCTCATCACAGTACAATCAAGGGTTTTGCCAGGGCAGAGAAAGCTGAGAGGATAGGCAACCTGCCAGCTTTGTTACTGCTCTTTGGGGGTCAATATATTTGGAGTGATGAAAAATTCCTATAACCAATATGGCATTGTTGATGGAACAATCTTTGTTGTATGTAAGTGGGGAGGGTCAGTGGTTCTACTTGCCTGAGGTTGTGGCTATTATTGGGGCAAGCTCGTTGATGCAGTACACGTGCAAGGTAGAAACTATAGAGGGGCCAAGCTTTCCATATATCCCTGGTCAACCCTGAGTTTATGTCATGAACAAAAGACACTTGAAAGGAACAAGCAGAAAGTAAAAGAGACATTAGATTGAAAATATACCCTGAGGCTTGAATGTACATCTTTAAACACAGACAGATACATGGAAAGCCTTACTGGCTCAAAGCTGTTGAGCACAATTTTGCTTAAATTATTATCTAGTCACTTAATTACACAGACACATGGGTGACTCCTAGGAAATAAGGCTTACATATAAGCAATAATTAAAAATGAAAGCAAAAAACTAAGCATGGATATCAGGGATTACAACCTGTGGGGGAGAAAGATATCACAGATTTAATCAGGTATGCTCCTAAACCCCAAAACAAATAAAGACACAACAAGCAAACAAAAAACCCTAGCAATTTCTTTTTAAAAAGGGTAAAAACAATATAACATCAACTTATAAGGGGAAAAAATAGAATCCAGAGTCACTGTGATATTGTCTATAAAAATTGAGACATCCAAAGAAACAGAGAAGTTAAGGAGGGAAAAACAGTAGATATCAAATTTATCATATAAAGACTTCAAAACAGCTTTTAAAAATAAGTTCAAAGAACTGAAGGAAATCATGTCTAAAGCATTAAAGGCAAGTATAACAATTAAACAAAAACACATAGTCTAAGGAGAGAGAAATTATAAAAAAAAAAGACTGAAGGGAAATTTGGAGTAAAAAATGCAATTGAAATGAAAATTTAGTAGGAGGGCTCAACAGCAGATTTGAGGTGAAAGAAAGAATTAGTGAGTTTCAAGATATATGAATACAAATTATTTAATCAAAAAAGAGAAATAAATGAGGAAAAATGAATAGAGCCTCCTTAGAAATCTTTAAGACAGCATCAAGTATATCAATATATGTGTAATGGAAATGACAAAATAAGAGAAGGAAAAGAAAGAGATGAAAAAAAAATATTTGGAGAATTAGTAGATGAAAAATTTCCAAGTTGATGAAAGCCATTTCTATATAAATTTGAATATAACCAATAAACCATAAATCCTAAGTGGAATACATACATTAAAACCCATACCTAGATATATCAAACTGTAAAGAACAACACATCAGATCTTGAAAGCAGCAAGAAGAAAAAGAGCTCATCATATACAGAGGTAAAGCATGAATAAGGTTAATAATTGGCTTCTCATCTGAAACGATGGAGCCCACAGAGCAGTGGAATGACATATTCAAAGTTTTAAAAGAAAAAAAATCTTAGAAACAAAGAATTGTCTCTAACAAAACTCTTCTCAAAAATGAAGGGAAAATAATAATATTTACAAATAAATAAAGACTATGATAATTTGTTGATAGCAGACCTTCCTTAGAATACTAAAAGATGTCCTGGTGTAGTATTAATAATTTGAGCCCATAGACAAAAATGAATAACCCCAGAAATATTACATATGTAAATTAATAGAAAAGGCAACACATGTGTTTATTCATCTCTTACCTTCTTTAAACATATAAGATTGATTAAAGCAATAATTATAACACTGTATTATATGGTTGATAAAAAGAAAGAGTAAACTAAACACAAAGCAAGCTGAAGAAAGGAAATAATAGAGATTAGTGCAGAAATCAATGAAATAGAAAAAAAATAATACATTTAGTTAATGTAACCAAAAGATTGTTCTTTGAAATATCAATAACACTGACAAAACTTAGCTAGACTGACTATGAAAAAAAGAGTGAAAACACAAATTACCACAATAATAAATAAAGGAGAGACATCACTACCAACTCTACACAACTGAAAAACTTATAAGAGGATCATAACTAACAACTTTACAACAAATTAGACAATCTAGATGAACTATAACTAAAAATTCCTACAAAGACACAAACTACCGAAATGACTTAACAAAAAGTACAAAATCTGTTAGACCTATAACAAGTAACAAAATTGAATTAGTAATTTAAAATATTTCCAAGAAGAAAAGCCCAGTGTGGGGTATCTTCATTGGTGAATTTTATCAAATATTTAAAGAATAAGTAATATAGAATTATTCTCCGACGTTTCTACAACAGGAGAGAACACTTTCCAATGTATTCTATGAGGTTGGTATTATCCTGAGACCAAATCCAGACAAAAGACATAATAAGCAAATGAAACTACAGGAAAGTACACATCATGTAAATATATGCAAAAATCCTTACCATAATATAGGCAAGTAGGATCAATTAATTTCTTAAAAAGATTGTACTCTATGACCTAATGGATTTGTCCCAGGGATGGAAATTTGATTTAACATCTGAAAACCAATTAATAACTATACATCTATACCATATTACTAGAATAAATCAGGGTTAGTAAATTCTTCTGTCCTCCTCCAAAGAGTAAATATTTTAAACTTTGTATTCCATGTGGTTGGAATATCATATCCAAATGGTTACTATGTTTTTGCTCAGTCTATCCATGGTAGGAGAGGAAGCAATGGTAATCTGATGATGCGGTGCAAACATCACAGCCTAGTCAGAAAAAAAAGTAGCTGAAGTTGCAGTCAAAGGGACTCAGAAGCTGAAATAAATGGTGGTTTGAAAACATTAGAAGTTCATTTGGTTGAGCCTCAAACAAGCAATCAATCACTCAAAATTGAAAGAGAATGCCAAGTCTTGCTCACTGGTGTGGAATAATCTCTTCCTCTGTGTCTCCTAGTTCCTCTCTTCCCTCTAGTCCAAATTTAACTACTTAAAGAAAAAAGATGATTATGAGCTTAACCCAAATCCGTGCTCCCCCAATAGGGTCTGACAGCCATACACAACCATATGAGTAAGCTAGGGAATTTGGGGGGAGGTGAAGGACTCAATCAAACATGTATGGCTGTGTTTGAGGTAAGCACACACACCCCATCCTGTGAGACAAGGGTGCCTGAATTCAACTGGTAGTATTTGGACACATTTTGCAATGAGGAAAGAAAGCAAATATGATTTCGTCCATATGGTTAACTTTGGACTAACTTAATATGCTGTTGTTGTGGCTTCCACTGCTGAACGTACATTTGGTTTTGGTTTACATACTTTTACTGTGAGTGCTCATAAAATCACAGAGGGGATAATATTCTGTTCTGGAAGGGCTGCATCCAGAGTAGTGCTAATAACCTTGGGATGTCACAGCCCAAATGACCCTTTGAGCTATAGGTCTCTGTGACTGATGGTTTTGCTGATTGGAGCCTATGAGAAAGAGAGGCAAACCTGAAGACACCCATTAAGTTACCACTCACTTGACATAGATACCTGATATATACTCTTTTAGGAAGACCCCCAAGGCAATTGCTGCCCCAGCAAAAATAAACAAATGGCATCTGATCAAATTAAAAAGCTTCTGCACAGTCAAGGAAACTATCAGTAGAGCAA
>VBSM01000529.1:53437193-53538458 GCA_008086735.1 Cheirogaleus medius
AAAAGAAAGTATCTATTGACTTTCTACTGGATTCTGGTCAAAACAGAATGCCTAATATATGGGGGTCTTATGATTTCTGTGGCCTGATGTTTTCAAATTGATGTGGACCCACTCAAACTCAATGACTAACAAGATGGGAAGGACCAACAGTACCTCTTATGCTGAATGGAAATTCAGGAATGAAATAAGCCTCCATAGCATCTCAGCTTTACATGAAGAGGTCATAGGCCATTCTGTTGTCTGAAGCAACACTACCAGCTTAATAAAACCTTCCATTCACAGAGTTCTTCTTAAATGCCTGGGTCTGGTTCACTGATGCCTTTGGCTAAGCTGAAAACTGATGGTATCTACCAAGCTACTGTAGCTGTTCAAACTCAGTACTGAACAGTACTGGCTGTTCAGACCCAAAAAGGTGTCTTATCTCTTCACTTAGTGGACAAAACTAAAATTTATTTTCATAACTCTGGCTGATGCATCCCTTGATGGAGTTTCTTTGTTTTATTTACTCATGTGCTATTGCATTCTGTTTTAAACTTAGAAAACCGCAAACTGGCAAATTAGAAACAGATCAAACCATCTGCTATCACTCATGCAGTTGTTCATGAAGGGTCCATTCTCTCATGAGACTAACGGCAATCAAGCTGCTGATAGAGACTACACCACCTGGAATGCTACCGCTGTGGTCTGGATCTGTCATCATATAGAACATGGAAATATAGCCACCATTGTAGCCTGGGCACAAAGTAAAGGACTCTGATTCTGATGAGAGGCTACCATTGCACACCAGACTTGTGAGTCCTGTTGAAGTTGGCTGACTTACCTTTCCAGGTCCATACACCTTTGTAAGGAAGTTTGGTCACTAATTGAAGGCTGCCCCCAGAAAACATCATCTCCTTTCGGCTGCTCCATGGGTTATAATCAAGAAAAAAAAAGGTGGTAAATGGGTCTATTTTGAAAACTTAGTATTCTGCCCTGACCATTCTAGGGCATGATGCTTTATTCTTTCTCCTACTGGCAAACACAGGCTTGCCTGGTTGATACAGTCTTAGTGTGTCCGCCCATCCAAAAGGTGGCCTAGGAGAGTTAAACTTTGGTTGGATTACACGGTCCTTCATCATAAGGCTAATAATCATTTAGCTGAGTACATTGCTCACCAAATGGCCCAAATGGACCAAAGTCATGAATGTTAATGGGTCTCTGTAAAATTTCCTTACTCCTCTTGCACCTGATCCTCCCAAACATAAATTTTGAGTGTAAGAAAGGGCTGAATTTAATAAAATAATGAAGTCATAGCTATTGGAAAGAGGTACACCTATATTTTGGTGATGAAGGGAAAAGAACAGCTAGGAACTTTAAAGAGGTAGCATCTCAGACCCTGGAAGTTACTAAGGTCAGGGGAGACATTTATAACCTTTGCCTTTCAAAACTTCTCTATGAGCCTTATGAAGTAAAACACTCTCTATAGCTCTCCAAAACTATTGCAAGAGCCTTAAATGTAACTAGGTTTGTGGGCAAGAGAGGGTTAACTCAGAAGACCTGGGTGGCTCAAACCTTACACATTTCAAAGAAAGGCATACATTCAAGATTATTCTTAGCAGCCTTCTGGGGAGATCATTTCTAAGTTTAGGCATATTGTGCCTGATAGAAGTGCTTTTGTATTCCTTATTTGTATGGTAAGTTTGTCATAACAATGTGACTTACTATGAAAGACTGTTTTTCTCTGGAGGGGCTGGTGTCTGAGTAGCTGAGATTGGTCACAAAGGCACTGCATGCTTATGTGACTGACCCTCAATAAAATCCCTGGGCACCAAGATATGGGTGAACCAATCGGATTGGCAATACTTCACACATGTCAGACAATGTTGCTGGGGGAATTAAGCTCATGCTTGTGCAACTCAACTGGGAGAAACATCTGAAAGTTTGCCCCTAGTTTCTCTGGGATCTTGTCCCATGTGCCTTGTCCCTTTGCTGATTTTGACTGGTATCTTTTCACTGTAATAAATCCTAACTTTGAATCTAACAGCAGTTTTTTCTTATTTTTTATTTTTATTTTTTTTGGTTCTGTAAGTCATTCTAGTGAATCACTGATCCCAGGGGTGGTCTTGGGGTCCCCTGATGTAGTGTGCCATTCCCTGCTAGATGGCTCTGATGATGATTTGATTATCATTTCCCTTAACCTTACTGAGGGGTCAATAGGAAAGATTAGTGGGTGGTCTCAATTCTTGTACCTTCATGTAAAACATCTGTCAACATATTCAGATTGACACTCCTATAAATATCCCTCAATCATGTCATGGGGCAGAGAAATCACTTGGTTTGTGATATGGACAAACAGGACAGGTTGGACAGGCTTCCCTCAGGCAGTCCCTCGAAACAAGAACATAATCTTTTTTTTTTTTTTTCTGAGACAAGGTCTTGCTCTATTGCCCGAGCTACAGTGCTGTGGCATCATCATAGCTCACTGCAATCTCAAATTCCTGGGCTCAGGGTATCCTTCTGCCTCAGCCTCCTGAACAGCTGGGACTGTGTGGGTAGCCCCCACCACACCTGGCTAATTATTCTATTTTTGTAGAGATGGGGTCTTGTTCTTGCTCTGGCTGGACTCAAACTCCTGGCCTCAAGCAGTCCTCCTGACGTTGCCTCTCAGAGTGCTGGGATTACAGGCATAAGCCACCACACCCAGCCAAACATAATCATTTGAAATAACTATGAACCCTAAGGACTATCAGCTAGCCATTAGTATACTTTGGATATAATGTCCATCTCTGCCCCCAGATTGATGTAGGTCTCACTAGGAGGGCTCCAACAATTTTAAACAACACTGTCTTGCCAGAGGCACCTTGTATGCCCCTTGATCTATGCTCCTTGTGTGGAACCTAGGCATTAACTTGCTGTCTTCCCCTAAACACAGTAACATTCACTGTAGAGATGTTCATAAGAGACCTTCACATATTTAAAAAAACAACAACAAATAGATCATGCAATCCTGGAGGACTGCAGACATCTCCCAGGGGCATGATAGACTCGATATTTTTGCAGACTCTGTGATCGTGTATTTCTACAAATAAATAAAAGGGTGGTACAAAATGTGTTCCTGACTTTTGCTGAAGTGAACAATGGCACCACTTGAGCTCTGGAAAAGGGCTGTTACGGATGACAGAATTGCCCTAGATTTCCTCCCTGCAGGCCAAAGCAGAGGGTACACATTAACTAGTACATCCTGCTGTACCTGGATTAATTTCTTGGACCAAGTGGCAGTACCAATACAGAAACTTAAGAAAGCCACCTGACATTTGAAGGTAGACCATGATGGTTTATGGAATTTGCTTAGCTGGCTTATTCTGGATCCCTAGGCCATGCTTATGGTCTATACTGCAGATTAACTTCATCTTGCTGATTATAGCCCTAGTGATTGTAAACTTAATTACTGTATGAGAAAAATTGAACAGATATGGTCCCAGGCTCCATTGGTCACATTAACCAGAGTGGCCAGCAGAATGTTATGACCATGGAAAACTTTATCAAAAGTCAAAACAGTGTAGAAATTAGGGGTGGATACTATTAAGAGACAATTATCCATAGTTCTCTCTTTTTTGTACATATTGCAAGTCAGGTACTAATTGCTCTTTGTTCTGGACTATCTTTTCAATGATGTTTGTAAAGTTAACAGCTTTGGAAGATAGAGATAATGTTTCCTACTGGAGGAAAAGCAAAGTATGCTTGCTGACCATTATAAAAATTCTGGTTCCCTAAGCTTAGGCTTCCTGAGAGTGTACGCAGGCATCCACATGTGCCCCTCCATGTCATTCAGGTGGGGAGAGCAGAAATGGAGCAAATTTACTGATAGTATGTTACCTTGTGTGCCATAAGTCATATAGGCCTTTGTCTCTAAACTAGGAGTCTTGTGTCTTCTATTAGTATCTATAAAAATGTGACAAGCTAATTTGTTAAGATAATTTGTAAGATAAAATATCAGATCATTCACAGTAACAACACGCAGAGTGGGAGTAATTAATTCTACTTGGGATCCTTCAAAATATGCCTTCTATGGCTATCACACAAAATCATATTTAAATAGCTCCTGGGTAGTTATTTTGTCAAATTTGAAAGAATATAGGCTTTGGAATCTAAAGCTCTTGAAGAGAAAATTCAAACTTGCTATTTTTAAAATCACAATCATATTGATAACATAAGTATATTGTGATGAATAAATGTAATGGTATTAATAATTAACCTGTTAGCACCATTTAGCACCTGGTCTGATGGAGTAATTGATTTTTTAAAATATTTTCTTAAAGAATTGGGAACTAAGTTGAGAGGAAGATAAACAAAAAGAGCACAAATAAAAGCATTGTATAGAATCCATATAAGTCACATACTTGTATAGGAAGGAAACTGAAAAAAAAATAGTTAAAGTGGAAAAACATAAACTATAATTTCATCATATAGAACAAATAATTTTTAATATCTTAATATGTGTTATTTTTTCTAAGAAGCAGATTTTAGAATATAGAGTATACATAATTTTGTCTCCTAAAGTAGGGACATCTTGATATTGGCATTAGTGAATTTATTTTGAAGAAAGAAAATATATTAATATCACAAGCCAGAAAGCTTGGCTGTTGAATTTTCATTAAATCTACTAGTTAAGAACATAAATGGAACATTCATAGAGACTTTTCTTTAGTCCAACCATCTGGACACTTGCTGTATTTTGATTAACAGGAAAAAACTCATTTGACTAAAACTTATAAAATAGTTAAATTCCAAGCTTCTTTGGAGAGAAAACCAGAGATAAAATAATACATAAAAATTGTGAACAAAATCATTGTTGCATCAAAAAATTCCATTAATTAGAGTAATTATCTATGATTGGAACTCCAAAACATCTGCAGTAAAACAAGTGACTACACTTAAACATGCTCATTTCATATTTCAATCACTTAAATATAACTATTGTTAAGGAAATATTTGAAAGTCATTAAGAAAGTAACTTGCAAAAAACCAATTCTGCCATATGACAAAGACAAAATTGAAGGATTAATAAAAGAAAATGTGCCGAAACATTGATCCCCATAATTACATATAAATTAGTATAAAAATGAAGAAAATCGAGTTGACAATTAACTTTAATTATCCTTCTTTATTTATATATTAAGATCATTAGCTCTATTAGCTAATTAAAATCTACAATAATGTAATAAGAATGAATTCTCTTTCAGTGAAGAGAAAGAAGACTATTTATTCAATGAACATTTTCTCAGGTAACTACTGTATGCCTGGTCATGAAGTTGCCATCATAGTTACGGAGAAACTGTTTCCAGTTCTAATGATTCATTCGAATCACTATATGTCTGGAATTAGAAATCACTTCAAAACCAAGAGTAGATATTAAAAATATTAAAGATGTATCATTTAAAGCTTTTTGATGCTATAAATTGAAATGAAAAACAACTGGAAAAATTTTAAATACATTATTATATTAAAAGGATGAATAAGCAATATGTACGTCATCTCAATATTTAAAACAAAGAATATTATATAAACTGAGAAGAGCATTATATATAGATTGTGAGGCTGCAGATAATTATAATTTTATTTTTTGTGCTTTTTTGGTTTCCCAAATTTTAGCAACAGACAACCATTTATTTTGTAATCTAGGGTACTTATTTTTAAAAAAATCATATATGTCATATATCTCACTTTCTCAAGTTCTTGTTGAACAGAGTAATATAATTAATGCTAATATATGAGTATAATTAGGACAAAAAGACTCAAAACAGATGACCTGGGATTTGGTCTGAGTCAATCATTAATCATCTCTTTGATTCTGAGCATAAGATTTTGGCCTGTTTTCCTGCACTTGATGCATTTTGACTGGGTGAGCTCTATAGTCTTTTTTACCCCTAAGAAAATAATTATTATTTTTACATTTTCTAAAAGTCAGATAGTGCCAGGCTATTTTTAAAGTATATCTTTGGGAAAGAATGAAGGTATCTAATTTGGGGAGGTGTTCTATTGTTTATATAAATCAGCCAAATGGATTAGGTCTGGATATACTTAAGTGTACTGATAGACTTGCTCCTAAAGATCTGTGTGTACATTGAATTATTCCAAATGATTCCCCATGTAATGTCAGAAATGTTTTGTCTGTATTTCTCATTAATTTTCAATTGGATGTGGCTCTCAAACTTCCAGCCTTAAGTTTTGATCCTTTATATTTCCATTCAGTTATATTAAATGGTGAATGAATCTGTGAATAAACAATTAAGAATACTGAAGCCCTTTACAATTTCAATGAGGTATATAATAGTTATTTGCTTTGGTAAATGGAAAAATATCAGTAAAATATTCACCCTATTAGTTATTTGTTTAATGGCTGATACAAAATTGAGTTTACTGCCTTAGGTAAGATGAAAATTAGAATTTTTGATTTAAAACTCTGTTTTTTAAAGATATTTAATATTATAAATCAGTAGGGCTCTGAAGTATGTTTTCCTTGATTGATTAATTTTACTCATTGAGAAAACTATTTATTGAGAAGCTACCATGTGGCAAGAACTGTTCCAGATGCTGAGATTACCAGTAGTAGAAAAAAAAAATACCAAACAACCCCATCAAGAAATGGGCAATGGAAATGAACAGAAACTTCTCCAAAGAAGACAGAATAATGACCAGCAAACATATAAAAAAACACTCAACATCTCTAAACATTAGAGAAATGCAAATCAAAACCACAATGAGATTCCACCTAACCCCAGTGAGAATGACCTGTATCAAGAAATCCTCAAACAACAAATGTTGGTGAGGATGTGGAGAGACAGGACCACTCTTACACTGCTGGTGGGACTGCAAATTAGTGCAACTTTTGTGGAAAACAATTTGGAGATACCTCAAACAGCTAGAAATAGAAATACCATTCGACCCAGCAATAGCATTGTTAGGCATCTACCCAAAAGAGCATAAGACATTCTATTATAAAGACATCAGCACCCGAATGTTTATGGCAGCACAATTCACTATTGCAAGGACATGGAAACAACTCAAGTGCCCATCAATTCATGAGTGGATAATCAAAATTTGGTATATGTTCACAATGAAATATTACTCAATTCTAAGAAACAACAGTGAGCTAGCCCCGCTAATACTACCCTGGATTAAGCTTAAGCCCGTTATCCAAAGTGAGGCGACACAAGATCAGGAAAATGGGCTCCACATGTACTCACCATCAAATTGGTACTGACTGATTAAAACTATGGTGCTCAAATGGTGGTAGTGTTCACCAGGGATTCGGGGTGGTGGGGGGGACCCACATCTTAGGGATGTGGTGAGCATCGTGGAGGAGAAGGGCATACCTCTAACCCTTCTTAGGGAGAGGCAAAGATATAAAATGTAACCAAAATGTCAAAAAAAACCCACAAACTTTTATCAGGTGGCGGGCAGGTGGGAGGGGGGAGGAGGGGATGGGTGTATACTTACATAAAGAGTGCGATGAGCACCACCTGGAGGATGGATGCGCTAGAAGCTCTGATTCGACAGGGTGTGGTGGGGTGTGGGGGGGTAAGGGCAATATATGTAACCTTAACAATATTTGTACCCCCATAATATGATGAAATAAAAAAATTTGCACATATTCAAAAAAATAAAATACCAACACATCCTCCCCCAAAATCAATATTTTGATAAAGCTTATATTTAAATAATTCAAGGCAATAAAATATATATGTAAAATTTGTAGTATATTTTTTAAATAATGATTGCAAAAAATAAAAAAGAAAAGAGAAAAAAGAAAAAAAGAGTGAAGGTGCAGTTATGAACAGAGTGGGATCAGAGAAAGAACCATTGAGAAAGTGAGCCTTCTTGGTGGTGGAAGGTACAGATAAAAGGGCCCAAAGGCGGACATGTGTCCTGCAGGCTCTAAGAACACCAAATCCGCCTGTGTGGCTGTTGCACATCATAAACACTGGGAGAGAGCAGCAGGAGATGAGGTCAGAAAGGTAGTGGGGCAGGGTTGAGAGGTGGAAAGTCAGGGGCAATGAAGGGTAATGGGGATGGAGCTTTGGGAGCAAATTGTGAGTCTTACAGAGATTTTTGTTTTATTCAGTGATTATGAGAAATTGTTGGCAAATTTTAAGCAGAAGAACGGTTATTGACTGACTCCAATTTTAATAAACTCACTTGGACCACAGTTAGGAGAATACTACAGCACCCTGAAACCAGGTGAAAAATGATAGTGGCTCAGACCACGGTGGTAAAAGTGAGTGGAGAAAATAGGCTCATCTGGGGCTAAATTTTGACAATGGAAACTTTTGTATTGGTAAAAGGAAAGTGAGGAATCAAAATTGACTCCATGGGTTTTGCCCTGTGCAAGTGGAAGCAAAAGAAGAAAGTAAGAATAATAAGTTACAGATTTTTTTCTTTTAACCAACATTGTTAAACACAACTGTAAAATGAATAAAAATACATAACTTCTCCTGCCATGCCTCATGCATCATGTTGGGACAAGCAGTCAGAGTTCTTGAATCAATAATCGTTTTGATTATACCGTTCCAGAGAAACAATGTATAAAAACATATTCCAGTGCAATTTCTATGTAATCTGTTCCTCCTGTCCCATCAAGTGTGACAGTGTATTATTATGTATTGACAGAAAACATCAATATGGATGATGTTAGACAGTGGGAGGAAAGCATTTTGGTGTGCTGGTTTTGTCTTTATAATAACAGCATTGATCTGTATTTCAGCTTGCTTGTTTTCAGCAACTCACAGTTAATTTGTCCAGATCCACATTGGTATGAGCATAATATGGTGAGTGTCAGATGGGATCTGCTCTGCAACCTAATGCTTTTTGTCAATTGTGAATTAATTATTAAACTGATTTGTCCTTTGTTCAGAGCTCTGCAAATGTTAGTAAATCAGTATCTGCTCAAACTTTTAGTAGAATTGATGTGATAATAAGCATCCTCTTTTTGGTTTGCTTACTTTCCTCTTCCCAGAAAATAAACTATTATGGTACTTTTATGGCCTTGGGATTACCGTTTACTCAAGTTTAAAATTTACTCAAAATGAATTGTCTGCTTAGCGATTTTCATATTTTACATCTCTTCTTCATTTGAAATTTTAACATGCTTCTTTAAATAATGTGAAGGCTTCCATCCTATTCTTGGGTCACCAAATCACGGTAATGAGGAGGAAAAAAAGGGACTTTGGAAAATAAATTCAATCAAATAATATTCAAATTTCTTATCTAGGTCTTTGAATTGAAAATACCTAGTGATAAAGACTCTCTCTCCTTGACCTAACTTTAATTAGACTCTTCTAAGCTCTCTGCTGGACTAAGCCAAACCTTGGTCTTCCCTCTATGTCCTTATAGAATCCAGTTTGAGTAAGAATCTTACTAAATCCATTTAGCAAAGAATTCCCCACCCTTGGGATCTGACCCCCTTCCATACCTGATGAAATTCTTCATCCACTACACTTGATATCTTCTCATCCTGACCTGCTTTCAGCAAGAATTCTGTTGTTGATATAGCAAGAAGCTCTCTTACCCCTGATATTTCCTCTTAATTATTTTCTATTCACTGACCCTCCATGCTGCTCCTTGGATGTAAATTCCTATTTGCTCTTAATGGAGTCACCAAAGATGAGACTAATCTCTCTCTTCTACCTCAAGACGCCATTGCAATGGTCCCATTGAGATAAAAGTCCTCCTTGCCTTCTTTAACAAGTCTCATGAATAATATTATTTTCGTTAACATTACTACACAGGCTTATAATGAGCGTTTAACAAGATAACATGCATAGAATTCCTAATAGAGGACCTGGCTTTAGTTTCTGCCAACTGTATTGTCAGTGTGCCTGTTGGGTTGGAATTGGAGGCCAGTTGTGTGCCCTTTAAATCAAGTCATTTCCCTTTAGAGGTGACAGAGGGCATGATGTCTATTTAAACACAGTTGGTGACAAAACAGCTAGGGATTTAGTAAAATTACTAACTGAATTGGTACAAAATCAGCACATTTTATTAATTGTTATAGGAATGATTATATTAAAAATCATTATTGCAATATTCACCCGATCCATTCATCGTCTATAGAAAAAACCTATAAGGAAAGCTGTACATTAAAGAAATTTGCATTTCCCAGTTAAAAGCTGAAGATTTTTATATCCTTCTGGGTTTGGGCACTTTGGTTTTTTTATAGTATATTGGCTGAATTTGAATGAAATTAGAAGTCCAGAAGGCTGAGAGGGCCATGTAAAATTTCAAAGTAGCTGAAGTATTATACAAACTGGTCTTGCAGAAGTTATACAAAACAGCCTGGCTTCCCAGTTCATACACATGAGTGTGACAAGCAGAAAATTAGACACCTGGCAGCTACAAGTGTTTTCATTTTATGTTTTTAGATACATGGCCAAGATTACTTTGTGACTGCCAAATTGCTACCTTAATTTAAAAGCAGAGGCACACATTAGATTTTTACTACCTAGAAAATCATGTTCAATCTTTGCTTGAAAGCGTCTTCATTAGCAGAGAGAAAGAAAAACAAAATCTTTCTTATCAGAATTACCTTCTCATCCATTTTGTAGAGCTCAGACCTTGAGAAGTGTCTGACAATACTACTAAACCCTAGGAATAGCTCCTTGTCTTTGAGATGTTAATTTCATTGCTGGAAGCCTATTAGGGCAAAGAGTATAACTGAATGGCTGGGGTTGATGCAGTTATTTGCTCACCTAATGGTGATAAGTGAAAGTCAAACTTCTGGGGTTTTTTTGTTGCTGTTGTTGTTTCGTTTTCCATTTTATTTATACGATAGTTTTATGAGGCTTTCCCACTAGATACAATCCTCAGATTCAACACGGGATGGAAAAGAAGGTGTCATAAAAATTTTGGCAAGGTAGATCAAAACTCTATACAAGATATACCTAATTCTAGCATCCATCTCAAAGAAAACATAAAAAAGCACAGTGCATTTGAGCTAAACAATTCCCAAGAGGCAAATATGGTACTCATTTTTTTGCTCCAAGGTAGTCAGTCAGAATTTAATGATAGAGCATCTGAATATAAAGAAAAGAAAACTGGAGACAAAAATCTGAAAATTGTATCTCATTGTTTGTTAGCAAAATAGGTCCCTGAAAAGAAATGGGCTTAGGGCCCACTTTCTGAAAGAAGTTTTTTTCTGTTTTGGTTGTTGTTGTTTTTATTGTTACATTTTCAGGTTTATTTAAACTAACCAATGAAGACATGAATTTGGCTAAGCAAAGACAAATATGCTTGGAGCTTTTGGGTGCTTCCTCATTTGTTCATACAGTTGTTTGCTATTCATTTTCTTTCCTACATAGTGTTACGATGTCCTAGTCTATTAAGGCTTCTATAATAACATACCATAGACTAGGAGGCTTATACACAATAAATTTATTTCTCACAGTTCTGGAGGCTGTGAAGTCCAAGATCAAAGTACCAGGCAATTTGGTGCCTGGTGAGGTCCTGTTTCCCAGTTCATAGAACATTTTCACTGTGTCCTCACATGGTGGAAGGGGCAAGGCCCTTTGGGGCCTCTTTTATAAGAGCACTAATCCCATTCCTTATGGCTCTGTCCTCATGACCTAACTATCTCTCAAAAGGTCCCCCTCCTAATCCCACTGATTTACAAATTTGGGGAGAAGGGAGGTGTCTTCAGTAATTTGTAATATCTGTTGCTCAGTATTGGCCCTGTCTTGGTTGCATTAACAATGATGAATATCAGGGAAAAAAGATAGAGCCAAAAAGTCAGCTCTGGGCCATTGTACCCAAAGACAAATTATCTTGAAACTACCCCTTAAAAATAAAGGGGCTCAAGTCAAGAACTGATGCAAGGGCCTAGCTAAAGATAATGATAATAATTAGCCACTGTCCCCTTTTTTGCTTCTCTATAATTGCCACTCTGGAGTCACATAGCTGGAGGTCATAAAGATTCTTAGCTTCCTCCATAGAAAAGCACTCTTTTGGAACCCAAAGGCAGTTTTCCAGATATCTTCCAGGTCCTGCATTCCAGCAGATTGGCTAACTCACCCTGCCCCATGGTGCATTCCAAGGAACTGATGGTTCTGCCTCGAACCCAGCCAATTAGCAAACCTAATTGCCTAATCCTTTGCCTTACCAAACTATCCTTAAAAACCCTGTCTTCCAAATTTTTGAGGAGGCAGTTTTGAGAAATCCCTCCTATCTCCCCACTTAACACTATATGGAATTAAACTCTTTCTCTGATGTAAATCTTTCTGTCTCAGTGTACTGGTTTCCTCTTGGGCAGTGGACAAATGAACCTGGTTGGGCAGCAATAATCTTAGAAAGACTATTCAAAAGTGAGACCCTTATCAGACAAGCTCTGCTTAAGTTTATCAGAATTGGCCATAATTGATCTCTCTACTAGAGAGAAATGGGACTAGCTTTTGGAGAGTGAGCAAGATGAAATGAGGGCTGATAGCCACTCTTTCTGGCAACATGTAGGGAAGAACTATGGAGGGCTAATAAGTTGACTAAGAAAATTGATGGAGAGATTTCAATTTAATAAACAATGTTTTAAAAAACTGGCAGGCTTATTTCATCACCAGTGTGTTGGACCAAAACATAACATGAAGGGGGAAGACTATTAGTATCAAATTATGTAAAACAATTACCACCTCTACAGTAAACTCTGGTATTTTTTTTTTCCTTTTTTATCACCTTAAACATTGATATAATTCCAATGCAGGAACTGTCCAAGGTGATATTGGGTGACTCCTGGAACCCAAGGAAAGATTCTTGTATATTAAATTCTAAATTTTTTTCTTTTTTTTTTAAACAAGACTCAAAATTTTTATTTGTTTATGACCTGAAATGTATATGGAAGTTTCCTCATGAAAGTCTTATTTGTAGTTTGTATGTTTATTTAAACAATGAACTTTTTTCTTTTTAATGATTAGGTGATGTTTTTATTTTTCTCATATTTCTTTTCTCTCACCTCTACATTCAGCTAATACCTTAAAACTTCTGATATGGCCAAAGGTACCATATTTGTTTATTTTACTAATGTCCTTTAATTCCATACAGAACAGGGACCTCTAGAGAGCAGAGTCTGCATCTTTTTTCATTTTGTGTCCTAGCATCTATTACCATGCTTCATATATAGTCTTTTGGTATCAATTCCTTTCTAACTAGAAGCAAAGAAGACCAGGGGCCAAGGCCTTGAGCATCCTCCTCCACTAACCCATCATCCCTTGCCCATGCCACTTCCAGATTTTCTTTCTTTAAAGTCATTATCATTTTTCATATACCTGCTTATAAACCTATCAAGTTAAATGCAGGTTTACCTCAGAGACAATGAATATTCAGTTCTTGATAAGCACTATAAAGTGAATATTGTAGTAAAATGAGACATGAATTTTTAGGTTTCCCAGTGCATATAAAAATTATGCTTACACTATACTGTAGTCTATTAAGTGTAGCAGTAGCATTATGTCTAAAAACAATGTACACATCTTAACTTAAAAATGTTTTGTTGCTAAAGAGTGCTAACAATCATCTGAGTCATATCTTTTTGCTGATGGAGGGTCTTGATGTTCATGACTGCTGACTGCTAAAGGTTGGGGTGGCTATAGATATTTCTTAAAATAAGACAGCAGTGAAGTATGCTGCATGCATTGACTCTTCCTTTCATAAAATATTTCTCTGTAGCATGCAATGATTTTGATAGCATTTTCCCCATTCAAAATTGCTGCCATTCCTTTCAAATCCTGCCACTGCTTCATCCATTAAATGTATGTAATATTCCAAGTCCTGTGTTGTGATTTCAACAATCTTCACAGCATCCTCACCAGGAGTAGATTTAATCTCAAAAAATCACTTTTTATTCTCTTCCATAAGAAGCCACTCCTCATCTTGTCATGAGATTGAAGCAGTTTAGTCACATCTTCAGGCTCCCTTTCTAGTTCTAGTTCTTTTAATGTTTCTACCATAACTGCATTTCTTCCACTGAAGTCTTCAATCACTCAAAGCCATCTGTAAGGGTTGGAATCAACAACTTCCAAATTCCTGTTAATGCAGATATTTTCACCTCCTCCCATGAGTCACAAATGTTCTTAATAGCACCTAGAATGAATCCTTACCAGAAGGTTTTCAATGAAATTTTCTCAGATCCATCAGGACAATCAGTATCTGTGGCAGCTATAGCTTTACAAAATGTGTTTTGTACATAATAAGACTTGAAATTTGAAATTACTCTTTTATCATGGGCTGCAGAATGGATGTTGTGTTTTTTTCTGAACAGTAGGTCTCAACAGTGGACTTAACATATTCAGCAAGCTATGCTTTAACAGATGTGCTGTCATCCAGGCTTTGTTTCATTTATAGAGCACTGGCAGAGTAGATGTAACATAATTATTAAAGGCCCTAGGATATTCTAAATGGTGAATGAGCATTGGCTACAACTTAAACTCACCAGCTACAGGAGCCCCTATCAAGAGAGTCAGTCTGTACTTTGAAGCTTTGAAGCCAGGCATTGACTTTTTCTCTCTCGCTATGAAAGTCATAGAAGTCATATTTTTCCAATAGTAGGCTGTTTTGTCTACATTGAAAATATAATGTTTAGCGTAGTCTTTTAGTCAGTGATCTTAGCTAGATCTTCTGGATAACGTGTTACAACTTCTACATTCAGCACTTGATTCTTTATTTTCACTTTTATGTTATGGAGATGGTTTCTTTTCTTAAATCTCATGAACCAACCCCTGCTAGCTTCACATTTTTTCTCTGAAGCTTGCTCACTTCTTTCAGCCTTCATAAAATGGAAGAGAGTTAGGGCCTAGCTCTGGATTAGGTTTTGGCTTAAGGAAATGTTGTTTGTGGTTGATCTTCTATGTAGGGTGATAAAACTTTCTCTATATCAGCAAGAAAGCTGTTTAACTTTCTTATCATTTGTGTGTTCACTGGAGTAACACTTTTAATTTTCTTCAAGAACTTTTCCTTTGCATTCACAATTTGGCTAATGGTTTGACATAAGAGCCCTAGCTTTCAGTCTATTTCCACTTTCAATATGCCTTCCTTGCTAAGCTTAGTCATTTCTAGCTTTTGATTTAAAGTGAGAGAGTCCTTTCACTGGAGCACTTAGATGCCATTGTAAGGTTATCAATTCGCCTAACTTCAATATTTTTGTGTCTCAGGAAATAGAGAGGCCTGAGGAGAGGGAGAGAAATGGGGAACAACTAGTCATTGTAGTAGTTAAAGCACACATTTCATCAATTGATTAAGTTTGCCATCTTATCTGGTGCACTTCATAGTATCCCAAAACAATTAGAGTGGTAACAACAAAGATCACTGATCACAAATCACCATACCAGATATAATAATAATGGAAACATTTGAACTATTGTGAGAATTACTAAAATGTGACAGAGACACAAAGTGAGCACACATGTTGGAAAAATGGTGCCAATACACTTGCTCAAAGCAAATAAAAATAACAATATCTGCAGAGCTCAATAAAATAAAATGAAATAAAAATAAACATATGCTTGTATGAGCATTTTCCTTCATATGTTTATTAATTTATTTTTATTCTAATTTATTTTAAATATTTCCATATGTAATCAAATGGGGAAGAGTAGAAACAAAAATTAAACTAGTAAAATATGAACCAAATATAAATTTTATTAACTAGCACACAAAAACTTTGTAACTAGTCTACAAATTATCTCACACTTCTCCCATGAATGAAGACTCCAGTTTATGTAATGTTCCTCAAATATGCTTTGCATTCTCTTATATTTCTGCTTTGGCTGATATCATTCCCTTTGTCTGGAGTTCATCCCTCTGCCTCTATCTATGGGACCACAATTATCTTTTGGACAGCTACTCAAATGCCACTATGTTTATGAAATTATAGCTATCATGGTTGAAAAGTATTTCTTCCTTCAAAGGGTTCATGATGGCTTTCATAGTACTTTTTAATGTAATTCTTATATGATAAATCCTTGTTATATTAATATTTACAAAGCAGCTTTTCTTTCTAAAAATAAAATGCTCCTGATGAGTGGAAAGTATAATTTGCACACTGTAAAATTTCAATGGAAGTTGAAATGAATAAATGAATGAATCAATCAAAGTATCAATAGGAGAGGTTTTTCATAGTCATTTCTTAGTTGAAAATATGTATATTAGAATGGCAAGGTAATTTTTGGGAAAAAAAACCTGAAAGAAGGTTTAGCAGAGAATTCATATATATGATTAGGTATAGTCACTGCCTATGTGCTCTAAAGCTATTTTTTATTTGCAAATATAATCAATAATGTACAGTTTTTATTAAAACTGATGTATACAACACTTTGTTTGAATTTTCTAAATATTTGTTTTCCCTCAAATGAGATATGGTTGAGATAATTAAAGCAATGCTATTTTGTGCAGTTTAAGAAACATAGACCTTTTATTTATTATAAGAATATCCTTCCTTTACTTTATTTTGAACAAATAATACTAAATGCAACTAGAGAAATAGCCCCAAACGTTGATCTTAATTGTGTTGAAGTTTCACAAAAGGTTTAATCTGCATTCATTTTAAATTGTAGTAACACTATTTACTAGTTCACTTGTGACTACCTAAAGCACATTACTAACTGCCTTGACTTAAAGAAGTATAGAATTTGGAGTTTTTTATGGCTATAATAGACATTAAACAACTTTAAAATATTATTTAGAGTCTTTTAAAAGTCTTTAACATTTACAAGAATGTCTCACTTTGCACTAATATAACTCATTTTCAGTCTGTAAATGGTTCAAATGGTTTTAGTCCCATATTGTATGTCTCTTTAGGAAGTCCACTGGTCCCTCAAAGGCAATATACATAATGAAATAGAAATTTCAATGACTTTTTTCCAGAACTGTGGAACAATTTAGTAGTATCTAGAAAATGAAAATCAATAGACTGTTTGGTAGCCATATGAAACTTGTTAAAATTTGGCCAACTTATAACTTACTGCAATTCTCCCTGTAAAATACTCTCTAGTATTTTTTAAAGACGTCTTTATTTTTGCTTTGAAACACTCAAAAATCTCTACTCTACATTTTCTATTTTATCTCTACTGAATAGTTCAAAATGTTCCAATTCAAAATCATATCTAAATATTGTTGAAAGGTCAGGATGGGATATGTTTAAGGGATAAAAAGAAGAATATGAATGATGATAACAGCAATACTAATGCCAACTACAGTAAAAACTACCAGGTTATTGTGCAATAAAACATTGAGTATACATCGAGTTCTGTAGTTATTAGGTGATTATTTTACATACCCTAGCTCACTGTGTATTGCTGATCACATGGGGAGGTAGCTTTTATTTTTTTTTCTTGTCTTATTTATTTATTTAGACAGGATTTTACTGTGTTGCCCAGACTGGCATGGAACTCCCAGGCTCAAGCCATTCTCCCACTTCAGCCCCCTGAGTATTATTAGCATGATTATCCCTTGTCTACAGACGAAGAAACTAAGGTTCAATGAGGCTGAATATCTTGACTAATTAGATGCCAATTAAATAGCAGAAATAAAATTCAAACTCAGGCCTAACAGACCCTAGGTCATAGGCACATGTCAAGTATGCAATATTATATAACCTATTCATTCATTCACTCACTCAGTCATTAAAAGTCTGAGTTTTTAATATATATATCAGGCACTCTGTAAAAGCCTGAGAGGAAAACAATAAAGAGAGAAAATCCATACTCAAGTTCAATTTAGTTCAGGAGAACCTTATTCGTTATTTACTACATACTAGTAATAATATCATGTGAGACACTACTAATACTTAAATAGATCATTAAAAATCATAAATTCAATAATATAATATGCTCAAGATGCTATAAAAGGACAAGGAGAGATGGAAGATAGAAAGACTTAAAGAAAGGACTTTTTGATAAAGGGCTTTTGATTGGAGTTAAGTAATATCACATTGTGGTTTCGATTTGCATTTCCCTGATGATTAGAGATGTTCAGTATTTTTTCATATGTTTCTTGTCCATTAGTCTATCTTCTTTTTAAAAGTTTCTGTTCATGTCCTTTGCCCACTTATTAATGGAGTTTTTTGATTTTTTTCTTGTTGATTTTCCTGAGTTCTATATAAATTTTAGTTATCAGCCCTTTATCGATGTGTGCCATACAAATATTTTCTCCAATGTTGTAGGTTGTCTATTCACTCTTGTGATAGTTTCCTTGGCTGTGCAGAAGTTTTTTAATTTGATCAGGTCACATTTATTTATTTTTATTGGTGCTGTGATTTCATTTGGGGTCTTCTTTATAAATTCTTTACATAGGCTGATGTCTATAAGAGTTTTTCCAGCACTTTTCCTAGAATTCTTATGGCATCATGCCTTAAGTATAACTCTGTTATCCCTCCTGAGTTGATTTTTGTGAGAGGTAAGAGGTGTAGATCTCATTTCAGTCTTTTACATGTGGCTATCCAATTTTCCCATTTATTGAATAAGAGATTCTTTTCCCCAGTGTATGTTTTTGTCTGCTTTGTCAAAAATCAGATGGTTATATGAAGATGGTTTTATATCTGGGTTCTCAGTCTTGTTCCACTGGTCTATGTCTCTGTTCTTGTTCCATTACCACACTGTTTTGGTTATTATTGCCTTGCAGTATAGCTTGAAGTCTGGTGAATGGATGCCTCCCAATTTGTTCTTTAGTTTAATGGCTATACAGGTCTTCTCTGGTTCCATATGAAGTGTAGAATTATTTGTGCTAGATCTGAGAAAAATCATGTTGACATTTTAATAGGAATTGCATTGAATCTGTATATCACTTTCAGTAGTATAGACATTTTCACAATGTCGATACTGCTGATTCATGAGTGTTGAATGGTTTCCCCATCTGTTTTTGTCCTCTGCTATTTCCTTCCTCAGTGTTTCATAGTTCTCCCTGTAGAGGTCTTACACCTCCTCAGTAAAATATATTCCTAGGTATTTCATTTTCTTTGTTGCTATTGTGAAAGGCATTGAGTCTTTGATTTGGTTCTTACTTTGACTATTGTTGTTATATATGGATGCTACTGATTTGTGTATATTGATTTTGCAACCTGAGATTTTGCTGAACTTATTTATCAATTCCAGCAGTCTCATGGCAGAATCTTTGGGATTTTCTAGATATAAGATCATATCATCAGCAAAGAGTGATAGTTTGACTGTTTCTGCACCTATTTGGATGCCCTTCTCTTGTTTCTGATTGCTCTGGCCAGGACTACCAGCATTATGTTGAGTAAAAGTGGTGGTAGAGGGCGCCCTTTTCTGGTTTCAGTTCTAAGCAGCAATGCTTTCAATTTTTCAGTATGATGTTGGCTGTGGATTTGTCATATATGGCTTTTATCATTTTAAGGCAAGTTCCACCTATGCCTATTTTGTTAAGTATTCTATCACATAAGGATGCTGAATTTTGTCAAATGCTTTTTCTGCATCTATTGAGGAGATCATGTAGACAAATGTTGGCATGGATGTGCTGAGATAGGAACACTCACACACTGCTGGTAGGACTGCAAACTAATACAAACTCTATGGATATTACTATGGGGATATCTCAAAGAACTAAAAGTAGGACTAGCCTTTGATCCAGCAGTCCCACTACTGGGTATCTATCCAAAGGAAAAAAAAGACATTCTATAAAAAGGGCATCTGCATTAGAATGTTTATAGCAGCACAATTCATAATTGCAATGATGTGGAAACAACCCAAGTGCCCATCAATACATGAATGGATTAACAAAATGTGGTATAGATATAACATGGAGTATTACTCAGCCATAAAAATAATGATGAACTGCCTATTGTATTATCCCTGATGGAGCTGGAGCCCTTACTTCTAAGTGAAGTTTCACAAGAATGGAAAAACAAACACCGTATCTGCTCACCATTTAAATTGGTACTAATTTATCAACACTAATGCGCACATATGGGAAGTAACATTCATAGATTACCAAGCAGTTGGGAGTGGGGTGGGGGGGACAGATAAATTCACACCTAACAGATGCAATGCATGCTATCTGGGAGATGGGCACACTTATTGGGCAGTGCAAAGGCAATTTATATAACCCAGGGGTTCGTATACTCATAGTACTCCAAAATAAAAAAAAATTAATAAAAAAATAAAGATATGAGGAAATGGATGGCTATTGAATTGAGTTTTAAAAGAAACTATTAAAGCAGAACAGGGATGGAGCTTCCTAACAGATATGATAGCACATGCAGTGATAGTGGGTTGAGAATATATGTATATAAGCACTTCATGTTACTTAATACAGAACATAAGATGAAGCTGGAGAAACAGACAGGACTGCATATTAGAGAAAGTTTTATCTGCCCAAACATACAAGGCTATTACATACCTCAGTCTTTGCTCAGATTTTCCCTTTTTATTGAACTGTGTCTCAAATCCTCCGTTGTATCAACTGTGAACTTTACCTCTTAGAATCCAAAGAGCCTAACACATAAGATTATAGACTCTAGAACCCTGCTAGCTGGGTAAAAATCTCAGTGAAGCCACTAACTAGCTGTGTGATCTGGGACTAGTCTTCTTCACTTTGTTCATTTATCATGTGAGGTTACTTTTACATTAAAGTAACTAATAAATATTATTATTAAATTTTCTTAAAGCTCCAAATCCTGTATAAAGCTTTCTACTATTCCTGAGAATTATTTGCTTACTTATTTGTGTCTCCACTTCAACATATATGTAATAAACACAAAATAAAAGTAATTGAATAAAAGAATGGAAATGTGCTTTAATGGTATGTAAAGTGCTGAATATTTAGAGGCTTAATATTTTTTCTCAAACAATTGAAATCAGTATATAATCTGGGCTATCCCTTTAATATCTCAGAAATAGTATGACATATCGTATATACTTTGCATATTTAATTATATAAATACGCATAAATACAATGAAACAGTTAAAAGAATTATCTTGAACTTGTACATAGCAGCTAAAGAATTTTAAGCTGGGTAGTTCTTTCATTTATTTTGGCAAAAACTGATTATAATCATAAAATTATTTTCATGAAAAATAAGAAACATCAGATTTATTGCATGAAATACTGTCTTGTGGAAACACTTTTCATATTTTAAAGTAAGAAAGCATTATCCCTCAATGAACAGTTGCAAAATTATACAGAGAAAACAATTCTGAACTGGTCAAAATCTCATTAAAATTGTATGAGGAGAATTATGTATGCCCCATTTACAATTTTTCTTTATAGCATAATATCAAGTAATCCGTGATTTGAGAGCACACTTTAGTTTTATCCTAGACCTACTTGACCTTGTAAGTGTTTCTTGATTTTAAAGGATGACATTTAATTAAAACTGCCTTGCTGAAGTATGGTAATTATTGGTGCAGATAAAAGAGATTTACAGAAACTCAAGCCAGTGGATTGGTAAGAGCAACACAGATTTTTCTTAACATCAGGATGTATCATTTGCAAAATGTGATATACTATCTAGCTTTGTATCATTTAAAAGCACATCAAGTTTACTGGTTGAATTAGCACACATGATTGTGAAAGAGGCATTTCAATTAAGCCCAAAGTCAAACAGACTTCAAAAATTTTCCACCTTTATTTGAAATGCTGTGCATAAAATTATTCAAGCATTATGTTGAAGAATGAGAACTCATGGAGTATGAAATCGGACCCAAATCTCTCCCTTTAATAGATGATATCTTTCCTTCTTCATAGTTTGCTACTCTTCAACGAATGACATTTAGTAATATGTCTGAGTAATTACTGAGTTTACTGCTCATTACCTCTTTAAAAATCCAAGGAAATACTAAACACACTTTGGTTCTTTTATAAGAAAATAATTTTCATTATAAAGGTTAAAACAAAATAAGTGATTTTTTATTTTTACTTCGGTAGCTTAGCTGCTGATTATTTGTTATATCAAACTTATGATTACCCTTTCAAGTATATTTGTGCAGATTGTCAAAAAAACTATTAATAAAATAACTTAAAAAGATGATATATTTCTTTTACATGAAAAAATGATTTTAGAATTTCTTCAAAATAACACTTTAGTAGCAAGAGTTCTCCTAATAAAATTATATCTTATTTATTTTCCAGAAGAGTATGAAAGTTACTCTCCACTTCCATATTCATAATTAAAGATGTTATGGAAAATTAGGCACACATATCGACTCTATATATTTGATGTGTGAAATCTAAGATAATATTACTATTTTCCAGTTTGATATTCTCCTAAGATCACAAACAAAATTATTTTAAACAGTTTTTCCTTGTGTGTATATTTTTGGTAGCTAATATCACTCCAAAGTAAAATATTACCATTTTTGTTTAGTCAATTTTACTCTTATGGACATTGTTTTATTAGTATTCACATTAGTCTATTTTAACAGATTCTACATATTGAAATAGTACTTCATAATCATTTATTGTTGACACCAAGATAGCAGGTGTCTAGCATATTTTATTCTGAATTGGTACCAATGTATAATGAATTTCCTGGTCCTTGAGGTATTTAATGGCTGTTTTCAGAATCACTCTAATGACAAAGATGATAAATGGGTTTTAAATAACTTTAGCTAATTGTATCTTTTCTTATTTCAATAAAGATGACATATATCATTTTGCCTACATAGATCCTAGGTTCTTACAATCATTCCAATTGACTCCTATAATCTGGAAGTTGGATTGAAGAGAACCCTACTTTGTTAGAGTGAAACTTTAGATGTGGATGGATTAGTCACTTTAATGTGTTCATATCTTACAGGAACAGGTTTTGATTTCATTTTGTAACTGGAAAGCACAACTTTGTCTCCTAGAATTGTAACCCTGAATATTAAAAAAGCCTTTATTTGATGTTATAAATATGACCATGTTGATGATGATGATTAAGATCACATTTTAAGATACTCAGGATCAATAATAACCCTAAGTACTTTGAGGTTCAAATTATAAAAAGGAAGAAAAGATCCACACTTCAGGCAAAATCTATCTCTTTTCTTTAACATTTATGTAACATGTTCAGGGCAGTCAAAAATGGAATCGGTTGAATAACAAGGAATGTGTGGTATTTAAGCAGATTCTCATCTACTCTTTTCACCACAAAATATGAGGCACAATAGAAAATGCTTCAGTTAGAGTATCCTTTTGCATAAATTTATTGGATGATTACTGTTTTCCAAGGAATGAGGTACATTTAATTTCTACTCCTCAAATCTTCTAACCACATTCACATTCCAAACAACTTTTGGCAACAAAATTGACTTTTATTTTTGGTTCTGCTAAGTAAAAAAAGGAGATATACAGAAAGTAAAACTTAACTATTTCTTATATTTTAAAAATTCTATTTTTCTTTTCTTTGTTTTAGATTAATAATTTTAAAATATAAATATTTTAATATATGATTTAAAAATTTCAACTTAGAAAACCTTTCCCCCCCTATTTTTAGAAGAGGAAATTGAGATTCAAAGAGATTTAAACTTACTTAATTACATACAGAACTATTTTTATACCCTAATCTTTTCATAAAGGATTTCTGAAAAGGAAATACACCTGGCTAAACGAAGATAAGAAAGGAAGGAAATGGGACATTCAGATGGGGGGTGGGATAAAATCAGCATCAAGATTTTTAGAACAAAGGAGTTGTGTGAGCTAGTAAACTAACAACAAGAAATCACTGAGGAGGAAATGAGGGAAGGTGTGGTAGAAAGAAGGTCTGGTGGAGCTTGATCCTGAATGGAGGAGACTCAAGGAGACTAATGAAGATGTCCTCCTTAGAAAGGTCAGTAGAGGGGAAGAAAGCATAAGTAAAGGCATAGAAATATATTCAGCTTGAAGAAAGGAAAGTTGAGAGCACACTCCCGCACACAAAATTAATCATACTTAATTTGCGTGGGGTGGCTCAGGCCTGTAATACTAGCACTTTAGGAGGCTGAGGTGGGAGGATAGCTTGAGGTCAGGAGTTCTAGACTAGCCTGAGCAAGAGTGAGACCTGCCTTTACTAAAAATAGAAACAGAGAAAATTAGTCAGATGTGGTGGCACATTCCTGTAATATCAGACACTTGGGAGGCTGAGGTAGAAGGATCCCTCGAGCCTAGGAGTTTGAGGTTACAGTGAGCTATGATGACACCACTGTACTCTAGCTGGTGTGATGGAGTGAGATGGTCTCAAAAAAAAAAAAACAAAATCAAAAACAAAAAAATTATCATACTTATAGTTAAGAGACTGAGCTACCTACAAAGGTATTCTGTACTACAGAAGAAGGAAATAATATGGGAATCAACTAGAGATGTTAAAACTGTTGCTAAGTTTTGGCAATAATTTATTGAATATCAACTGAGAATCAATTTAATTGACATGTAACTCTTCAACAGAATATAGATATCTTTTTTATTTTTTCACCAGCTTATTTTCAAAGAAAAAGCTGATGGAAACAGAATATGCTCTTTCAATAATGAGCCATGAGACCAAACATTGGAATTTTAATAATAATAGCTAGAAGTCATTGGTGCTACTATAAATGAGGGGTTTCTCATTCACTCAAATATTTATATTATATTATCTTTATGAAGTAGAAATTATTATTCCTTTTTTATAGATGATGAAACTAAATTTTGAAGAAGTGAAATAACATGTCCAATAACATGAGGACTATAGAATATAGTTCTCAAATGTCAGAACAACTAATAGAATTGGAATCTAGAGATATCTTATGACAATTCTTGTACTCTTTTCTCTATACTGTGCTGCTTTACCTATGTGATTTTTAAGACACTAGGGTCTTTAGAATCCCTTAAGGTCCTGTCAGGACTCAAGAGTCCCACCAGTAAGTTATAATAGAAATTCATCAACTGGGAAGTCTTTGCTTTCCACATTAATTGCTATAGACTTATTTTAAATTAATGTGTAGATATAAACAGAAACCCTGGTGTTATATTTTGAATAATGGTTGTTGAGAGAAAGTGTTCTCTCTTCAAGGAGAAATGCAGATTCCTTGGTGGTTTTGAGGTTTCAGTAGATGAAGTCAACTTTTTGGTAACATTTAAGAGATTAAAATAGACTTTTCTTGGGTACCATTAAACCAACAGTCATATTTGAGAAAGATCAATTAAATAGGAACTTGATCTCTGACATGGGTGGATTCTTGACCCTTAACAAAAGATACATAGATGGACTTTTGAAGAACTACAAATACTTAGTGCAGAAATAAATCATTTGGTTGTCTTGCTTCTATTATGTTGGTCTAGATTAGAAGGTATAGATTCCATTCAGAGCTCTAAACTCCATCACAATATTAGACCCTATTTTACCATTGGGGAGATGACTCGGGAAGAAAGTGAATTGGAAAATTATCCATCACTGATACAGAATTGAGGATAATCAATCAACTGTCTATAATTCCAGCAAAACAGTAAGAATAGTACTTAACTGTTTGGGGACACTACTGGGTAAGTTGACAGTAAATCAGAAAGAACAAACCCAGGTTATAAGATAGTAGGAAACAGAAAAGTTATTACTGGCTATTTCTAAGATTCTTAAAACTATTCTTAGTGGCTCATTTTTCCAGAATTCTGAAAAGCCAAGAAGCAATATTTCAAAGTCTACATGAAAAGGAGTAAATCAACTTAGCAGTTGAAAGACAATAGTTACTCAAAAATGAGTACTGGTAAAAAATATATATATATATATATATGTGTGTATATATATATATATATATATAAAATAAATGAATTCTGGGATTCAGGGCAGATAAAAAAGTCATCTGAGGAATAGGCAAGCCAGCATTGAGCAAGGGAAAATCTTGCATCTAGAGGTGGGATTTCTATCTTTTTGTCCAGGCAAGAAGATATATTTCGGGCAAAAAGACCTCTACATTGGTGTCTTCAATGCTCCCACCAGTGTCTATGATAAAGGTTAGATATAAAAATATACCATGCTGTAACCTGTGATAGAGGATGGGAGAAAAGCAGAGACCTAACAGCATTCAGTGCTCCAGCATCAACTTTAGAGCACATGGTAATGAAAAAGCAGTGATGTCAGGTTTCAGAGGTGGCAGGAGATGAGCATTTTAGACAGGCAATAACCACAACCAGGATCTGAGCAATAGAAGGGCAAAGCTAGGTAAGTAAACTAACAGTAAGCATCAGAGCCCAGGTGAACTCTATCCTGAATCCCTGTTGTATCTGAACAAGTGAAATCGACCTGACAAAGATGTTTTTCCCCCTTGTTACAACATTCGGCACAGCTGTTAGGAATTGTGTGATTTATCTGGGCAGGGAAAGGAGCTAGATTATTGGAGTTTTACCATCACATCTGAAAATATTGAATCATTTAGAGGATAATGATTTCCAAAAGCGGGTCCTGATCTGACACATTGTGTCTATATCAGAGCATGAACATACGTTGAAATGACTCATTAGATCCATTCTAATCACAGCAAGTCTTAGGAAACATTTTCAAATGAAAATATACAAGTAACTCATAATATTTTTTAATCAAGTCACTTTCTTCTGAGGAAAAAAGTGTGGGTATGGGGGAAAAAACAAATCCTTTGAAATCACCTTCTGAAATGAGTTCTGGTTCTGATAATAGTTTTGTGATCTTGACCTACTTACCTCTTTGACCTCTATCTAAAATGTTTGAATATGTAAAATGGGAGTATGTAATAGGCTGATTGCATTCTTGGTGTTTAACTGCTCATGGTTTTTAAGCTTCACCTCTTTCTCCTCACCTTCTACCCCACATCTTGGTAAGCTACTAAGAAAGCCTGCATACTTCTTCCTTTAGTTTAGTTAGGAAGTTCAAACCATGTAGGAACTATCACTCCAGCTCCAAACCCAAACCATCATAAAAACCTCAAGCCAGTTTTCTTTCTTTGCTTCTCAAACATGTTTTTGGACTCACCCTACTCTCCCCGAAAAGGCTCATTATGTGAGTAATAAAGCTTTTCATATCCTCTTGAGGGGTGTGTGTGTGTCTGTGTGTGATTATCAGTCTCAACATTTGAATTAAACTTTGGGTGAGGGAGATAATTTTACTTCTGTAGAGATGACCCTAACAGTTTGATTCAATAAAACCTTGCCACAATGCAATAACCTAAGCCTAAATTTCTACCAAGTAAAATAAAGTACGACTTTATACCATATAAAATTTCTAACAAATAAAAATATTTTATTACTGACAAGTTGATGACGATTTTTTTCTCTTCAATCTATACTATAGTATAAGGCACAAAACAAAGATAGTGAAAATTGCAATTGTTGATATACTGTGAAAGTTCTAATTAATTATGAGACCATCAGTTATAAACGCCTCCCAACAGAAGATAAGAGCTTTAGCCCTCTACTTTTTGAAAACATGGTTTAGGCCAAGGATGGGAGCCAACTGAGTATATTTTCATCCCATCACCTCAGGGAATGTTTCTGTGAGTGATTCAGAACTACCTATCTTGTAAGAGTTCTGTGAAGATTAAAGAAACAGTGTCTGGTCAAAGTAGCCCATTAATTAAAGTGTGTTTCCTCACATCTTCTCCCACCCTAATCCTAATTACCCAAAAGATATAGGCAATCCTGTGACTACAAACTCATAAATCTAGCTATCATAAGTGAATGAGGGAGTGGACAGCCAGGAAGTTTCTATGACTTTTAGGAATAACTTCTAAATAAAGAACATTATCTAGACTCTCATTTATAGTGGGTATAAGTCTATGATAATATTATTTCATGGAGGGAATAAGGAATTTAGATTTTACTAACTCCTTGAGTCTTGAGGGAATAGAGCTAATAAAGGTTATACAGCATCTCTCTAGGGAAGGAGATACAAATTCATAAATATCTACCCTTTAACTTTCTGAACAGCAGTTGTCTCAACACTCCCTTTAAAGGTCAAAGTCATGGGAATTGTCATAACAGAGTAAAGATTGCCGATTTTTAGACTCTAGTATTATTTGTTGGACAGCGAAATAGTTGCTAATCTTTCCTTTTAGTAAAACCCAGATGAATTACCAATATATAATGTATTAAGCACTAGGAGCAGTGATATTTAATAATTTTAATACATTGTTTCGAGATAGAAATAAGGTGACCTAATTCATGTTCATCAAACAGACTTTAAGCACTTCCTATTTGCTACATACTGTGACAGGGCCTGGTTAATGGGGTGGGAATGGAAGTTCTTGTGGAATTTGGAATCATTCCTCAAGCAATTTAAAATCTAGCAGCTAGGGGAGATTTGCCAAATAATTAATATCCTGAAGAATGCAGTAAGTGCTAAACAAAAGTATAGGCTCATAACGTGGATGAGAGGGAATAAAAAGAATTAGCATTTAACTTAGGGCCTGAAGAGTAAAGAACATTATAGTCTGAAGAAATAATGTAAGGAAAGGCCATAAAATATGGACTTCCACTAACTGCCTTGGAATGATAAGGTGTGTTGGGGAAAACGTGAAAAGAGATGATGCTGGAAAAAGTTTGTGGGGAGGATGTAGATGACATTGAGTAATAGATGAAGACATTTTTATTTTTTTAATATTTTCCTCTAATCTTATTGGGGATAACTGAAGATTTTTGGTAAAAAATTAAAACTTATTTTTGGAAGATAAATCTAAAGTAATAAAAGTAGTTGCATGAATGGATGTCTGTTAGGCCCAGTACATACTAAGTATGTCATTCTTATGGCAGAACTGTTTCTCCCCATCCAAGTGTTTCCATTCACGTGGATGCAGCTTCACTAGTGTATCTTCTCTGTATCTACTCATTCACTCGCTGTCTCAAGGGAGAAACCTGATCTGATTGTTGAACTCACAAAGACAAAGTAGGCAAGTGTAGCTCAATTACAGTTCTCTCTCTCTGCTTTCCTCGATGTGAGAAGCGCACTGGCAGCATGCATTCTCCTCACCTCTTCCAGGCCACAACCTCTGCAGGAGTGTGTGATGCCCCGATGAGGAGGGCTTTCCCAATCAGCATTTCCTGCAACCAATAATCTGAGTCTGTTTCATTCTGGGATTCAAAATTAGGAAGCCCACTTGACCACAGATAGAAGACACATTTTAAAATACCAGCTTAAAATAATAAAAATGATGTTTCAATTCCACATCTACTAAAGTTTTATAATTTCAAAATTGCCCCTGAACATGGTATAAAAATAAAAGCATTTCTTTTTCCAATGCCCCATCATTGGTTGGTTTCACAATGGATACAGAAACACCTTTATATATTTGATGCAAAGTATTAATCCCTTCTAAGATCTCATTTAATTCAATCCTCTGTACAAACGCAGAGATAAGTTTTATTATCTATATTTGAGAGTTGGCAAAATTGAACCTTAGAGAAGTTAAGCAATGTCTCAAAGGTCACTCTGAATGGATAAAAAAAAAATAGGAATTATCAGACTCAAAACCAGTGTTTTTTTAGCTATTACCATAAAATTATTTCTCTATTTATATATAAAAAACACATATAAATAAATACTTAAAAAATAGTAGACAAGAGCAAGCCAGCTATATTTTAATGGAATAAACTACAGAAATTAAGACTTGAAAGGATGGGCAAAAAATTAAAACAGAGGTGGCATCAATGGAAGTAGAAATTATTGGTATAAAATAAAGGGGACCTAGGAAAGAAATATTTGTGATATTGATTGCCATTATTGCTAAACAAAGTGAAGTTTATAACAAAAAATAATGATGATAAAATTAGCAGTGGGAAAAGTGAGTTTTAACTTGTGGATTAATATGTATTTATCAAGTAGAAAGTTAAATATGGATCAGGAGTCAAAGTGGAATTCGTAAACCATCATGATATGAGTCTATATATAAACTGGAAGACTCTATGATTTTTTCCGAGGAAAATATTGGTAAAGAAAAACATGAGTATACTTTGAGGTGCATTTATAGTTGGAGGTGTGGGAGACATAGAAGGACATTAAATAGGAAACAACAGAAAGGAAAGTAGAGGGCTGGAAAAGGAATTTCCATGGAAGTTAGGGTGAAAGAAACAAATGGTGAAGTACCCAAGAAGTACTTGGTACTGTATTCTAACGTTAGCTTAATTAATTCTCAGAAAAATTAGGAATATCATTGCTTTGGGCCCCTAAAGCATTTTTTGAATTCATTTAGGCTATAGTTACTTATGTATTCATTTACTCAGCAAATATTTAATAGTGTTTTGCTCTCCTGTCCATGCGGAATACAGGATAAAAATTATAGCAATTGCAATTGTATGGAATTACAGAAGTAAGACTAACTCTATCTACCAGGGGTGGAGAATTTTGGAAAAATGTAATAGAGTAGAAAATATTTTAGTAAGGCTTTGGCAGCTGGGAAGAGGGGGAAAAAGACATTTTAGTGTCTAGAATAGCATAAGTCAATACTCAGAGTTATGAAAGAATGTATAATTTTCCAAGCATGTTGGGTCTTGCAAGAGCACTGGAGCCATAGTTATAGGTACATACATGGACAGGAGAAGGATATGAAACTGGATAGGTTACTAAGGGCAATTTGTGAACAGCCTTTTACACAATATGACAGAGATTAGTGATGCCGTTGGTACCAGAAAACCATGAATATTTAAAAATAATTACCAGATACACTTTAGAAAGATAACTGTGGCAAAGCTCAGGAGAATGCATACAGAAGAATGTGTATGTATCAGGGAGTTAGAGAGGAGATTAGTTTGAAGGTTATTGTAATGGCATAGAGAAAAGATGGGGATTGTCTATATACTAAGTTGCTAACACTAGCATGAGAAGGAGCAAAAATGATGATTTTTTTTGGTAAAATTGATTTATATTTTTGAAGTACATTTGAAATGTGAAGTATGATATAGAGATTTGTCAACTTGTAAATTACATAAAGATAACTATAATTAATATTTTGTGTATTTCTTGCTGGTGTGTGTGCACATGCATGTGTGTATAATATATTTATTTATAAAACCATATATTAATATGAGCATATATATTATATATGTGCAAAATTATTTCTGATATTTACCTTCACATTATATAATAAGCATTTTCATACAGATTGACCTAATCTTCAAATCATGTTGGGACAATTTCATAGTATTAAACATCACTGCAATATATCATAATATATATAGCTATTGTTTGATATTTAGATTATTTACAAGTTTTAGCTATTATACAATATTGAAGCTCTTGATTTCCATTGACAACTCTCAGCAGAAATATTATAGTGATTTCATATTTTCAAGCTATATGTGGAGTCCTTTTTACTCCACCCTCAACAATTAATATCTTTTAGAAATTGCCAATTTGATACAAGAAAATTGTATCATGCCCTTGACAATTCATACAGTTGAACTCTTTCATGTTTATTGGCCACTTATATGTCAACTTAAATAATTACCTATTCATACAAAGGCAAATTCTTTGTATTGTCATTGTTTGTGTATTGTAACAACTAAAGAAATTCAGTGGGGTTAGAATTCTAGGGAATCCTCTAAGATTCACTGATTCAGTAAACTCTTTTTGTCCTTGATATGTGCCAGGAACATTTCCAAGTTGCTTATATTGTAGTGGGCATTTAGTAATTTTGAAGCCCAGCATCAAAACTTTCTGCATCTATCAATAGTCCTCAGTTCTGCTTTACCAATAATCATAGTTGCCCTAATCTCAGCACAGGTGTTTTGGATGAAGTTGGTCTCATTTCTGGGCGCCAGATTTGGATTATATGATTTGGGAAAAGCCAACCAGCGCATTCTATTTTTTTTTTTTTTTTTACTATGATCATTGGTTTAGGTAGTGGCACCTTTCCAAATGAAGTCAACCAGCTGATGAAAATCAATTTTCTACAAGTAACTCTAACTCTTTTATCCAGTTTGTGTATTAATGCTGTAAGCCTGAAGTAATCTGGGGCAACCAGTAGCATTTAGGAATGGTAGCCACCAGAAGAAGCAGAGCCAAGACAATTCTGAACTTAGCTGCTCCCAAAGGCACATCCAACCCTATATTGTTCAGTTTTGTAAACTGTGAGTTTACTGATATCATTTTCCTTAAACCAGCTTGGATTCAATTTTCTGTTATTTACAACTGAAATTTTTAATTGATTGAATAATAAAAATTACAACCTTTAGCTCAACTTCTTGATAAATGCTCTAATTATTCTAAATGAAAAAATGAAATGTTTGATAAAACATAAGTTCTCAAATCCTTTAGCATGCCAGTTCCCAGGACCCTAAATATTAAGGTTACTTTCCTTCAGTGTAAACAGAATGTAATGTATCTCAGAATTTTTCACTTTAATTTTTGGAATTAACTGCATTCCTATTGTTCTAGGAAAAACTTCTTTATAAATAGAGATTAAAATTCTTGAATATTTTATGAAACAAATGAAGGGATTAAGTTTTTATATATTTAGCAGAGTTGGTTGCCTGTGTCATGATGTACTTCAAAGGATTACAGGTGTTTCCCACATCATAAAGGCAAAGCAAAACATGCCCCTTTAATCACTATAATAAATTTCTGTTTTGAACTTTCCAACTTTCTTAGCTTCAAGGAAAATAATATAGGATTTAGGTAAATAAGTCTCACATAAATTCAATAAGTATGATTTCATTTCTTATTCCATTTAGAATTATATTATGGGTGTGACTTGTCTTTATATTTATCAAAGATTGAAAAGCATCTATGGGAAATGAGATATTTTGCTCTTTAGAATGTTTCTTTCTAAAGCAAAAGTATTTGAAGTTTTTATTATAAATGAAGAGCAGCTTCCTGTCCTTGCCACCTTGTTTCCTGCTTTTTATAATCTCATCATGGGCAACAATTAGTTCATTACTCTTTTCCTAAGCCTTATTATCTAAATGACAGTTCAATGACACCAAAGCCAAAAACCTGAATTTGATGGTTATTACTTCCTTTTCATACTCACATCCAATGGTTAATCATGACCTTGAATGCAGTCCTCTCTTCTATCCCTAAAATGTTGACTTTTATGACCCTAATAATGTCATGTTAAAATTATGAAGGTAGTTTGCATACACTGTTTCTTTGATTCTACTGTCTTCCTGAATCATAAAATCTGTCTTAGATCTGGTGCTACAGTCATGCAATAGTGATTTATCTAAAATACAGATGCAATCATACATTTGTTTTTTACTACAAATTCTTTCTTGTGGTTTTAATCCTGTTTTTTAAAATAGGAATCATTTTTGAAATTAATTTTAAAATCCTAATATGACACAATTTCCCTTGTTCCCTATTTTGCTCATGCCTACCTGTGAAACTCATGTTTTACCACATCCTCCCATCCCCCCTTTCCTGCAGCCACATAACCATTATTTATTAAGTTCCTGCTTAAATAATAGTACACTTGAAACACCCAATTCTCACATCGACCCTGTAGTGTAAGATTTATTATATTTCAAGGTAAGAATTACTTCACAGATGGGGAAATTGAATGATAGGGATCCCTTAGAAGAAATGATAATGCTTTTGCAAAGGTTATCAGGTGAGCGATCTCCCACCCCTTCACATCACAAGCTTTAATCACATTGAATTACTTTCAAGTTAACAAAGGCACCCTTGTCTCTATTCCCTCCATGACTCCCTTTCCGTTTGAAATACTCCTTCCCTCCAACTCACTTCAACAACCCTCCATGTACAGCTCAAGCAAGTTGACATAAATTTTTGATCCAGAATATACGAAATAGTGTTTATTAGATTTGAAGGGGACTCGCATAACGTACTTTGTTCTTATTTGAACGTACTTAAGAAGCTTTTCATGTAGGTCAATGATTCTCAACCCCTCAAGAAACACTGGGGAATTTTCGAAGCATATTTGAACAGTTTTGTAAAAATATTTCCCTTTCCAAATACATCATTTTAATGTTCCATTTTATTGTCTTAACTGAGTTCATGGACTTGACACTCAGGAATATCTAGGTCAGAATGCTGGCTCTTTCCTTATCATATAGGAAGTCATAGGTATTATTTAAAATCTCTGAAATGCAATTTTCCTATTAGAGAAATGGGATGATAAAGGTACTTTCTTTTTAGTATTAGGTTATTGGGAAGATTAAATGAGATAGGACATTAAAAAGATGATCAGAGTACAGTGCTCAGTGCTTGCCACAAATTATTCCTGTAACAAGTGTTATATCTTTATTACTATTGTTATTGTTGACATTATTTTTGTTTTTGTTATTGAGTTTCCTGAAACTTTTTTTTAATCAAAATCCCTTTGCTAACACATACAGTATGCCAGTTATAGTAGATATGATAACAATAAACTTTTCAGAACAATGTAAATATGCTAGGGAGACAGAATATTTTTATCATGTAAAATCTGGTTAGATAGCTTTCAGCTATAATTTAGTCTTGCTTCTTCCTTTCATCCTGCTTTTAGAATAGTTTTCAGATTTACAAATGAAGTAAAGCCTACATATCTAAAAATATCTATTTAATAATATATTTTTCTACAGGATAAAAGAATTTGATGAGGAAAATTTGAAGGACATAGAAAGTAATCATTAATTAGAACACATATTTCTTGCAAACTGCCTGGATATTATTATATTTGTACTTCAAAAGTGTCAAATTACAAAGACAAATATAACACTTTTTAAAAACCTAAACATTGAAGAAGCCTAATCTCTCTAAGGAAGGAAGAAAACTCTTTTACAATAGTGTAAATTATTTGTAGACCTCCTGCTTGAACAAGATAAGATACTAAGATTTTCTAAAATGATTGACTATTGTTTTAACTGGTATTTGTGTTTCCACATAGAGGAGATAAACATACTGGATTGGAAGTTCAGAGGCCTTGAATTTTATTTGTTAATCTTATGGCATTCAGTAAGGCACTTCATCTCTCAGGACCTCAATTTAGCAGCAATAGCACAAGGAGACTCATCAGAGAAATTAACAATTTCAGATACACAATGCCTAATCTACATTAATCGTCATACTGTGGTATAATAGGCAGGTCCTGGAACTGCATAGACTTAGAGATTGTTATTTACAAGTTGGTCAATTTGGCACATAGTTTAATCTAACTGAATCTCATTTTTTTTCCATTGGAAAATAGGTATGATTGTGCTTACTTAAGTATACATTAACCTATGTACTTGTTGGGCATATTTTAGGCATTCAATAAATGTTAGCTTATATTAATATTTGATAATAGCTTTGAAAATACATAGCCCTAATTTTTCTTCACTAATGTCAAACCAAAATCCATACTCTTTCAGTTAGTTATTTCAATGCTTTTCCTTTAATTATTCAATAAATATTTTTTTATTAACCTTGGACTATTTGCTGCATTCTATACAAATCTCTCATTATACAGTGATTAACAAAATTGTCATGGATCCTGCTTTCATGGAGTTATGTGGGGAATAGGCAATATTCAAGTGAAACATAGTTCAGTATATAATTTGAAAGTATGATATGTGCCAGAAAGGAACAGAATAAATTTTTGTAGTTATGAATGGGGATTTTTTTCAGATTGAATATCAGGGAAGAACTCTCTGTGGAAGTGCCATTTAAGCTGTAACCTGAAGTTTGGAAGAAAACAACCACATTGAAAACAATTGAAGATGGGGTGGGTATTCCAGAAAGACAAAATGGCATGGGGCAGAGGGAGAAGGATGGTGGGAAAAAGAAGCTTAGCATGATTTAGGAAAACAAAAACTCTTTCAGCTGAGGGAGTAAGAAGTGTGATGAAGAGGAGCAAGCATCAAAGCTGGAATGGTGGCCAGGGGCCAGATTAGATTTGGCAGCATAGAACATAATATATGTTTTTTCAAATCTAATCAAACTGCAAAGGGATATCATTGGGGATTTTCAATTTGTAGAATATTACAATTTCAATTTACATTTTAAAAGCGCATCCAAGCTGCTGACTACATAATGGTTAGGAAAGGGACAAAATAGAAGAAAAACTAGTTAAATGACACCATAAAGGATGAAGTAAGAACTGATAGTGAAATGGACGAGGGTTGTAGCACTGGATTTAAAATGATAATAACGACAATAATTATGGTAGCTAACCTTCATTGAGCTTACAATGTGTCAAACACCATGTTAGACATTTTGCTTGTGGGTTGTTATAACTTACACATGGTGAGGAGAGGTTATCCCTTGCTCCCAGTAATAGGCCAGAATAGGCACTCAGGAAGCCGATATCACAGTCCATGCTCTTAATCATAACATCACACCATCTCATTGTGAAACAGTCATGTGAGTAGAGACAGCTTTTAATGTAGAATCTAGTGAACTTAGAAACGAGTTGGCTATAGAGGCAAGAGATCAAAGGATCAAACAAGGATCAAAGAATCAAAGATGACTGAATTTTTTAGAATTATTAAAATCATTATGAATGTGCATTGGGATAAGAATAGTTTATAAGTAGTATAAAATATGGCATTTAAAACATGGGCTTGAAGAATATCTAAGGAAAGATGGTAGAGACAAAGAATAATCATGAAGAAATTCAATATTTCTGTGACTATTCTTAACTTAAAAATCATACAGTTCATAAATTTAGAAATGAGGGCTTTATTTTTTACAATAGGTTACAGCCTGCAAGGTGTCCATTCTGACAGACTGACAGGTACCTGGAAGGAAGAGGGGTTGGCACAGGGATTTATGCTGAACAGGCAGGCCAAGTATACATATTCAACAGGTTACAGGAGGAGGTATGGATATTCATGAAAGTGGTCCTAACACATGCATACTGAACAAACATGCATGTTATATGCAACCCACGTTCACCGTAGGGTAGACACTTAACATTTAAATGCATTACAAATAGGCCCTAAGCATTAAAAGGTTAAACAGACAGGAAGTGTGCAGCCTTTGTAAACCCACTAGAAGCAGTCCATGGCTGGTGGTCTTCTTATCAAGAGAAAGTTACTGAAATCAGGGTCCTATCCAATCAAACCTGCAGTTAAGGCTTGTGGAACATGGGGTGGGGTCAGTGTTTTTCAGCCAGCTGCAAATTGTTTTAATATTGCTTACCTCCAGGCCTACACTTGTTTAGCTGCTAAAGAAAAAGGAAAACTTTGTGGCAGTTGTTAGAAAATAGTTTATTCTTTAAGTGTAGGGGTGTGTGATTTAACCCTTGCCTGGCATGGCCTTAGGTCCTGTTTATAATTTGGTATCTTATTGCTACGAACAGTCTGTTTTGTCAGTCTCATGATCTCTATTGTAACATTATGCTGGTCAATTGTTGTGTCCAAACTGCAAAAGGGAGGGGGTATAACAAGGCCTTTTTGACCTCCCATCCCCTCATGGCTGGAAACTCTGTTTTTAAGATTTTCCTGGGGTCCCCTTGCCCAAGAGGGGGTCTATTCAATCGGTTGGGGACTTAGGATCTCATTTTCGGTTTACAATATCATACATTTAAGAGGAGAAACAAAGAAAAGAGTCTCAGAAAGAGAAGCCAAAGAGGTGGGAGTAAATATCCAGTTGTGTGTGAGAGCAGCTCAAGGGGAGAGTTGTCATCCAAGTTGACTGAGGTGTTGAGAGAAAGGAGGAAGTAGAAGTGTCTGATTTGGAAAGAGAGGTGACTGGTGATCTCGAATGAGCACTTTAGTACACTAGACGGTGGCAGTCAGGCTGGAGTGTGCCTGAAGTGGTTAGAAGGAGTATGAAAATTTAAAGACAATATATGTAAACAACACTGTCAAAAAAGCAACTAAATACATATTTGCTTACAAAATGTCTATAAATAGTATGAAATAAATCGAGGAGTGTTGAAAAGTAGAGACTAGGAAGAAATGTGGATGGTTTGAAGAGTGAGAAGGTTTAAAATAATCTATATGGAGCATTCAAGAAAATAATTATTAGAGACATGTTAAAAATTGCTGACAGTAGAGAGACTCTCTCTGAGTATACAATCATAAATTTATATTGACCTCTATTTTGTTGTGTATGATTTTCTAAATCAATGTTCAGCTTCATGAGGGCGAGTGTGGAGAAACTAAGTGATGAGTTCATCTAGGTATGGTGTCTTCCAAATCTTCCCTACAAGAGAGACAGTAAGTAGAAATTAGAATATTGTAAGGGATTGATTATTATAATGAATTTTGGAATATTAGCTAGAAAAAGAGAAAAATGAAAACAGGTAGAAGTTCATAAAGGAAAAAAACGACAATATTTGAGCCCCAAAACGGAATTGGAATTGAGATGCCTAAGATTATAGATGCACTGCAATTTCTGACATTGATATGATCAAGAGTCTGCCCAAGATCCTGAGATAGAATGAAAGCTATTGAAAATAAAGAAGTTTGGGAATGACTAGGATATATTGTTGTATGACTCATCCATATAGATGTTTATAGAATTATAACACAAATTAAGGCAGAAATGTGCTTGAGTTTTCAGTGAGTAAAGGGCACTAATTTTCACAGACAATAGCAAAGTAAGGGGTGAAAGAAATAAACACCACAATATAAACTTCAGAGATGCAGGAATCTTTTAAAGAAAAAGAGAGAATGTTTTTCTGAAACTGACAATGTACAATAGGATGCACTAGATCAACTCACAAATGCTGAAGGATGAGGATTCCCTTGGGAGAAAAACAAAACAAAACTGCCTTTGCTTGGGTAAGCTATAGACAAAGCATTATTCTCTTTGTGTGGTCATTTTAATTACTAATAGTAAAACATATTTTAATAATTTTCTTATTTGATGTACAATAGATTTTTCAAAAAGTATAAACAGAGCTCTTCTTCCTAATTTCCCAATCCCACTCCAAACTTATTAAATGTGAGGAGAAATTTGAAGGAAGTCAACTTGAGAATATTCACTAACAGCAAAAGCAAATCAATGAAACTTCCATTTCTGGACAAGATAAAGTAACTAGGACAGGATTTATACTACTACCTGAAGAGTCCCAATTTTAAATATGAAATAACACATGTCATAATATGACAAAGTAGTTTTTAAGACATTCTGCATCAAGCAATTTATTATTGTAATCCATGACTGATGGAAATCAGTAGAGGTCAGCCCTACAATTTCTCAGCTAAGAGAGTAATGAGGCCACAAGGCAGGGGTGGGAAACCTAGGTAGAGCCCAGTGGACTCCTATATCTGAGAAAACATTGCTGAGAGTGTGGAGAGACCAAGGTGGCTAGAGTTTGCAGGACGGAGTATAAGACAAGAGGATAGATACACAGAGGAAAGTATGTGTCCCTCTGCAGAGGGACCTTGTTTATTCAATAGAATACTGATCACTGTATACAGGTGAGGAAACTACTCAGAGAAAGAGTCACACAAAGGATTAGAAAGAACAATGCTGAATGCTCACATGGGGACAAGAATAGTGGATGTTCCCACTAGCCAGATAAAACAGCCTTGTCATTTCACAGAATATTGGGCAGATAATTTGGAAAAGTCTTTCCTCAGTAGTTGGAAATAATTTTCTAGTGCTATGATTTGAATGTGTCTCTTGTGCTAAAGTTCATGTGTTCAAAACTTTATCCCGAATCCAACAGTGTTGAACACTGAGACCTTAGGGAGCTGATTAGGTCATAAGGGCTCTATCTTCATGCACAGATTACTGTTATCACAGGAGTACATTAGTTATCATAAGAGTAGGTTCCTGATAAAAGGATGAGTTCAGCCCCCATACCCCCAACCCCCTGCATGTTCTCTTGCCCTTCCACTTTCTGCCATGGGGTGATGCAGAAGGAAGTCTCTTACCAGATGTACAGCCTTCATAATCATAAGAAATAAATTTCTTTTCTTTTTAAATTTTTGAAATTATCCAGTCTGTTATATTCTGTTATAGAAAAACAAATCAAACACACACACACGTACACTGACACCTAGTCTTAACACTGTTCTACTTCTATATAACAAAGCTTAAAAGCAACATTTGAGAAGACTAAACTGTTCTTAGTAAGTCAAACGTGTCCCAAAACAAAGTTCAAGAATATTTAAAGAAATACAAAAATATCCAGCACAGAAAAATTTAAAATTCACATGTCTGGTATCCAGTCAAAATCACCAAGTATGCAAAGAAGCAGAAAATAGAACACAGAATAAGATAAAAAATCAAACATTTAAAATTACCTAGAAGTGAAGTAGATATTAGAATTAGAATTCAAATTTGTTAAAACAGTTAACTATATATAAAACTACTCAATTATATTTACTTCAACATTAAGTAGGGAAATGAAATGCATAAAAAAGATATAAATTGTACATTTGAGGTGAAAGCTGCAATGTCTGAGATAAAACAAATACATAGAATGGAATTAATGGCATGTTAGACATTGCAGAAGGAAAGACCATTAAACTTCAAGAGACAGAGATAAAAACCATATAAAAATAAATATATTAAAAAGGATAATAAAAATTTTAATAGTGAAGATAATTTTTCAAATTTTGATGAGAATTATAAACTTACACATATGATAAATCTCAAATTTATAAATAGACAAAAGAAATAAACTACAGCAAGGCATATCATAGTTAAATATCTCAAAATGAGAAAAAAAGAAAAAATCTTAAAAGCATCCCCCCCTAAAAAAAAAGAAAAAAAGAAAAAGAAAAGAGAAAAAAAGAGATACATTTCTATCAGGGGAAAGGGTCAGGGTGAGAATAATCGCACATTTTTCATTGGAAATAAGACAAGTTAGAGGCACTAGAACAACTTTAGTATATTGAGAGATAAAAATTAACCTAGAATTTTAAGCTTAGAAAAATATCTTATAAAATTGAAGATAAAATAAAGATTATTTCTGACATTGGAAGCTAAAGGAATTCATCACTTACAGATCGCACTACAAGAAATGTTAAAGGAAATCCTTTAAGTAGAAGGTAAAATAACACCAAATGGGAATGCCAATCCACACACACATAAAAATGAAGAGCAAGAGAAACAGCAACCACATGAGTAATATAAGAGATTTTTAAAAATTATATAACATTTTTATAAGACACTGATGGTTTAAAAAGATAATAATGATGCCATGTGGAGTTTAAAACATATGTAGAAGTATATGTATTACAAACACCAGAAAAAAATAAAAGGAAGTATAATGTTGTAAGTATTCTACTTTATGTAAAGTGATGCAATAGCACTTGAAGGCAGGCTGTGATAAAATATAGATGTATATTATAAATCATGAAGCAACCACTAAAATAACAAAATGAGTTTTAACTAATAAGGTAAAAGTGAAATGAAATGAAATAAAAATATTCAGTTCAAAAGAAAGCAGAATAAAAGGAAAAGTCAGAGAATAAAAGTCACAAATAAAAAACAAAGAAGAATAAAACTCTTATCAGTGTATCAAAAACAAAAACAAACTAAAAGCAAAACAAAACAAAAGAACCAGATAGTAGATTTAATCGTAATCAAATACAAACAATCATATTAAATGTAAACGTGCTAAACACCCCAATTAAAAGGAAATGTTGTCAGATTGCGTTAAACAGCAAGAACCAACTGTATACTGCCTATAAGAAACAAACTTTAAATATAAATACACAAATAACATAATGAAAAAAAGATAAGTCATGTTTGTACTAAGCAAAATAAAGCTGGGGTGTCTATACTAACATTAAGCAAATTAGATTTCAGAGCAATAAATATTGCCAGGGATATCATAGGCAGACTAATGCCACCCTCCAAAATATGTCCATGCCCTAATCATAGAACATTGTGAAAACGTTACCTTAGATGGCAAAAGGGATTTTGTAGATGTGATTAAGTTAAAGACCTTGAGACAGAGAGGTTATCTTGGATAATCATGTGTTCTTAAAATCAGAGAATGTATCTGGCTGCAGTTAGAGGAAGATGTGACTATGGGAAAATGGCAAGAGAGATAAAATGTTGCTGATTTTGAAAATAGAGGAAGGTGGCCATAAGCCAAGGAATATGAGGTGGCTCTAGAGGTTGGATAAGGAAATAATATAGATTTTACAATGGAGGCACCAGAAAGGAGCATAGCCCTGTTACTTTAATTTTACACCAAAGAGACATGTATCAGACTTCTAACCTACAGAGCAGATAGTAAATTTGTGTTGTAGTAAGCCACTAAATATTTTGTTAATTTGCAAAGCAAATTTGTATAGCATCCATACAAAACTAAAACAATGGGTAAAGAAGGCCATTTCATAAAGCTGAAATATCATATCATTAAAAATAACAAACCTACACATGAATGTACCTAACAGAGCTTCAAAATATGTGAAGCAAAAACTAATAGAACTACAATAGAAATTGGCATATCCAAGGATATGATTGGAGCTTTCAATATTCCTCTCTCAAAAATTGATAGAACACTTAGATCCAAAATGAGGAAGAATATAAAAAATTTAAACAACCGTTTTCACAAAATTGACCTAGTAAACATCATAGAACACTCTTCCCAACAACATCAGAAAACATTCATTACAAGTGTATGCAAATTATTTTCCAAAATAGACTATTTTCTGGGTCATAAAAACAGTATCCATGAAAAGGATTGAAGTTACACAAAACCCATTTACATCTGCAATAAATTTAAAGCAAAAATCAATAAAAGAAGGAGTTTTCAAATGTTCCTAATACTTGGAAACTAAATAATACATTTCTAAATAACACATAAATCAAAGAAAAACTTAAAATGGATAATAGAAAGTATTTTAACTCAATGAAAATGAACACATAACATAAAAGAATTTGCAAGAGGCATGTAGAATACTGCATAGAGGGAGATTTATAGATAATATTAGAAAATATCAATATTAGAAAAAAAGAATTGTATGAAGTTAGTGACCTTGCCTTCTATCTTAAGAAATTAAGGAAAAGATTAAATAAAAAAAAACAGGAAAATAAATAATAAAGATTAAAGCAAGAATCTGAGATATAGGAAACAGAAAAAAAAAAAAAGAAAAATTAATGAAACTAAAGCTAGTTCATTGAGAAGCTCAATAAAATTAAGAAATTTCTAGCCCGACTTATAAGGAAAAAAGAAAGGGTACCAATTCTCAATATGAGTTATAAGAATGGTGATATTACTACAAATTCTATAAATATTAAAAGGAGAATAAGGGAATGTTATGTACAACTTTATTTTGACAACTTAGATAAAATGGATTAATTCTTTGAATGACACAAACTGACAAAATCATTCAAGAAGGAATATGTATCCTAAATAGCTCAATCTTTTCTAACTAAGTTAAATTTGTGGTTTAAACCCTACAAAGAAAACACTACTCATGTATTCACTGGTGATTTCCAAGCAACATTTATATATGGAATAACAATACCAATTCTATTAAGTCTCTTCCAGAATTGATAAAAAGAAGAAATACTTCCATCTCATTCTATGGAGTCAACATTACCCCGATTTCAAGATCAGATACAATTATTACAAAAAAAAAGAGAAAACTACAGGCCAATGTCCCTGATGAACATAGATGCAAATATTCTAAACCAAATGTTATCAAATTGAATCCAACAGTATATGAATAATACATCATGATCCAGTGAAGTTTATCCCAGAAATACAAGGTTTATTTAACATTCCAAAACCAAATAATGTGATTTATGATAATAGTAAATTTATTTTTGTGGCTGATTCCATCAGTCTGAGTGAATCTCAAGCATGCCGGTCTCAATATTTAAGAGACTAGCAAGAATAAATTACTCTAAATAAACTATAATGAACAGTTTTATGTAATCATATATATATTTTATCATTCTTCAATGTTTAAAAGTCATTTCCAACTAAAAAGTGGGACGAAGTAGTTAGCCAAACACATAACTGTCCAAGGCATAGAGCAATGAATGCATACATACCTCCTTGACATTTACTGAAAATAAAGACGAATCCCATCTGAAAAGTTCCTAGTCAAGACTTTCTCCCAGTAATCTTGCTTTGTATGTGAGAGATTCAAAATCAAGTGAGGTGAAATGGTTTAACCTCTTATCTTTCCTAATAATAATCTTTCTCTATTTGCCCAGGAATTGGCTTCCAATCAATTCACCTAAACTCCTACCTAGAACTTTATTCTCCTTATTTCTATAAACATCTCTTATACCTCTCTCGTCAAACCCCAGCCATGATAAATCCAATTGTTCTGTGTCACCTACTATTACTATTGCCATCCTTGGCTATTTTAACATCCATGCTGATACAGTATAGGATCTATTCCTGCCCCCTCAAATTCTTAAAATACTTGACATCAGTGACCTTTTCCTCCACCTCAGCAAGCACTCCTCTGCTCACTCACATCTTGATTTTTATGCTAAAAAATAATACCTGCCAAATCTATAGTTCCAGTATTCTATTCTACTTTTAATCACCAAATTATTTTATTCTCACTCATTTACTCAAGTACTCTCCAACATTTCTTCAGGACCTACAGTATATTTATGATTTTTCACTCATGTCCTCACCTCCACCTTACCATTTAGAATTCGTAAGTTAGCACCATAATCACTCACTTGTAAATCTCTTAACTTCCTTGCACCTTTTTTCTCCCATCATACTCACTTGGAAGCATCAAGTTTAAATTAATTCTAAGTATTAGCCCACTCTGCACCTGTGTCTGAGATGCCAAATGAATAATATAATCCTGCTAACTTTTGTTGCTTAAAATGCATAATACAATATCATAAATGGGCATTCAATATTGAACAACATACTACATTTCCTTATCAAATGTCATTTTCCAATGACATAGACAATATTCACGTTTTCTTCTCAAAATATCAACACTAATCTCCCTCTTCAGATAATGAACTCTCTTTTTCCTTCGTGTTTTCTCCTTCTAATTGTTAATAATAATGATTACTATTATCTGTATTTTTGCTTTCTCTTTTGTATCATTAACTAGCTCCAAATAGTCAGGTTTTCTGTTGCAATTAGAATGAAATATAAACTGTTTGCCATGCCTTACAAGACTTTCTGTGTTCCAGCTCCTCCCTTTCTTCTGAGCTATTTCTCCCAATCTCTCCAACATTTGCTATATTGTAGTTGCTTTTACTTTTAATGCTTACTTTTTTCATTTGATACAATAATTTTCTTTATTTTATTTCAGCATATTACAGGAATACAAATGTTTAGGTTGCATCTATTGCCTTTGCCACACCCAAGTCAGAGCTTCAAGCCTGTCCATCCCATAATGGTGTACACTACACCTATTAGATCTGAATATAACCATCCCCTCTTCCCCAACTCATCTGCCCAACACCCGATGAATGTTACTATTACATATGCCCATAAGTGTTGATCAGTTTGATGGTGAGTATATGTGGTGCTCCTTTTCCATTCTTCTGATACTTCACTTAGTAGAATGGGCTCCAGCTCTATCCAGGATAATATAAGAGGTGATAAATCACCATTGTTTGTTGTGGCTGAGTAGTACTCCATGGTACACATATACCACATTTGATTCACCCACTCATGTATTCGTGGGTCCTTGGATTGTTTCCACATCTTTGCAATAGTGAATTGTGCTGATATAAACATTCGAGTGCAAATGTCTTTTTTTCCTTTGGGTAGATGCCCAGTAACAGGGTTGCTGGATCAAATGGAAGTTCTACTTTTAGCTCTTTGAGGTATCTCTATATTACTTACCACAGAGGTTGTACTAGTTTGCAGTCCCACCAGCAATGTATGTGTGTTCCTATCTCTCCACATCCACATCAACATTTATCATTTTGGGACTTTTGGTTAAAAGCCATTCTCACTGGAGATAAATAACATCTCATTGTGCTTTTGATTTGCATTTCCCTGATGATTAGAGATGTTGGGCACTTTGTCATATGTTTCATGACCATTAGTCTGTCTTCCTTTGAAAAGTTTCTGTTCATGTATTTGCCCACTTTTTAATGGGGTTGTTTGACTTTTTTCTTTTTGATTTTCCTGAGTCCTATATAGATTCCACTTATTACCCTTTTATTGGATGTGTTGCATGTGAATATTTTCTCCCATTCTGTAGTTGTCTGTTTCCTCTCATGATACCTTCTTTGGCTGTGCAGAAGCTTTTTAATTTGATCAGGTCTCATTTATTAACTATTGTTGTTGTGATTGCCCTTGGTATCTTCTTCATAAATTCTTTCCCTAGGCCAATATCTATGAGAGCTTTTCCAACATTTTCTTCTAGAATTCTTATAGTTTCATGCCTTAGGTTTAAGTCTATTATCCACTGTTAGTTGATTTTTGTGAGAGGTGAGAGATGCAGATCCTGTTTCAGTCTTCTACATGTGGCTATCCAGTTTTCCCAGCACCATTTATTGAATAAGGATTCCTTTCCTCAGTTTATGTTTTTTCTGCTTTGTCAAATATTAGATGGATATTTCAGGATGGTTTTATTTCTGGGTTCTCAGTTCTGTTCCATTGGTCTATGTCTCTGTTCTTGTACCAGTGACATGCTACTTTAGTTACAATAGCCTTGTAGTGTAGCTTGAAGACTGGTAAATGGATGCCTCCCAATTTGTTCTTTTTGCTTAAGATTGCATTTGGTATACAGGATCTTCTCTAGTTCCATACAATGCATAAAATTATTTTTTCTATATCCACAAAACTTATGTTGCTACTTTAATAGGGATTGCATTGAATCTGTAGATCACTTTGTTTAGTGTAGACATTTTAACGATGTTGATTCTGCTGACCTATGAACATGGTATGGTTTTCCACCTGTTTATGTCCCCTGCTATTTTATTCCTTAGCGTTTCATAGTTTGCCTTGTAGAGGTCTTTCGCCTGCTTACTTAAATATATTCTTAGGTATTCTATTTTCTTTGTTACTCTTGCAAAAGCTATTGAGTCTTTGATTTGGTTCTCAGTTTGACTGTTATTGCATATAGGAATGCTTCTGATTTGTGTATCTTGATTTTGTCACCTGACACTTTGCTGAATTTGTTTATCAATTTCAGTCATCTCATGGCAGAATCTTTGGGTTTTTCTAGATATAGATGATATCATCAGCGATGAGTGATCCTGTGACCTCTTTTGGCCCCATTTGGATGCCCTTGATTTCATTCTCTTGCCTGATTGCTCTGGCTAGGACTTCTAGCATTGTGTTGAATAGAAGTAGAGATATAGGGAAACCTTGTCTGCTTCCAATTCTAAGTGGGAATGCTTTCAATTTTTCCCCATTCAGTATTATGTGGGTTTGTCATATATGGCTTGTATCATTTTTAGGTAAGTCTTGTCTATGCCTATTTTGTTAAGTGTTCTTTTCCTAAAGGGGTGCTGAATTTTGTTGAATGCTTTTTCTGTGCCTATTGAGAGGATCATATGGTCTTTGTTTTTACTTCCATTTATGTGGTGAATTACATTTATAGCTTTGCATATGTTGAAACATCCCTGCATCTCTGGGATGAAGCCTACTTGTTATTGATGGATTTTTTTTTATAAGCACCTGAATTCAGTTTGCTAGGTTTTTATTGAGAATTTTTGTTTGTATATTCATAAGGGATATTGGTCTGTGGTTTTCTTTTTTTGTTGCATCCTTTCCTGGTTTTGGTATCAGGGTGATGTTGGTTATAAAAAATGTGTTGGGGAGGAGTCCTTCCTTCTTGATGTTGTGGAATAGTCTGCTTTGTAGGTCTGGTAAAATTTGGATGTGAAGCCATCTGGTCCAGTACTTTTCTTTTTAGGAAGGTTTTTTATTGCTGCTTTAATTTTGGTAGTTGATATTGGTCTGTTCAGGAATTCTATTTCTTCCTGATTAAGACTGCCGAGGCTGTGTGTTTCTAAGAATTGGTTCATTTCCTCTATGTTCAAACTTATATGCATAGAGGTTTTTATAGTATTCATAGATTATATTTTGTATTTCTGTGGCACCAATTGTAATTTCTCCTATTTCATTCATTATTGAGCTTTATAGAGCACTTTATTTTCTGCTTCTCATTAGTCTAGCAAGAAGGGTATAATTTTTTTTTTATTTTTTCAAAGAACCAACTTTTTGTTTTATTAATCTTCCATATAGTTTTTTGTTATTGATTTCATTTAGTTCTGCTCTAATCTTTATTTCTTTCCTTCTTCTGGATTTGGGGTTGGTTTGCTCATCCTTTTACAGCTCTTTGAGATAGATTCATTAGATTGTTTATTTGTGATATTTCTGTCTTTTTGATGTAGGCATTTATGGATATAAATTTTCCTCTCAGGACTGCTTTAGCTGTGTCTGACAGATTTTGATAACTTGTGTCTCCTTCATCATTTAGTTCAAAGAATCTTTTGAATTTCAACTTTATTTCCTCCTTAAGCCAATAATCATTCAGCAGAAGATTATTTAGTCTCCATGACTGTGTGTGGAGATGAACGTTTCTGTGGGAGTTGATTTCTAATTTTATTCCACTGTCATCTGAAAAGATGATCAGTGATTGAAGATAACACTTTTTAATTAAAGAAATCAGTCCCAAAGATAGAGCAGAGAAATAGGAGAAAAGAGTAAAGCCAACATGAAATATGTGATTATGTGAAGAGGCCTAATATGAGAAATATCAGTATCTCTGAGAGTGAAGAAGAAAATACACATGTGTGGATAAGCTCTTTGAGAATATAATGGAGGAACATTTTCCTGGCCTTGCTAGAAATCTAGATATCCAGGTATAAGAAGGTCAAAGGACTCCTGGGAGATTCATTGCAAAAAAGAAAACTCCATGACATGTAGTCATCAGTCCAGTTAAATTAAATTGAAAAGAGGCCCTTCTACCATATATAAGGCAAAAAAGCAGGTAACTTACAAAGGAAAACACAGCAGAATAACTGCAGACTTCTCAACTTAGACCTTACAAGCCAGAAGAGACTGGGGCTCCATTCTCACTCTTCTCAAACAGAATAATGCCCAGCCTAGAATTGTGTACCCTGTAAAACTGACTTTCTCATATGAAGGAGAAATAAAGACCCTCTCAGACAAGCAAAGACTGAGGGAATTAATTCATCAAGATGATACTTGCCCTCCACTAAGTACTCAAAACAGTGGTATACACAGAGCAGTACAATAAACACTCATCAATGTAAAATCATCCAAAAGCTAAAGGTCAAAGGCCAGATATCACAATGGCTAAAGAGAGAAAACAAAGTAACAAAGTTCAACTCAATAAGATGAACAGAAATCTGCCCTACTTATAAATTCTTTCAATAAATGTGAATGGCTTGAACTGCCCACTAAAGAGACATAGGCTGGCCGAATGGATAAATACACACAAGTCAAGTGTCTGCTGTCTTCAGGAAACACATCTAACCCACAAAGATGCATTCCGACTCAAGGTAAAGGCATGGAAAACAATATTCCATGCAAATGGAAGCCAAAAGAAAGCTGGCATAGCAGTTCTGATTTCAGATAGCTTAGTCTTCAAATCACCAAAAGCAATGGAAGACAAAGATGGTGACTATATAATGGTGAAGTGTACAATTCAACAAGAGGGCATAACAATTCTAAATATTTATGCACTTAACTCAGGTGCACCCAGATTCATAAAGCAAATCCTACTTGATCTAAATAAAATGGTAAACAGCAGCACCATAATAGCCAGGGACTTCAACACCCCTCTGACAGGACAGGACAGATGCTCCAAATATAAAATAAACAAAGAAACAATGGACTTAAACAGAACTCTAGAACAAATGTGCCCGACTGACCTTTACAGAAGATTCTACCCCAAACCACTGAATATACATTTTTCGCATCAGCTCATGGGCCATTCTTTAAGATTGACCATATCCTAGGCTAGAAAGCATGCCTCGAGAAATTTAAAAAAATAAAAATTATACCATGCATCTTCTGATTCATTGATTTTCAAAACAATGAATTGATTTCCTAGAAACCTCCAAAAGTGTCAATTTCTCCCACTATTATTTACAAACTCATGCACTTGAAAATTTTGGATATTTTCAATTTACTCAATACTTAACTTTTATTGATGTTCAAATTGTCCCATTTTTGGCTAGTGTGTGTCTCTGCACATTTGCGAATCCTTTTCACATGTCCATAGTAATCTTTGTTAGCTTCTTTGTTTTCTGATTTGACTCGATATTCCAGGTGTGTGCAGCCCCAGCTATGAGATCATCCATTCACTTAGAAAGGACTGTTTTCTCTTTAGCAGAAAAAGTGGTAGAGACCGCATCTATGTACTGAGAGCATCTGTTGCTACTCAGTAATAAATATTTGTTTGTTTTTTCATATTAGCATTTTTCTGACATTCAAACAGATCAAGCTCTTTCTACATGGGAGCCTTTGTATTTGTGTTCCCCTTGTCTGGAATACACTTCCGTAAATCTTTTTCAGAATAAGCTCTTTGTAATCACGCAGGTTTATCTCAAAAGTCACACATCCTCCAAGATGTTAGAGACTTTCCTGATCCCTCAGACTAACGTACTATTCTCTCATTTATTTTTTTATTCCATATCCAAATGTCCTTTTTTAAACTCCTTGAAATGTTGTATTTGTTGCTTATTTTTTTTACTGCTGTCTTCTTTTAGTAGAATAGAGGCCATGGAGAATAGGACCTAGTCTTCCTAGTTCAGTGTTGCATCTCCAGCACTTCTATTACATAAATATAATGATATTGTATACATTTTATTAAATCAATGATTGCAATCATGAGACACTCAGTGATTGCAAGGTTTTGCGAGTAGGAAGAAGGGGAGAGACGAATAAGGGAAGCACAGGATACTTTTAAGTCAGTAAAACTATTCTGTGTGATATCGTCATAAAGGACATATGACATCATACATATAGTAAAACCCACAGAATGTACAACACAAAGAATGAACCCTAATGAAAACTATTGACTTTAGTTAATAATAATATATCAATCTTGGCTTATCAATTATAACAAATGTACCACACCAATGCAAGATGATAATAATAGAAGAAACTGAGGGCAATATTAAAAAATCTTGAAAGTTCACTATGTGCCAGATGTGGAGACTACTTTGATAAATAACCCAACATATGTTTTTATTCTCCTATGTTTTCAATTTTAAGAAAAATTGTACATTCTATATTTGGTTCCATAGAGCACATCTACTTTGTTTTGATATTTTTATACTTAAATTACTTTCATAATGTTGTGTGATCTCGGAGAAGTAAGTCTAAGCTTTAGATTTTTGCCTATTGACTATCTAAAGTAAACATATAAGTAAACACTTTTAATTTTTCGAAAGAAACTCTGAATGCTGCTATTACTATGCTATTAATTTGTGCAATCTACTCATTTAAGATTAGTCTTTCAAGTGCATATGTCTTGTTTCTGAAACAAGTTTGTGAGCTCAACTAAAGGCAGGAAGCACATATTGTACTGATTTATGTTAACTTACCTCACCCCAAATGGTCCCCAAACACTTTTGAATTTCTAATTAACTGCCACTCTCCTTTGAATTCTTAATTTTAGCTAGTTGAGTAGGGATAATACAATTTTGAACAAATACAGATTCCCCTCCTTCTCTCATAGAGCTTACACTCTTGTGAAGGGCAGGAAATAAACATCAATTTAAAATACCTGTATATTTAAAGTTGTAGCTATGATAGGGCTTTGAAAGAGGTGTGCATATTGCTAAGGAATTGTATGAAAGGCAGATTTTAACTGAGAAGTTTAAGAAAAGTTTCTTGTGGCAAAAAAATAAACATGGATATTAAGAAATAGTCATAAACTAGGCAAAACAAGAGGTGAAAAATTCCAAGGGATAGGAAATTGAATCTGCAAAGCTCTGGGGTACAATAGTAATCAAACTGAGTAGGGGCCCCTGAAAGAGGTCATTGTGGCTGGGACAAATGTGGCCAGGGTATGGCACAACATAAGGTTAAAGACTTAAACAGGAGATAGGCTGGGCACGTCTTCTTTCCACATCAAGCAATTTATTCTTTTTATTTTTTTAAAAGAAAAAAATTGTTTTCTAGGAATAATGAGATGCCACTGAAGGTACTTTAACAAACGGGTGTCATATTAAGATCTGTGTATTATACATTAGGGCGACTACAGATATTAATAATAACATATTTTATGCTTGAAAATTGCTAAGAGAATAGATTGGAAATGTTCTCACCATAAAAAAGTAATAGGTATATGAGTTAATGCATATGTTAAATAGCTTTATGTATCCATTCTACAATGTGTGTGTGTGTTTGTGTGTGTGTGTATCTTTCAAAATATCATGTTTTATGTCAAAAATATATATAGTTTTTAAAATAGAAATACCATTCGACCTGGCAATAGCATTATTAGGCATCTACCCAAAAGAGCATAAGACATTCTATTATAAAGACATCTGCACCTGAATGTTTATGGCAGCACAATTCACTGTTGCAAGGACGTGGAAATAATGCAAGTGTCCGTCAATTCCTGAGTGGAATATTCAAATTTGGTATATGTTCACAATGGAATATTACTCAACTCTAAGAAACGACAGCGAGCTAGCACCGCTTATATTATCCTGGATTGAGCTTAAGCCCATTATCCAAAGTGAGGTGACACAAGATCAGAATAATGGACTCCACATATACTCCCCATCAAATTGGTACTGACTGACATTATGGTGCTCAAAGGGTGATGGTGTTCACCAGGGATTCGGGGGTCGGAGGGGTAGTCCCACATCTGAGGGATGTGGTGAACATTGTGGAGGGGAAGGGCATACCTCTAACCCTTGCTAGGGAGAGGCAAAGATATAAAATGTAAACAAAATGTTAAGAAAATAAGAAAAAGAAACATTTTTCGGGTGTGGGGCAGGTGGGAGGGGGAATGGGGGATGGGTATATACATACATAGTAAGTGCGATGCACATCGTCTTGGGGATGGACACACTTGAAGCTCTGACTTGAGGGTGAAGGGAGCAAGGGCAATGTATGTAACCTTAATGTTTGTACCCCCAATATACGCTGAAATAAAACTATATATATATAATTTTTATGTATCAATTAAAAACTACATTTGAAGAAAGATCTTAGTGTTCCTAAGATCACTCTATTTGCAATGTGAAAAATAATTTCAAGGAGGGTAGAGTATGAGAAATATTTTAGGAGACTATTATAATAGGTTCAGCAAGAGGTAGGTAGAACAAACTTTGCTTCTCTTAACTCACTCTCCTCATTATTGAAGTCCTTTAGAAAGTGACCCAGGCAATTCACCCTTAATGATATTCTCCTTCTCATTAGAAGGTGATGAGAATAGTTTACCATAAGGACAATTGCTTCTCACCGTATGGCATACTCTCTTAATATTCCAATTCATAGCAGATAGAGCAGTCATGTGACAAATATCTTGTTAGTGACAAAAACAAGTTATAATCACATGGATTCTCATATCTCATCTTCTCTTTCTGTATATTTGAATATGCCGCAATTTGTTTCATAATGAACGCTCATACAGTTCTCCTGTGTATTGTTGCTCCCATCATAGCTGTATTTAAAAAGAATATTTGGAAGGAATATCTGAAGATTGCTTACACAAAAGAGACAAAAATTAAAATAGTAAGCAGGCACTGATAAACTCAAGGACAGTAACATATTTAAGACTGATTGCAAAACCTATCCAGGGAACCGTAATCCATAGAAATTATTCTGAGGGCAGGAAAATGAGAATGGTCGTTTTACTGTGCTGTGGCTAGTGGTGAGAACATTTGTTAATTATGTGTGTGAACTGCAATGTATTTACATCTTTCTATGATGTACAACATTCTAGTTTATGAAAATTATATTAGAATTGCATAAAAATATCAAGCCTACCTCTGAGTGAAACTTTAAACCATGATTAATCATGCCAGTATTTCTTAACTTATTTTTCCTTTATCTACCATCTTAATAATTATTCTTTCTTCATTTTTGTTTTGTTTTAACTTTCTTTGTGTAGTCCTATTTGGAAAAACCTTTTTCTCTGTGTACATACTAACTGACATTATTTTCCTATGGGAATACATTCTCTAGATTTCCTACCTCTTGCCCAGGGCATTTATCTACTTATTCATTCATTCATTCATTTTGCTTTTGTCTTGACCTTTAAAATTTTGATGTTTAATGTCAGTGGTTTTCAGCCCTTGTTTAGAGGCATCATATGATTAAATCTCTGATTTATTGGCTTCTGCATACTAAGAATTATGTTGTTAAACATGAAACAATTAAAAGGGAGTTTGCTTTAACATCCTGAAACCAAATTTATCTTCAATATTCAGCTATATCTTTTTTTTCTTTGTAATTTATATGTTAATGGTAAGGTAAAACATATGTACTCATCTGGTAAATAGATTTAAATTAATGTCATTTATTTAGTTGGTGTCTATGGTGCTTTAGACTGCTATAACAAAGTGTGATAGACTAGGTGGCTTATAAAAAATAGAAATTTATTTCTCACAGTTCTGGATGTTGAATGTCTGATATTGGGGTGCTAGTATCGTAGGGTTCTGGTGAGAACTATCTTCCAGGTTTTAAACGACTGTATCCTCACTTGATAGAAAAAGAAGGCTAGAGAGCTCTTTGGGGTCTCTTTTTCTAAGGGCATTAATTCCATTCATGAGGTTAACACTCTCATGACCTAAATTACTTACCAAAGTCTCCACCTCCTAATACAATACCTTGGGAATTAGAATTTTATCATATGAATTTTAGAGATGATACATTCTTTCCACATCAATAAGGTGTTCTTATTCTTGAAATATTTCAAAAAAGAGAAATTTTAAACGGTACCTCATCTCATTTTTTTTATTTCAGCATATTATGGGAATACAAATGTTAAGGTTACATATTTTGCCTTTGCCTTGCCTGAGTCAGAGCTTCAAGTGTGTCCATCCCCCAGACGGTGTACACCACACCCATTAGTTGTGAATATACCCATCCCCCACCTGCCTGACACCCAATGAATGTTACTACTGTATGTGCACATGAGTTTTGATCAATTAATACCAATTTGATGGTAAGTACATGTGGTGCTTGTTTTTCCATGCTTGTGATACTTCACTTTGTAGAATGGGCTCCAGCTCTATTCAGGATAGAGATGCTAGAGGTGCTAGATCATCATTGTTTGCTATGGCTGAGTAGAGCTCCATGGTATACATATACCACATTTTATTAATCCACTCATGTATTGATGGGCACCGGGTTGTTTCCACATCTTTGCAATTGTGTGAATTGTGCTGGTATATACATTCTAGAGCAGATGTCTTTTGTATAGAATGTCTTTTTTTCCCTTGGGTAGATGCCCAGTAACAGGATTGCTGGATCAAATGGTAGTTCTACTTGTAGATCTTTGAGGTATTTCCCATATAACTTTCCACAGAGGTTGTACGAATTTGCAGTCCCACCAGCAGTGTATGAGTGTCCCTATCTCTCCACATCCACGCCAACATTTATTGTTTAGGGACATTTGATAAAGGCCATTCTCACTGGAGATAAGTGGTATCTCATTGTAGTTTTGATTTGCATTTCCCTGATGATTAGAGATGTTGAGCATTTTTTCATATATTTGTTGGCCATTAGTCTGTCTTCTTTTGGAAAGTTTATGTTCATGTCTTTGATCACTTTTTAATGGGGTTGTTTGATATTTTTTCTTGCTGTTTTCCTGAGTTCCATATAGATTCTAGTTATCAGCCCTTTATCAGACGTATACATAAGATGCAATTAAGTGTCAAACACCGGCATCTTTCAGGTTAGTTTTCTTGAGAGATCAAATATATTTTAGAAATATATCTCCATACCCAATAGGTCATTATTCTCAAGAATCTACTGCTATTAAACGTGCATGTGTTTTATGGAAAAAGGGCATTAATGTCTTCAAACTGACCACTAGAATTATTTGGTGTCAGATATTTTAGGGCTATTCTTAGATAATAAAAATTCCTCCAAATTAGTCTTATCAGGCTATTTATTATTCTGTATAGTCCCTTATAACAACAACAATAATAAAGCCTCTAAATATTGCCTATAATTAGTTCTCTCTCCTTTTTGGAATTACTGCTTGCAATAGAAAAAATGGGTGGATTCTCCATATGTTACTTACCTGTACCAACGTGGCATTGGTTTCTTCTGGCTATGCCTGAAGAAAGCTGACTCTCTTTTAGAGATACTTTTCTGAGTTACTTAGGAAGTTTTCTAATCATGAGCATATTTGGTCTTTACCTCCCTTGACACATGCAGATTTCTTTCCCCTAGCCCACCACTCAAGATTCCTCTCTCATTTCTTAGCTATTTGGCAAAATTTTTCTAACCGCTTTCAGCTGACGTCCACTTGCCCATCCTTTTAAACCTCTTTGCAGGATCTAAACCAACTCTGGCCAAATTTCTCTTATGAATAGTAGAGGAAATCTACCCCTTTGATCTACCATCAGTGGGAGTGCAGTTATTTTCAATTATACCCTGATTTTCATTTAGCTGCACAGCAGGCAGCTTCTGCTACAGCCTTTTGCCCTTTAAAATTCTCACTTGCTAGTCTGACCCTCATCCATTGGGTCACCAGACTGCTGGGAATACAATCAAGCTCACTGAGTTATCTCTTTGAAGCTCTTCTGGCCAAAATTAAGGTCAGTGGACAGTCATCCCACCCCAACCCCTTGGGAGATGGGACTCACAGCAGTGCTCTTGTCAAAGTCATACTTTAATTCCTAACTTACCTCTTGGCTTTTCCAACTTCTCTGATAAGCTGGAGATAGTTGGTCAGATAAAAGCAGTAAAACAGATAAATTCTTGCCCCTCTCCTTGGCAAGTTAATATGGTCTTTCACCTCATGTAAAATATGGGCTTCATTTCAGGATAGAGACAAGTCAATATTGAGACAGAGTCTCATTTTATATATTTCTGAGATGTGTGTGTTTAGTGTAGAATATGTGTTTTAATTTGCCCTTCACATTATGAGGTACCAAATTGATACATGAGAACATCTAATACTAAAATGGTATATTGTTTCCATTGGTTTCCTGTGGTTACAAACCTACAATCTTCTGCTGGTGCCTTCCAGGTCAATTGCAAGCAAAATAATCTGAATAAGCCTTTTTGGAAACATAGCAGGACAGAAAAATAGAGAATGAATAAATGGGGTACAAATGGAAGATACAGAAGAATTGGGCTCAAATTCCAAGTTCTTGTCTTAGTGTAATATATCAGAAATTCATTTATATTCTATGGGAAAAATCAAAAACTTCTTAGGGATTATATCTAAACTGTGGTAATAATACATATTCATGTGTGAAGAATGAACACAATAATATAAGCAAAGGTATTCTGTAGAATGAAAAATGCAGCCTTCATGGTTGTTAAAAATTATAGCATGTTCTTGTAGACATGGAAGAACTATTGGAGATGTCTACTAACAGAAGATAACAGATGTTAAGCCGATAACAATATATATGAGAGATTAGAATAGGTGCAGACTGGAGGCCGGGAAATCAACCTGGAAGCCATTACAATATTTTAATTGTATGATAATAAGTGATACATCAATAGAGGTAGGGATTAGAAAGAAAATATTCCATTCATTTATTGCAGAAACTGAAAATGCAATATAAGACAGAGTTTACAATATTTCTTGGATAAGTTGGTATTGCCTCAATTCTCACAATGTGTTTAAAAGTACGCTGTGAGCTACAGCAAAGAAAGTGAACAGATATAGTTGCTGACCCACATATATTCCTTTAACATTCACCATTCCCAGATGTTCTCATAGCTTCCTGCTGGACACTGTATTTTGGATCCCCAGATTTCTTTAGGGCCACAGGAAGGTTCTCGGTCAATGTTTAGGGTAAGTTGAAAGCATCTAGGAGTTAGTGTGGCCTGCAGTAGCCCTCATCTAATGTCAGAGAAGATTTGGTGGAGAAAAATCCAGTCTTCCTCACCCAGTGAATAGGATAACCTTGAAGGTGTCCTAGGCTGACTCTGAGCTTCTGCCCAGGTTGCTTAGGGCAGTAACCTGCTCATTAAAGCTCCCAGTACTGGCTTACTGCCTCCCTTCCTTGTTTCATTTCCTCATTCCCCTACCAGTGCTAAAATTACTTCTCAAATAAACTAACCATTGCATCTAAATCTTTATCTTGGTGTCTAATTCTGAGGAATACAACTTATAATGAGAATGGATAAGGAATGACATCACACGGTCCCTGACATTGAGGTGTCTGCATAATCTACTCCAGGGGTGAGAGTAATTTGTAGTTCCTTTTATTATATTTAAGTATATATTTATCTTAATAGATCTTAATTTCTTTGGGGCAAAACCTATGTATTACTCATTAGCAAGTGACAGTATTGTGCTGCCCAGAAAGATGCACAATCATATTTGCTGAAAGGACAAACCAATAAAGAACTAAAAAGTTTTAACACTAGCACTCTTCTTGGTTGCTATAATAAATATATAATGCTTGCATTCAAACCTTTCTCACATGATTTTCCTGCCCCGTGCCTGTACTTTATTCAGGAAATGGACTTCTATGTTTTCTTTTGAATCTAGGCAATATTATTGTTAGACATATGCAGAAACTCAACAGAACAAAGCACACAGTTGCCAAGAGTTAGCTTGATAGCAGATCCATCATAGCTCCTTTTCTGTGGCCTTAAGTGTATATTGACAAAATCATAAGTTAAATGCCGGACTTTGAAATGTAAAGCAAAACTGTTTCCTATTACTGACTAAACGATTGTTGTGTTAGGCATTTCAGACTGATAGTTCATTCCATAGTGATTGGTTTACTGCTCTATGTATGCAGTTTCAGGGATACATCCTGATTCCAACAGGAAAGCAAGGCTTACTGTGACTTGAATGAAGCTGGAATGCTATTCTCAGTTGAGGACAGTAATGTGAACATAAAACAGATTTAGAACCCAAAATTGGCAGAGAATATTCCCTAAAGAGTTACTGAGTACTGTCTGCCATATGCAGCAATCTCTCAATTCATGTATTCCCCTTGCTTGATTGAGAGCCGGCTAACGAGGTGGCAACAATCCAGTTGGTTGATAGGAAGAAAAGAAACCATACACACAGGTACACAACACTAAGACATTCTTTAGAAGATTGTTTTACCGTCAAACAACACAATTATACTAACATATTTAGCAACATATAAATTAAAAGAGGAGGAGAAGTAAAGTTTAATATGACTATATAAACTATAAAACATGGCATATGTGTGAAATAATCATTTCTAATCACCTCACTATAAAGAAAGTATAATATACATTTATAGGCTGTTTTATAGTTAGATGATCCTTTTTTAAAAAGCTGGCAAATGAATAAATTGAAAATTTAACTGTGCAGTGGGTTGGAAAAATGTTATTTTTCTATCAGAGCAAATTTATAGGGTTGGATGACCTCTATAGAACATGCTGGACCAATCCTCATGATAGGAGAACCTGAGACAATTTCAGGATCTGCAGGTCTTTGCATCTTCCTTCCTGAGTTGAGAAGAGGCAAGGGTTAGCCCCAGGCCAAGTGTTGAACATCCCAGGTATAGGGTCTGAGCTGCTATTTCCATAGTCTCATAAAAGTGCTGTGCTCATCTAAAGTCAGATTGGTGGCCACACTCCTGAATCTCCAGGCTACAGTCATTAAGGAACCACTCAGGCCTCTCTGCAGCTGGCTCAGAGCATGTGGGATTTTTCCCAGATTCTTTTCATGAGTGCAACCAGCTGAAAAGTGAATTTTCTCCTGCAGGCTTCATCCAAACAAAGTAAGTAGAGTGGAAAAGGAGAGAAATCACCCAGTTGTCTGTGAAAACTTGGAGTATATTATCAAAGTGTAAACCCATAATTGACTTCTCTTGTCTACACTTTCTTAAAAGCCTTAACCTATCATAGTTAGGGCAAAAAGCTTTTATCCTGACAGGGGAACATGGAAGAGAAGTGTTACACAGGAGAGGGAAAAAGACCAAATTCTTTGTTTTATTTAAGTAAAAAGTTCTTCACTAAGAAACGGAGTCTTCATTTTAGAAAACTACAAAGTCATTCTTCCTGCTCCCCCATTTTGAAGTTATAAAATCTGAGGCTGAAATTATTAAGTGTCTCAGCGTTAAACACATCCATTGATGTTACCCAGCTGGCAATTGTCAGAGTCTGGATTCGTTAAAGTCTGCTTGTAGAGGGAAATAGTTCTTAGGGATTTATGTCCACTTAGTAAGGGGAAAGTTGAGAACTGAATTTGAATGGTGTAGTCAGTCCTATTAATGTATCATAGTAATAGAGTCAACATAATTTTTTAGCAAAAAGGATCTTCAAAGAATATTAACTGTAAATTTATCATTGCAAAAATCAGAAATATATATCCTGATATGATCAAGTGATTTTCTAGGTGATAATAAAGCCAGAGTTAGACATTCCTATTTCTCAAGCAAACTTTCTGACTCTGTCCGAAAGGGGACAGAAATAAAAGCATTGGAACATATGGAATGTAATCTTTCCACTCGCTTTGTATGCAAGGCTTAGAGAAATTTGGGAAATTCTGAATATCTTATTAAGAAATAAGAACAAATTTCTACTTAGAATTCATGTTGTTTAGATATTAAAGTGGTAATTTTAAAGTAATGAGTGTTATAGACTTCCACAGAAGCAAATGATTCATCAATAAAAGAACAAAGCCTGAGATTTTATCTTCACGAATATGGGAGAATAAATATACAATCAGAGCAAGTGAGAAAGAATTATAATGTAATAAGACTATTAAACTGAAGATTTAGTGTGTTGTCCAGATTTCTGATATTCTGCTGATACAACTTTTATGGAATCTGCCCAACCCTGAACATTCCAAGAAACCCATATTGGTGGAGAAGTTCAAGTTTCCAAATCCAACCTTAGAAAAATCTAGCCAGATTGGTTTACTTCTGCCTTTCATTCTAAATGTAGAGGGACCATGTAATTTATTATTTAAATCAGAATACACTTTAGACAGAAAAAAAAGGTTTGCTGGTATTATTACTCAGGGACAAAATACCAAAATCAGAACCAAAATCTGGGAAATCTGCCAGCTGTGATCCCCCTATCTAATACCATGTAGTGTGATTGTTGAACATTTGATAGAAAATGCGGGCCCACTGCTGGGCCCATAACTTCTATATATGTTATGGTTAGAGTAATAAGTGATCCTACTACCTCATGGAGAAACTTGGCTAAGGCATTCTAAGTCAGTATCCTCAAGTTGTTTTTAGCTCAGTTCTTTCAATTCTTTTATAAACTACTTTCTACTTTTGTGGGCAACTACCTAAAATCTAGATTTGGAGTCATATTTTTACGTGCAATCTCACAAATATAGAATCAATGTAGAATCTGCTTCTCTTTCAGGGATCTGTATGAGGTACTGATCTAAAAACCATGTGGCTAATTACTCTTTCATTCTTTTGTTTTGTTCACCAAGGTTTGCTCAGTGAAGATGAAAATCAAACTCCAGTGTGATTGTTAAATGCAGTAGCCCCTGCTTATTCGAGATTTTGCTTTCTGTGGTTTCAGTTACCTACAGTCAAATACAGTCCAAAAATATTAAAATAGAAAATTCCAGAAATAAACAGTTCATAAGTTTTAAATTATGCTCCATCTGCCCAGGATGTGAATCATTCCTTTGTTTAGCCTATCCGTGTTTTATATCCTCCCTACTCCTTAGTCACTTAACAGCTGTCTCAGTTCTCAGATCAACTGTCATGGTACTGTTCTTGGGTTCAAGTAACTCTTACCACATACACATAACTTTTATTATATAATTAATATATTGTTATAATTATTTTGTTTTATTATTAGTCATTGTTGTTAATACTGTGCATAATTTATAAGTTAAACTTTATCATGGATGCGTATGTATAGGAAAAAAACAGTGTGATATATATAGAGTTCAGTTCTATCCATGGTTTCAGTCATCCACTGAAGTCTTGGGAGATATCCCCTGCAGATAAGGGAGGACAATTGTATGCCAAATTGCATCTTGCCTTACTTGTACTTTTCCAAGTTATAGTACCCTCAGTGACTTTAGGCAATCTTTATCCATCCTACTTAAGGACAATATACTTTCTCATTCCAGGGAAATTAATTTTTTTCCTTTCCTTTTTAAGAAACAAACAAGTGAATCCAAGATGTCTACTATGTTCAGGAATTTCCAATGTGATTTTCTGGCACGTGGCTCACCAAAGAAGAAACATATACACACACATACATGTATACAGAAAATGCACATGAGCATGCGGACACACACATAATAGAAGCAAACAAGTTTGTTTTCTAGCAGAATACCCTTCTATTATGGTGACCTGTCACATTATTAATCATAACTTGCTCTCTATTTCAGTGTAGAATGTTCTTTGCCCTCAGGAGTACTTTATGGAGAATATTGCCAATTGACTATACTATGTATTTTCTAAGGTATTTATGTTGCAGGTAAATCTATGTGACATTGAGAGACTGAAGAATATTGAGCAAAATTTTTAGAATATTTTATTATTTTCAATAATTAATATTTGTATAGCCGTTTGCACTTTATTTAATGCTTTGATGTACAGAATCTTATCTAAGGAATAAGGGTCAATGTGAGGATATGGCTTGGAGGGAATACTACTTGATATGATGACATGTATTCTGTTTGGTTCCTTCCTAATCTCTCCTTTCCTTCTGTCCTTCCTTCCTTTTCTTCTGTTTGTTGTAGTTTGCTCAATGAAGATGAACAGTGAACTCAAGTGTGTGTTAGATTTACCAAACTACAATACTTTTTATTGTGATCAGCATTTTTAAAGGTAGCTTTAAAAATCCAGACTGATGCAAAGCTCATACTTGATAGAGTTGAAGCAGTGGCGGCCTAAAATTGTGAGATTTGTCCCTTTAATTGAAATCACATGTTTTATCTCAGTTTCATTTGCATGGGCTACAGGCTATAATTAACATCAAGTGTCAAGACAAGATCACACAGCATCTTGGAGTATAGTCAGGCCACCAAAATTGAAATAAGCCTCTCTGCTACTCACCTATGCAAGACTGGGTCTGTGCAGCCATGGAGAGATGTCTATGGGGTATGTAAAGGACAACTGTGTATGGAAGATGAAGTGGGGGAGGACTAAGTTCACCACTAAATGAAGTGGTAAATATGATTGCATTTTATTTTGACACCTTCTCACTTGTCTTTTAATGCTTAATGCCTAAATTGTTTAGTAATCTGCCCTTTTTCAACTTGACTTTCACAGTATTCTACCATATACCCAAGGTATATAGATATAACATGAAACTGCCTGCCAAAAACAAAAGAATAAAGTCATACTTTGCTTCCATGCTGTCTTATCTTCTATTTCACAAGCAAGAACGCTTCAAATATGCTGCTTCCCTTTAATAACTCCCCATGTTGTCAGACTAATTCTTAATCATCCTTTAATCAACTCAACTGTCATTACTTCTGGGATGGTTTTCCCACACTTGCCTCAGACTTAGGCTCTGCTATGATCTTAAAGTGTATAGTTCCCTCTAAAAAGTTCAAATGTTGAAATCTAACCCCCAAAGTGATGATATTAGGATGCAGGAACTCTGGAAAGTGATTACTTCATAAAGGCAGAGCTCTCATTGATAGGATCAATGCCTTTATAAAAGAGGCCCCAAAAGGTTAGTTCACCCTTCTACCCAGTGAGGACAGCAAAATGGCAGCCATCTATCATGGAAGAAATGGGAACTCACCAAACACCAAATCTGCCAGCACATTTACCTTGGACTTCCAGCCTCCAGAACTGTGAGAAATATTTTTCTCTGGTCATAAGCCACCCAGTTGATGATATTTTTCTATAGTAGCCTGAATGAACTAGCAGAGTTTCCTACCTCTATTATCACATTTATCACACTGTACAATTATTATCTGCCTAAATACAAATCTTTGAGTTTTTTCCCATTATTTTTCTATTATTATTTCACAGCTCAAATATCTGACATATATTATGGGATCCATAAGTGCCTATCTAATAAATAAATGGCTCCCTCCCTCATTCATACAATGCCCTTCTTCTCTGCCAAACACATAATTTGTGTTCAGTTCATACAAGTGTTTTCTAGATCAAAAGTATAAGCCCTCATATTTCCAAGGAGTATGCACATTTTCATAATTAGGGTACTTCTGAAGTTTAGAAAGCCTCCAAAAAAGAAAGGACAATGTTAGGATGGTAGGTGAGACTTGGAATATTTATGGAAGTGGTGACATTTTCAAGCTCTTTATTTTCTTTATCCATAGAGCAGAGGGTGCATTTCTATCTTCCAAATAAATTGTTATAATTACTGAATTTAGATTGAATGACACTGTGTCCTCTCAAAAGCAACTCATCCTCAGAGGATGCCTGAGGTAATCTGTAGATAATTACTTCTAGCTGGGTTGGTTTAATCATATGTATGCCTTGGACCCCAGACCCTGGCTCTTGAAATGCTAGTTGCTCCTCAAGAGCCTTCTTCATTGCTTTAATGGGATGTGAATTGGATTATCTCTTAGGACTGCTCTTCCTTGTACTGAATCTGCATGCTGTATAATTGAATCTGCAAGTGGTCTTGGTAGGTCTAAATCAAACAGTGGAGATTCTGTGTTGTGCATTTCATACTTACTGTAATCTGTTGCTACGAATTCTTTGTCAGTGACATTTGAAATCTGCCCTTAATATTTTTGTGAAATGTAAGGAAGCATTTTTATTGATAGGGTCCTTTCCTTAAGCTGTTATAAGAATCAATTCAGTTTAGTCAAAGGATACCACTGGAGTATGATTTCCACATACTGGAAAAACTATACCCCCATATAATTGATGGGTAGATATTGTTCATTTCTAATGTACTCAAGATAATAAATAAAGAAGGGATTATAAAATTATATTATCATATCACCATTTTGCAAACACTAATAAAATAACTTATCTAAGCAATGATCCTCAGTGGCTACTAACATTATAAAGATATAGACAGCATAACATTATGTGACTTCTGATGGAAGTACAACTATAAAGTATCTGTAGCCAAACAAAATCAAGCCTGGATGTGATCAGGTCTCTATTCCTAACCACCAATGAAGATAAAATATATGAGTAATATACATCGAAACTTGGGAACACAATGAGCAAAATTTAGGCTATGTGAATCTTTACTAGTCAGCAAAATGTAGGACAAACAACCAATTTTTCTGACAAATAACTTGCAGAAAAAAAGTAAGAGGGGTGGGAGCCTAAAGATAAACATTGCCTGATAGAATTAAAATTTGAGACACAAATACAAATCACATATGTAAAATCTTTATTTTCTCTTAGGCACATTAAGTTTTAAAAAGGTGAAGTTAATTTTAACATTTTATATAATCAAATAAAATGTTATATATATTATACTATATATTGCACTATATAGTATACTATTATATATTATATATTATACTATAGTATACTATTATACTATTATAATATATTACAGTATATATTATATAACCTTATATATCTCAAAAATGTATATCTCATATATATGATATTTATTGCAAGGAATTGACTTACACAATTTTGGGGGCTCACTAGGAAGTCTGAAATCCACTGGGCAGCTTAGCAGGCTAAAACTCTCAGCAGGAACTGGTTCTACAGTTTATGGGTAGAATTTCCTCTTCTTCAGGAAAATCTCAGTTTTACCATTAAAGCCTTATGACACATTGGATGAGTCCTTCCTAGATTTTGAGGAGAGGATAGTGTTTTTTACTTAAAGTCAGGTGATTTTGTATGTTAATCACATTTACAAAATACCTTTTCAGCAACACCTAGATTAGTGCTCAATTGAATAACTAGCTACTATAGTCTAGCCAAATTGACACATAAAACTAACCATCATACCAAGGAACCATTTATAGTAAAGTGGTATTTATAGTTGAAATTTGGGTTCTAGATGTACTCATTACTACTGGTTTGGTCACTGTATATAGATCCTTTCAGTAGACAGATTTAGAAAGTTCATATATTTTTAAAAGATAAAATACTTTAGGTTTAAACTGATATTTCATATTCAAATTGAGGGTCATATGTTTTTATGAATTTTAAATTTCTAAACTTTATTGTACTTTTTATCTTATTTTTCTCACAATGGCAATCCCAATTACCAACTGCATCAGCATGAGTATACATTGCCTTCATTCCCAAATACATATTTAGCTTTAGAATAACTATCCTAGCCCTACCAACAAGAATGTGATTATTAAATCTATTTTATTTTTATTTATTTTTTTCATTCTGGAGATTTTTATCGGTCTGATTTACTGTAAAATAGATATTATAATGACAGGCTCAAAAAGATGAAAGACCATGTTTCAGGATCTAAAGTATGTCATAGAGGAATGAAACAAAAGTTTATGACAACAACTTCACAGATACACAGCAGGAGTCCTAGGTTTACATTTTGGAAAGGAAATAATGTAGAAGAGGTTTTAAATATATAGTGCTATATTCATAACAACAATCATAGGGACTGGTTTCTTTTTTATATATTTTTATTTTATTTTATCATCTTATTTTATTTTTTTTTTATTTCAGCATATTACATGGGTACAAACTTTTAGGTTACATATTGCCTTTGCCTCGTCCGAGTCACAACTTTTTAAGTGTGTCCACCCCCAAGACAGTGTGCATAGCACTCATTGGGTGTGAATATATGGCTGCATTACCCTGAACATGTGTGATCATGTCTGATTTTGAAGCTAAGCAGGGCAGGACCTGGTTAGTACTTGGATGGGGGGACTGGTTTCTTATTCAACTCTTCATACTTAAGTCACCAGTGAGATAATTTTTTTTCTTTTAATTTCAGAGTATTATGGGTATACAAATGCTTTGGTTACTAAATTGCCTTTGCACCACCTGAGTCAGAGCTACAAGAGTGCCCATCCCCCACGTGGCCTGCACCACATCTGTTAGGTGTGGATTTACCTATCCTCTCCTCTCCCTTCCCACCTGCCTAACACCCTATGAATGTCACTTCCCATATGTGCATATTAGTGTTGATCAATTATTACCAATTTAATGGTGAGAAGTACATGTGGTGCTTGTTCTTCCATTGTTGTAATACTTCACTTAGAAGAATGGGCTCCAGCTCCATCCAGGATAATATAATAGGTAGTTTGCCATTTTTTTATGGTTGAGTAGTACTCCACGGTATACATATACCACATTTTATTAATCTACTTATGTTTTGACGGGCACTTGGGTTGTTTCCACATCTTTGCACCTGTGAATTGTATTGCTATAAACATTCAAGTGCAGATGTCTTTTTTATAGAATGTCTTTTGTTCTTTTTGGTAGATACCCGGTAGTGGGATTGCTGGATCAAATGGTAGCTCTACTTTTATTTTTAAGTATTTATTGCAGTTCTTCTTGTTCTTATAATATATATCAATAGGAAAGTACAGTCAAATCACTTTTTAATAAAATATTAAGCTTTATTTCTTAAAGTAGTGTTAGGTTCATAGTAAAATTAAGCAGAAAGTACAGAGACTTCTCATATACCCCTTTTCCTCTACCCACACATATAACCTTCCCTACTATGGACATGGCACCAGAGTGATATATTTGTTATAATCAGTGAAACTAAATCTATACATCATTATCACCCAAAGTCTAAAGCATACATTAGAGTTCATTCTTGACATTGTACATTCTATGAGTTTGACAAATGTATAATGCAAGTATCCATCATTATATTATAGTGTTATACAGAATAGTTTCTCTGTGCTAAAAATTCTCTGTGCCTGTCCACTTATTCCTCACACAAACCCCTGGCAACCACTCATCTTTATACTTTCTTCATAGTTCTGACTTTCTAGAATTTAATGTAGTTGGAATCATACAGTATGTAGTCTTTTCTGATAGGAATTTTTCCATTTAATAGCCTGCATTTGGATTTCTTCCATGTCTTTTCATGGCATAATAGCTCATTTCTTTTTAGTGCTTAATAATATTCCATTGTATTAGTCAATGTCTTCCAGAGAAACAGACTGAATGATGAATGATGTACTGTAACTTACATATTTTCTCTCTCTCCCCCCCCCATATATGTGAAATCAAATGGAATTTGATTATATGGAATTTACTCATTTGATTATGGAATATGGAGGCTGAGAAGTCCCAAGATCTGCCACCTGCAAGCTAGAAATCCAGGAGAACTGATGTACTTTCAATCTGAGTACAAAGGCCTGAGAACAAGGAGAGCCAATGATACAAGTTCAAGTCTAAGGGAAGGAGAATATTAATGTTCTAGCTCAATCAGTCAGGCAGAGAGAGTGCAAATTCTCCCTTCCTTTAATTTTTTTTTTCTATTCAGGGTCTCAATGGATTGGATAATACCCACCCACATTTAGAAGAGCAATCTGTTTAAATTAGTCTACTGATTAAAATACTAAAATCATCCAGAAATATCCTCACAGACAAACCCAGAATAATAAATAACAAAGTTATAACTCCACCTAACATGTTACAACTGTCCTGCTGACAACCTAAAATGCAATAACTCCTTCCCCAGAATAGGAGGTAAAGTTCTTGAATGATGTTTAATCTTCTCCTTGATACTCCATATCTTAAATATTATGGTATAAAATTAACAATACTTAAATACTATGATGTAAAGTCAGTACATCTTATATCAATTGATGTGATAAGGGAATAAAAGAGGGAAGAAAATACATAAATTTGAGATACACACAAAAACATATTCATAATAAAATAAGATAGAAAGGGATACACATGACAAGCATAGTCTTCATTTCTGTAACTGGCCATGTAGTTTTAGCTGGTATTTATAACTCCCTTCCTCTACTAACCAATTCTGTCTTCTCTTTGCTTTCAGCAAGTATCTTAGCTGGCCATGGTTCTTTACCTAGTGGGGTGACCCCAAACCTTCATTCCTGAAAGGTCTGGGCCATCAATGGTCCTTCCTGGTAATACTAAGAGATGCCCTAATGGATCTCCTATATTTCAGACATGCTCTTCCTTACCCTTATTGTGGAGTAGTAGTCCAATTTTCCCTTTCTTATCAAAATCAACCAACACAGCCAGCACAGTAACCCCCTTCTTTGCCTGTTGAGTTACAGTCATGAGGAACCCCAGATGGCCAAGTATTGGTCTTAATTTCGAGTTCAGTGAAATTGTTTTGTCTCCTGGTAGAAAAATTCCTCTCTCTGGAACAAGATGTCTAGGCCAGCACAGCATAAAGTCATGTGAAGAGGAAGCATAACTTTTGTTAGTGGGCCACTAAGGGTAATAGTGATTGGTGCCATATCAATTTCTACCATGATTCCTGGACCTGTGAATCCTGGGTATGGGAGAAACAGCACCATACATTAAATGCTGATTCAGAGTGTACACAACCTCTGGAGAACCTTGCTCAAGCCCTGCATACTATTGCCATCCAACTGGTACCATTACTGAGTCTTCAAGAGGCCATTCCACTGTTCTATCAAAGTAGCTGCTTTTTCATGATGGTAGAGAACATCATAAGATCAGTGAATTTCATGAGCATGGGCCCATTGCCACACTTAATTTTCTGTGAAGTGAGTCCCTACATGTCAGAAGCAATACCTATACACTGTGATGGTGGATAAGGCATTCTATAAGTCCATGGACAGTGGTTTTGGTAGAAGCATTGATGCAGGGAAGATAAATTGTATCCAGAGTGCCTATTCCAGTAAAAACAAAGTCCTGGCTCTTCCATTATGGAAGTGTCCAATGTAATCAATCTGCCACCAGGTAGCTGTCTGATCAATCCACGGAACGATGCTGTATTGGAGCCTTAGCATTGGTCTCTGCTGCTGGCAGATTGGGCACTCACCAGGGGCTGTAATCAGGTCTGCCTTCAGGAATGGAAGTTTATGTTGCTGAGCCTGTGCATAATGTCCATTTCTTTCACCATAGCTACTCGTTCTTGAGCCCACTGGGCAAAGACAGAGGTGGTTGGGGAAAAAGGCTGACTGGTATTTACTGAACAGGTCATTCTTTGAACTTGATTATTAAAATCCTCCTCTGCTGAGGTCATTTGGTGAGCATTCACAGGGGGCACAAGTATCTTTACATTTTTTGCCAATTCAGAGAGGTCAATCCACATAACTCTCCCTCAAACTTTCTTGTAATAAATTTTCCAATAATGTTCTTTCCAAGCCTCTGACCATCCATCAAAACTATTGGTCACAGCCAATAAATCAGTATATAATTGCATATCTGGCCATTGCTCCTTCCAAACATACTGAACAACAAGGTGCACTGCTTGATTCTGCACACTGGAAGGATTTTCCTTCACATTGTCTTTCAGGAATGTCCCCAAAGGGGCTGTAGTTCTGTAGTTGTCTATGTTTTTGTAGGGCCTACATATTAAGCAGAATCATCTGTCAATCAGGTCCAAGTCTGTTCTTCCTTTGTCAATGGACTGTGAGGAAATCCTCAGGATTCTGTAAGTACAGACAGAGAGAAAGAAAGCAGTGTAGCAGACTTGGGGACCATGGACATTTGAGCTACTTTTTCATGTAATTTATGTGTGCCTTTAGGATCTGGCTTGGCCCAACCACATATATACCACTTCTATTTGATGATGGAGTGCTGCTGTGCACACTCAAAATTCTGCCTTGGCGGATTGGATAACACTCAATTCATGAGAGGCAGCTTAGGTCACATGGTAAGTTGGTGGTCCATAGTTAATTGTTCAGCTTCTACTAAGACACAGTAGAAAAAAAAAAACTGTTATCTGCAGAGAATTGCAGGATTGCAGGACATTTCTCCAAAATCCTAAAGACTTATGCTGTTATTTACTTAATAGGAACCTGCAAAAGGATCCAAATAGCATCACACTCTTCCATTAACACTTCAGGTACCATTGGATCTGCTGGACCATATGGCTTAAATGACAGACCAACATGCACAAGTCTGCACCTGTTGCAGAATGTTCTCTTGTTCTGGTCAGTCAGTGAATGTGCCAGAGTAACACCCAAATGAAGAATGTGTGGCATTCATAATTAAAAGAGGCCCACTAGGTGTTGTGCCTCTATTTTTGTATGTAGGAGGGGTCAGATGCAATAACTTATTATTCACGTAAGAAGCAATTTCTCTACATGCCGCACAACAGTGGGCAATTAGAAACTTCACTGATGTTAATGCCCTTGAAATTTTGTTCAATTTATTTTCCAACCTCTGACATGCAAATGTCTTAGCAATAAGTTTAAAATAATTGGTATTTCTTTCTCCCTAATTCCAGTCAGAATGATGTCACCAATGTAATGGACCAGTGTGATATCTTGTGAAAGGAAAGGTGATCAAGATATCTGAGAACTAAATTGTGATATAGGGCTGGATAGTTGATATACCTCATGTCCTACCTGGACAGTGAAGGTGTATTGCTGGCCTTGTCAGATGAAATAATACTGCTTCATGTGTAACTTATGGACAGGGATGGAGAAAAGGGCATTTTCCAGATCACCAGTTTCATACCATGTATCAGGGATGTGTTAATTTGTTCAAGCAATGAAACCACATTTGGTATAGCAGATGTGATTGTGCCGCAGTCACCACTTGGTTAAGCTTTTGATATTACGCTTTCATTCTCCACAATCCATCTGTCTTCTGTATAGGCCAAATGAGAAAGTTGAACAGGGATGTTATGGGAATCCCAACACCTTCAATCTTCAGGTCTTTGATGTGGCACTAAGTTCCACAGTCCCTTCGAGAATGTAGTATTGCTTTTGGCATATTATTTTCCTAAGTACAGGAAAATAATAACTAGGCATAATTCTAATGGCTTACACTTGGCCTTTCCCACTGTAATAGCCCTCACTCCACAGGTCAGGGAAACAGTGTGGGGATCCTTCCAGCTGTTGAATATATCTATTCCAATTTTGCATTCTGGAACTGAGAAAATAACCACAAAATGAGTTTGGGGACCTACTGGACATACTGTAAGATGGACCTGAGCTAAAATTCCATTGATCACCTCACCTCCACAACTCTCTACTCTGACTGGTGGATCATGGTGACATTTTGGGTCTCCTGGATTCAGTGTCAGTTCAGAGTTGGTATCCAGTAGTCCCTGAAAGGTCTGATTACTTTCTTTTAATTGGTGCACAAAAACCCAGGCAATAGGCTATAAATACCTTTGGGGAAAGCTTGGAAAATGTTTAATAGTATAAATGTTTGATACATATATATATATTACATATATGTGTTATGTTTATGTAATTATTTACCCTACATTGTAATGCCAACATTGCAAGGAGACACTTTTCCTTACTGGATTTTAGAAGAAAGCAGCCATGTTGGAAAGGCTGATGTGGCAAGAACTGACTGCAGCCTTCAGCCCTTGCTTACGGACAGACAGGAAGAAACTGAATCCAACAACTCACAAAGAACTAAAGGGTGCCAACAATCATGCACGAGTGCCACAGTGAAGTCTTCTTAGTTGAGTCTCAGAAAGGAACATAGCACAGGCTGATATCTTGATTGTAGTTTTGTGAGATCCTGAAAGCAGAGGATGCTCAGACTCCTCATCCACAGAATCTGTGAGATAATGTGTGCTGTTTTAAGTCTCTAAGTTTGTGGTAATATTTTAACATTTTAGTGGCTAATTAATATACCAACCAACTCAAAAGAAGCTCAGGTTAAATTGTTTAATTTGAATTTAGGTTCTTAGGATGTCAACCTCCATTTGTTTTCAAACAGGACCAAGTCTTCCTTGATGGAAGCAATAATATGGCTACAGTAGTTTAGCAATTATCCTTGGCAAAGGGCATTGAGAAAATTTTTCTAGGATCAAATTTGATCTTGATTTATTCCAGCTTATAAGACATAAAAATCAAAACTTCAATAACCAAGAACTATAGCTTATTTTACATATCAGCAGCACAATTTTTTTTATATATAGGAAAAAGAAAACTTGGTTAAGAAAAATTGTGAGACTAAGAAAAATTTTTCTTGGACAGTATATCAATTTGAGTAAGTTCATTTTGTGAGACAAAATTGCACCACAGAAAATATCTTGAATAGTTTTGATATTTTGCTCTTCTTCAGTTTATAACTTCTAGTTGTAATGTTAAATAAGTCACTTAAATTCTAATTTTTCTAATTTATAAAATATGGTTATATAAATACTAAGACTTATTCTAGCTCTAAATTATCATGACTCTCTGAAATAGAGACAAAGAACAAAAAACAAGAACCACTGGAGTAATAATCAGTCTCCCACACTCAGTGTTGTAGAAACCATTCATAAATATTTTGACTAGGATCTAAATTTCATATTTTTCAGAGTGAGTATGCAACTTGCATAACATGTGGAAGGACTAGAATTTATAGTTGCTTTGAAGAACCATTATATTAACTGATTTTTACTAATTTGATAACTCTCAATAGGTTTGTTTTTTCTTTTCTCTTACTTGTGGCTTATAATTAAAGGATTTTAGGACTCTTTATTTCCACTAAATTAAAAAAATAACTTACAAATTATATTACTTGAGTAAATTTGACATGATCCATCCAACAAGACAGGGAAAAAAACCTGCTTTTATCTGCTTAACTGAATTCACTTAAAGCAAATGTTTTTTTTATCTCCTTTTCAATGAATTACCGTTGCTATAGTCAGGAATGTTATTTGAACATTTATATAGCAATACTATAAGCCGATACTGCACAATTAGGAAATTACATATTTTTAGCATATAGCATATCTCTGAAATGCTCCTGAAATGGCAGGCCTCATTCAACTTTCCTTATCATAAGAAAACTTTCCAGTTCTGTACAGACTAGCTTAACACTCTGAAATAGACTCCTGGAACAAACAAAAAATGTGTCCTCAAAGGCTGATGCTTCACATGCTCATTAGTGTAGCATGAAAGAAAATGATAATACAATAGCATTTCACAGTGTGAAATTTACAAAGTTGGATAGAGACAGCATGTGTTGTCATCGGTTAATGTGCAAATGTTCACTGCCAGGGTGAAGTAACCAGGAGTGAACCATGAAATGATTGCATTCACCCTGAAATGTCAGCAAAGCAAGGAAGTGATGACTAGTAAGCAACTCTTCCTGAACATGATGAAAGTACTTACTAGAGCAGCAGAAATAACTTATTTAATATTTATATTTTATTAGGAGATGGACAACTATGCCTTTGCATAATATGACTTTAGGAAGCAGAGGCTAGGCTTAGTATGTAAATGCTTATTTTGATGTGCCACCATATGTGGCCACTTTTCTTTCCAGCTGGCTAGCCTTACTGCCTTTCTCCTTTCCTTTATATCTAACCCAAAGCTCACTAGGAAACTGTTCCTAATTAACTTTATCCATTTTCCTGTTTCACAGATTCGTGGGCTTTTAGACTATCAGCACTGGAACAGATTTTATAAATAATTTAGTTCAGCCCCGTTTTCCCCTCTCATCTCACTTAAATGACTGTGTGTGTGTGTGTGTGTGTGTACTGTACACATGCATGCATGTAAGTGTACATGTGTTTCTGATTTTTATGTGTTTGTACACTCTTTTCATCCACTATTGCATTGCAAGTAAGCTGGGAAAATATATATTTACTTAATTTTCTTTGCATCTTAGATATTTGAGAAAAACTTACTGGCAAACTAATTCAAGTAATTGACATTCAGTGTTGCAATGTCTTTGGGGAAGATAGTTAGTTGATACTGGATGCAACTTATCCTAGATTGACTGAGGTGAATGCTGAAAAATGCCATTAATGTAATCTAGAAAAATCATTTTTTAAATTTTTTATTTCAACATACTATAGGGGTACAAATGTTTAGGTTACATATATTGCCTTTGCCCCACCAGAGTCAGAGCTTCAAACATGTCCATCCCCCAGATGGTGCACACCACACCCATTAGGTGTGTATGTACCCATTCTCTCCTCCCCTCTCCCACCTGCCAGACACCCAATGAATGTTGCTACTATATGTGCATATAAGTGTTGATCAGTTAATACCAATTTGATGGTGAGTACATGTAGTGCTTGTTTTTCTATTCTTGTGATACTTCACTTAGTAGAGTGGGCTACAGCTCTATCCAGGATAATACAAGAGGTGCTAGAACACCATTTTTTGTGTGGCTGAGTAGAACTCCATGGTTCTACTAAATATACCACATTTAATAAAATTAATCTACTTATATATTGATGGGTACTTAGATTGTTTTCACATCTTTACAATTGTGAATTGTGCTGCTATAAACCTTTCTAATGTAGATGTCTTTAGAAATAGAATTCCTGAACAGATCAATATCAAGTACCAAAATTGAATTGAAGCACCAATAAAAAACCTTCTTAAAAAGAAAAGTCCTGGACCAGATAGTTTCACACCTGAATTTTACCAGATCTACAAAGAAGAACTGGTGCCTATCCTGCCGAAATTGTTCCACAGCATCGAGAAGGAAGGAATCCTCCCCAACACATTTTATGAAGGCAACATTGCCCTGATACCAAAACCAGGAAAAGATGAAACAAAAAAAGAAAACTACAGACCAATATCCCTTATGAATATAGATGCAAAAATTCTTAACAAAATCTTAGCAAATCAAATTCAGGTGCTTATCAAAAAAATAATCCATCACGATCAAGTGGGCTACATCCCAGAGATGCAGGGATGGTTCAACATATGCAACTCTATAACTGTAATTCACCACATAAATAGAAGTAAAAACAAAGACCATATGATCCTCTCAATAGATGCAGAAAAAGCATTCGGCAAAATTCAGAAACTTTTTATGATAATAATGCTTATCAAAATAGGCATACACAGGACTTACCTAACAAAATGATAAAAACCATATGACAAGCCCATAGCCAAGTTCATACTGAATGGAGAAAAATTGAAAGCATTCCTGCTTAGAACAGGAACCAGACAAGTTTGCCCTCTATCACCGCTACTATTCAACATAGTGCTAGAAGTCCTAGCCAGAGCAATCAGACAAAAGAAGGAAATCAAGGGCATCCAAATGGGGGCAGAAGAGATCAAACTATCACTCTTTGCTAACGACATAATCTCATATCTACAAAACCCCAAAGATTCTGCCATGAGACTACTGGAATCGGTAAACAAATTCAGCAAAGTCTCAGGTTACAAAATCAATGTACAGAAATCAGTAGCATTCCTACATGCCAAAAACAGTCAAACTGAGAACCAAACTAAAGACTCAGCACCCTCCACAATAGCAATAAAGAAAATAAAATACCTAGGAATATATTGAACTAAGGAGGTAAAAGACCTTAATAGGGTGAACTATGAAACACTAAGGAAGAAAATATCAGAGGACATGAAGAGGTGGAAAACCATGCCATGTTCATGTGTCAGCAGAATCAGCATTGCTAAAATGTCTATACTACCCAAAGTTATCTACAGATTCAATGCAATGTCTATTAAAATACCAATATCAGTTTTTGCATATCTAGAAAAAATAACTCTATGCTTTGTTTGGTACCAGAGAAGACCCGGTATAGCAAAAGCAATATTAAGCAAAAAGAACAAATTGGGAGGCATGAATTTACTAGACTTCAAGCTATACTATAAGACTATCATAACTTAAATAGCATGGTTCTGGCACAAGAACAGAGACATAGACTAATGGAACAGAACTGCAAACTCAGGTGTAAAACCATCCTCATATAGCCATCTAATCTTTGACAAAGCAGACAAAAACATACAGTGGGGAAAAGAATCCTTCTTAAATAAATGGTGCTGGGAAAATTGGATAGTCACATATAGAAGACTGAAACAGGATCTGCACCTTTCTCCTCTCACTAAAAATCAACTCATGGTGGATAACAGACTTAAACTTAAGGCATGAAACTATAAGAATTCTAGAAGAAAATGTTGGAAAAACTCTTATATACATTGACCTAGGCAAAGAATTTATGAAGAAGACCCTAAAGGCAATCACAACAACAAGGAAAATAATTAAATGGGACCTGATCAAATGCAAAAGTTTCTGCACAGCCAAAGAAACTATCACGAGAGCAAACAGACGACCTACAGAATGGGACAAAATATTCACCTGTTATACATCCAATAAAGGACTGATAACTAGAATCTATATAGAACTCAGGAAAATCCGCAAGGAAAATTAAACAACCCTATCAATAAGTGGGCAAAGGACATGAACAGAAACTTTTCAACAGATGATAGACTAATGGCCAAGAAACATAAAAAAACTGCTCAACAGCTCAAATCGTCAGGGAAATGCAAATCAAAACCACAATGAGATATCATTTATCTCCAGTGAGAATGGCCATTATCAAAAAGTCCCAAAACAATAAATGTTGGTGTGGATGTGGAGAGATAGGAACACTCATACACTGCTGGTCGGACTGCAAACTAGTACAACCCCTGTGGAAAGCAATAATGGAGATACCTCAAAGATATACAAGTAGAACTACCATTTGACCCAGCGATCAAATTATTGTGCATTTCTACAGAAGAAAAGAAAACATTCTATAGAAAAATCATTTTTTAAATGGCATGAAGCATGACTGCCTCAAAAGAATGAGACATACAAGATAGAGCCTTAAGAAGAAAAATAAATCTACATATATTGCTTTCAGTATTCTAACAGCTTCAAGTGCATCCTCTAATAAAATATTGCCTAATTTAAAATTAATACTTGGAGAACAAAGTTGACTTTTGAAAGCCTAAATGCTCACCTCTTATCTATGATACATAATGCAGCAATTGGATGATTGGCTTATGCGTCATTAGTAGCAGCACCAACAGCAATGATTATTGTCAGGCAATGTAGTGAAGGCTTAATATGCTTTATCTTCATAAAAATGCTTCATAGGCTATTTATTAGAGATGAGGAAGCTGAGACATAAGGGGGAAAGCTTGCCTAAGGAATGAGAATTAGTGACAGAAGTGGAACTTGATACAGTATCTCAATGATGCCATAGACTGACTATTCTTAGGCACACTACTCTTCTCTCTTTTCCCTTTATTTGTACTACTGAATGATCAGCTCTAATTGGTTTAATTAAAAAGAGATTTGTTAAAGGAACTCCTTTATGGAATTTTTGGAAGGACTGAAGAAAAAGATTCTAGAAGAATTTCCAGGAATAACTACTGTAACCATATCTCCAAAGCGGCCTGACAAAGTTGCTTCCATTACTAGGAAGCACACAAATCAGGCAAGCATCACGAGAGCTGCAAGCTTCAGAACTGTTCCACCTTTGCCACAAGAAACAAGCTGTTGAATACACAAGTTACTGACATGGCTTGTAATTCTAGAGTCCCGCTGCCTCTACCATATTTCACACTACAAAAATAAATGTCTCACAATGTGATCTCTTTCTCCAGGTAACTTAATTTTAAATTTAAGTTTAGGTGTATCTGATTAGCAGAAGCTATGTAATGAGTGTGTAACCTTGGTGTAATGGTGGCTGTGCAATCCAGTTGTAGGGTTTTGTATTGTTAATTTCACTATAGGTGAACCAGCAAAATTTAGGTAAAGCTTCATAATAATTTGGACAGCCCCCATTAAGAAGTGTCCACTACAAAATCTAAATACTTATGCAGTGCCTAATATATGTAAACTACCCAGTGTAAAGATTCACCTTTGGAAATTAGTGAATAGAATGCATTACCTGTATTTGCTATTTTTGGAATGGGCTGTGCTGGAGACCGGGGTAAGGAAAACACAAAAAGATGTGCCCCTAATCCCACAGTATTTCATTGAGATAAATGAAGCTTAAATCCTAGTTATAATCATTATCTCTTTTAAGAAACAGACTACTTTAAAATGATGAGAACATTATTTGCCTATCATTTTTTAATGTGCAGTATTCCTTTCAACATATATGTACATAAAATATACCATATTGTAAAATTGGTTCATTGTCAATATAATTTATTGGGAATATTAGGAAAATTAATATCAGGTTGTTACCTTTTTATTGGACAACATATTGTGCAAACAATGTTCATTGTCAAGCAAAATTGTCTCCATTTATTTTCATGTATAAAAACAGAGTTAATTTTTGAATATCCACATAATATCTTCTAGATGCCGTAAGGAAGTCACATTACCTATTGGTTTTTATTGGCTAATCAACCATAATTATTATGACAACAATAATAGCTAGAAATGTGTTTGGGATTTTCACATGGCTCATCAAAATTAATTCTCAAAATAACTTATGGAGTAGATAACTTAAATATTATTATTCCTATATCTATTTATTGCAAAGAAATAAAGGCAATAGAATGTAAGTGGGCAGAAAAGTCTATTCAGCACATCTGGGTTGCTGAAATCCTACACATTCTCAGGAGGAAGACCTATCTTCAGAACTGGCCCTTGGCAGTCTCCTGAGAGATAATCTCTGAGTCCTTAGAATATTTTGCCTTACAAAAGCATTTTTGTACCTTTGATGCCTTGGGCCACTCTGTTGTATCAGTTATCCTGATAATGTGACTTATGGTGAAGCCCTTTTTCTGTTTTTGCTGGGAAGGGGGCTGAGGAGTGGGACTGGAAGGCTGGAATATGAGTAATCAAGTAATGTAGGTGCCCCATGCCTATGTCACTGATCCTCAATAAAAATCTCTGCACATCAAAGCTTGGGTGAGCTTTCCCCATTGGCATCACTTCACGTGTGTTTTCATACATCATTGCTGGAAGCAATTAAGCACATCCCTATACAACTCCACTGAGAAGAAACACCCGGAAATTTGAACTTGATTCCTCTTGGACTTTGGCCCATGTGCCTATTTCCTTTGCTGATTTTTTTCTATATCTGTTTGCTATAATAAACCAAAGTCATGAGTATAAGAGCTTCTGAGTCTAATCATGCTGCCACTGAGTCATTGAGTTTAAGCACGATTGTAGGGACCCTTGACACAGTAAGATGTGCTGAATATCACACAGATGTACAGGATAAACCCCCAGATTTTAAAGAAAATCATCATACATTTACTTTTAGAAAACATGACTTTTGTATTAATATATATGACAATAGCATAATTTTGCAGAGCCGTGGACATATTATATTACCTTTCTTTCAGTAAATTACATGTTATGAGCAAGGGTGATTTGCCCTCCAATGCTCATCAATATTGTCTTAAAGAGTTGGAATATTCATTGCTCATGAAAAGTAAAGCATGGCTATGTTCAATAATGAGATATTATGGAAAAATTGGGTTTTGTAATATGCTTCTAACATTTTTTATAAAGGCATACTATATTCTCAGAATCTTTCTGTTGTTTTTTTGGAACTATCCACTGGAGAAAATATTGATCTTTCTTTTTTGTAGTCTCAGTGGGTGGCCCTTCCTTTAGCTAGTTTGCAATAATACTCGAGCTGCCTTCTGGTTAGGAAATGTCACTGGCTTAGCACCCTACAGGTACAAGAATTCCATTAGGATCATCATTTCACTGTTCTATTTTTCTAGTTTAATTATTTTCTTTTATGTTGCACTTAAGATACTAATTGGTATTTTGATACTATTACTCTATTTTATTTCTTCTGATATTGAGAAGCCCCTGTGATGATCTAATATCCCCATAGTTGCTAATAACTAGATTTTATATCATGCTTAATCTAGATACCTTTTTTGTTCGTTCATTTGTTCACCCCAAGTATGAAATTGATTATCATATATTTGAAGGAAATAATACTGTATTGCTTAAATAGTGCAACTGAATACATATATAGAAAGCAATTTATTCTATTTCTATTGGTAAATACATAATAATTTTATATAATAAAACTGAAAAATTATTGACATTGTTGAGATTTTTTTTTAGAGTTTTACTTTAGATTTGACTTTAAAATACTAAGGCTATTTTAAGAAATTGGAATACTGTAAGAAATTTCAAATATTGGATATCCACAAAGGGAAAGGAGAGAAAAATTCAATAGCAGTTTAGTAGGATATAAAGCCTACAGGCCTAACTGATAGTTACATTCCATCTGGTTCATGCTTATTTCTAGGGTAGGAACACAAGCTACACACTAAAATGAACCTGATCATTTTCTATAGCTGGCCAACAAGCTGTTGCATTTGAGCCAGTTATAATGTTCATATGTTATTCAGTTAGGTTTACATTGAAATTATTTTCCAGTTTAATGAGATTTGTGGATTTCCTTTGACATGAAGACACTCTACATTCTTTATATGTTTATTGCTATCTTCTTGCCTTTTTAAAAGTCATGCAAAAAAAAAAAAAGAAAGAAAACTATCACAACATGCTATTTTGTTCTGATTTTGACCATAGGCCATATGTATTATTCAAGAAGCAGACCAACTGGAACACAGAAGCACGGCACAGAAGTATTTTTATTATGGTCATATAGGATTATCTGAATTTCATTAGCTGCTGTGGGTTTACACCTGAAAGAAATGTCCTTCATTACCATTTCAAACTTGCACAATTTCCTTCCCTGAGACCAGGTTAAATTGAGATCTCTGACTTAATAAGATAGTTTGGAACTGGTATATTTATATATAATCCAAAATGTTGATGACCTATCAGTTTACTTGCCTTTTAAATTTATTTGATCTTCTTTTAGGCAATATAATTTCATGCCAGAATGTCTCTACTCTGGAGACAGACTATATAAATGTGAATTCCAGCTCTGAAGCTTTCTATTTAGATCGTCTTGGCAAGTTATCTTATCTATCTAAGCTTCTCCCTTTTCTGTAAAATGGGAATAATGGTGTCTATCACACTAGAACATTTTAGGAATTAAGTTAGAAGATGCAAGTGAAGCCACTGGAATATTCATAAATGTAATTTCTAGACATTTAAAGAGAAATTTATAAAATTGGTCGTTATTTTTTTATTTTTTATTTATTTCAGCATATTATGGGAGTACAAACGTTAAGGTTACATACATTGCCCTTGTCTCCCCTCTCCCCTCGAGTCAGAGCTTCAAGAGTGTCCATCCTGCAGACGGTGTGCATCACACTCACTATGTATGTATATATCCATCCCCTCCTCCCCCCTCCCACCTGCCCCACACCTGACAAATGTTTGTTTTTCTTTTTTTCTTAACATTTTGATTACATTTTATATCTTTGCCTCTCCCTAGCAAGGGTTAGAGGCATGCCCTTCCCCTCCACAATGTTCACTACATCCCTCAGATGTGGGACTACCCCTCTTTAAGCTTATCTCATTGGATAACATTGTTGACAGTGATAAATAGACATAGCATTCAAATAGTAATAGCAAATTATATTCATTGTGGGAGTGAAAACCAGTTTAAGAACACTAGTTTAATTTACTATAGCCTTGTAGTATAGCTTGAAGTCTGGTAAATTGATGCTTCCCAATTTGTTCTTTTTGCTTAAGATTGCTTTTACTATACGGGATCTTCTCTGGTTGCATATGAATTGTAGAATTATTTTTTCTAGATCTGCAAAAAAATGATGTTGGTATTTTAATAAAAATTGCATTGAATCTGTAGATCACTTTGTGTAGTATAGACATTTTGACAATGTTGATTCTGCTGACCCATTATCATGGTATGGTTTTCCACCTGTTTACATCTTCTGCTATTTCCTTCCTCAGTGTTTCATAGTTTTACCTATAGAGGTCTTTTACCTCCTTAAATATATTCTTAGGTATTTTATTTTTTTGTTGCTATTGTGAAGGGTATTGGGTTTTTGATTTGTTTCTCAGTTTGACTGTTGTTGGCGTATAAGAATGCTATTGATTTCTGTACATTGATTTGGTAACCTGAGAATTTGCTGAATTTGTTTATTAATTCCAGTAGTCTCATGGCAGAATCTTTGGGGTTTTCTAGATATAAGATCATAACTGGAACAAGAACAGAGACATAGACCAATGGAACAGAACTGAGAACCCAAATATAAAACCATCATCATATAGCCATCTTATCTTTGACAAAGCAGACAAAAACATACACTTGGGAAAAGAATCCTTATTCAATAAATGGTGTTGGGAAACTGGAAAGCCACATGTAGAAGACTGAAACAGGATCCGCACCTTTCACCTCTCACACAAATCAACTCATGATGGATAACAGAATTAAACCTAAAGCATGAAACTGTAAGAATTATAGAAGAAAATGTTGTAAAAATTCTCATACACATTGGTCTAGGCTAAGAATTTATGAAGAAGAACCCAAAGGCAATCACAGCAACAAGGAAAATAATTAAATGGAACCTGTTCAAATTAAAAAGCTTCTGCACAGCCAAGGAAACTATCATGAGAACCTACAGAATGGGAAAAAATATTAGCATGCTACATATCCAATAAAGGGCTGATAAGTGGAATCTATGTAGAACTCAGGAAAATCAGCAAGACAAAATCAAACAACCCTATCAAAAAGTGGGCAAAGAATATGAACAGAAACTTTTCAAAAGAAGATAGACTAGTGGCCAAGAAACATATGAAAAGATGCTCAACAGCTCAAATCATCAGGGAAATGCAGATCAAAACCACAATGAGATTTAACTTATATCCAGTGAGAATGGCCTTTATCAAAAAGCCCCCAAACAATAAATGTCGACATGGAGGCAGAGAGATAGGAACAGTCACACACTGTTGGTGGGACTGTAAACTAGTACAACCTCTGTAGAAAGTAATATGGAGGTTTCTTAAAGATTTACAAGTAGAACTACCATTTGACCCAGCAATCCCATTACTGGGCATCTACCCAAGGGAACAAAAGACATTCTATTAAAAAGACATCTGCACTACAATGTTTATAGCAGCACAGTTCACAATTGCAAAGATGTGGAAACAACCCAGGTGCCCATCAATACATGAGTGGATTAACAAAATGTGGTATATGTATACCATGGAGTTCTACTCAGCCACAACAAAAAAAGTGATCTAGCACCTCTTGTATTATCTTGGATGGAGCTGGAGCCCATTTTACTAAATGAACCATCACAAGAATGGAAAAACAAGCACCATATGTACTCACCATCAAATTGGTATTAACTGACCTAACTCACCAACACTTAAGTGCACATATAGTAGTGACATTCATCATGTGTACGGCAGTTGGAAGGGGGATATAAAATTTACCACATTTTGTTAATCCACTCATGTATTGATGAGCACTTGGGTTGTTTCCACATCTTTGCAATTGTGAATTGTGTTGCTATAAACATTCTAGTGCAGATGTCTTTTTTATAGAATATCTTTGGTCCCTTAGGTAGATGCCCAGTAATAGGATGGCTGGGTCAAATGGTAGGTAGGTGGGTATATTCACACCTAATGGGTACAGTGTGCACCATCTGGGGGATGGACATGCTTGAAACTCTGACTAGGGTGGGGCAAAGGCAATATAGGTAAGCTAAACATTTGTACTCCCGTGATATACTGAAATAAAAAAAAATTTAAAAAACCCACTAGCTTAAGATTTAGAAAGAGTGCTATCATGAATTACCATGCATCTCATTGTCTCAGAAATATATGATAGCCGCAACATATATTTTCCATCATTTTGCTATGAAGGATATCCTATTTGCTTTTGAGTCTTGATTATTTTCACACAAAAATGGAACTACTTTTCAAATCTTAGAATGATAGAGCTAGAAACTACTCAACCCGCAAATCTGAAAGTTTTCCTAACCAACTTTTCTTTATCTTCATTCCATATCTAACCAACTGCAAGTTCCTATCATACCTTTTCTGGACTACTGTAGCTGTGTCCTGTCTGCTTCTGGTCCATTCTCTCCATGGTACTGGCAAACGGTGAGCATTCTGTAGCAGAATGACAGAGTAGAGTGTACTGTGTCAAGGAACGTTACCTATCGACTAAATTCTGGTTGTGACTTACTTAACTTCTCTTTGCCTCAATTTCTCTATCTCTACAAAGTGAGTGCTATTGTATTTACCCCATAGAGTTGTGTTAAGACTTAAACACAATACCAATAGTAAATGTTTACATTGTACTTTTCAATGAATATTAGATTTCTACCCCTGATACCCAGATATGATCAGATAATGAGTTTCTCCTCATTAAAACCTTACAGTTTCCAACTCCTTGTAGGTTAATACCCCAAATTATAATTTATTTAAACAGTTTTATTGTTAGTTTTTGTCTTTAAATTGATCATACTCCTTCTCCTTTTTTATCATGTGCTCTAGTTGGATGGAAGTATGTACGGTTCTTAGAACAGGGATATCTATACTTTTGCTGAAATTGGTTCATCTGATTGTGTTGGCTCTTATTTGCACCTCCACTGATTTTCTTTTGAACTCTTACTCATCCATGAGACACATAAAAGGCTAAAACTTCTAAAAAGCTTTTTTTCATTCCACACACTAAACCTGGTAAATTAGTTGCTCTTTATAAACATTTCCATTCACCCTCCCCTTCTTTACTATTCATAATACACACAAATCACATGTAATTAATTCTTATAGTATATTTCTAATGTTTGTGCTTATGTATATATTTAAATATTTATTTATTATCTATTTATCTAAATCTATTTATCTTTTTATCTATAGACTATTTTTAAACTCATTTCCCTTTCCATTTAAAAAGACAGTACTCAATTTTGCACCCTCTATTTCAACTTTTATTAAAAATGACTTCCATTAACTAGCACCACTGAATGCCCATCCCTTTTTGTTTTCCTGTCAGAAACAGTGGTTACTTAAGGACCATATCTCAAAGAATATGGGCGACATTAGAATCCAGGTGAGCATCGGCATTTGGGACAATTTCCTCATTTGATTTTGCTATGCCTTTAAAGTGTCAAGTGATCAAGCAGTTCCACAGCTGCAACAGCTAGGGCAGCAACTAGACTGATTTGTCCCATTTCCATAGATGTGGCCAGTAAGGAGACAATTCACCTTAATGGTTTTAGACAGTTTATTACTCATGGCGTAATAGACAACATGAACTGCATGTCCCCATCAGTTTGTTGTGTACCCTGAGTCCCAAGGGGCCTGGGCAAAGGCAGGCCAAGGTAGATGCTGCACACACAGTGAATCTGCCACATGTAAGGGACTCTGAGATTTTGAGATGCTGCTCTTACATAAAGGCTTCTGCCAAAATCTCCTCTCCTCTCTTCCGGAAAGAGAAATATTGTCTTACCGTGGATGTCTCTGGGAAGAGAGAAAGATGCCTCGAGCTTTTTAGCCCTGAAATGTGTCCAGGGATAAACAGCTCTAAATGTCTCCAGGAGTCACTATCTTTATGTTTCCAAGGATTTTGGGCAAACATCTTTGAGAAAATCTGTCAGGGCCCTCCGCTCAGAAGAGTGCATAAACGCCAGACCCATGGGGAATCATCCCTCAACACAGAGTGGGGTAGACACACTCTCCACTCTGAGAATCATATAAATATTCCAGCCTGATTGTTTTATGCATGTTAAAAGTAAGATTCAAGAGGAAAAATGAATTAGAGAAAAGCTGTGGTTAAAACGTAGGTTTCATGCTTGAATCCAGGGTAGAGTACTCAAAAACCTTGTTGCATATTTTTCTCTTTTTTCTTCAAATAATTGTTTCTGTTATCTGGTATATATGTATATATATAGAGAGATATATATACATATATTATATTTTCTAAGATTTTTATATATGCACACATGTATATTCTAGGTACTACATATGTTGTATGTTTATATATATTTATTACAGTAGTACAAAATATTGTTTTTAAAATTATTTTTCTGAAAGAGGGCTTTTTTATTCAGTGTGGCATCAAAAGACTTGATTTCTCCAAAGTTTTTTGTATTACCCATTCATCTTTTGCTGTCACAGAGTGAAGATGTCATTAGTGAATAGCAGTTTCATATTATCTCCTTAAAGAGAATAAAATACATATTTTAGTATCAAAATCCAAAAGTGTTGAATGAAAGCTTATTCACAATTTTTCATCAATATATTTTTAGAAGAGTAGATCATTCTATAGGAATATTATCATGCTGAATTTTAAGGCAATTATTTAATTTTAAAAATATATTTTTAGTAAAAAATTTTTAAATGAATTAAAATTATTTAAAACTATTGATTTAAAATAGTCTTTCATGATATCCATATTTGTTGTGTGTATACACATATCACATGATGTGTTTATGCTTTCAGCAAAGAAACACTATTAGCAAAATCATACTATACGAGAGGCCAATAAATGGGAATAATAGAAAGACCTCGTGAAATCTTTGCCCTTATGCTTTTGCTATAACATTGTTTTGATCTAATATAATAACTTGCAGGTCACATGTGTTAATTTCCTACATTTTAAAAAAGATTAATCCATAACTGTTAAGAGAGAAATGAAAATCAGATATCCAAAAACAAGGTGCCAACCTGTGACAGTAGATGGTGGTCTTTCATGGAATTTACAATACTGCCTTAATTCATGGGAGATAATAATGTAGTAAATAATTATCCCCCAAATTCCAGAGAAATCAAGCCTGCATTATTGTGGTGCTACTGATAGAGAATGTATAGAAAGTATATAAATTATATAACTCTAGCTGTTTTTGTCCTCAGTCTTTCACTTATTTTGTTAGAAATATGACAAGCAATGGCTTTTTAGATTGTGCCAGGCAGTAAGATAAAGCTTTACATAAATTATCTCACTTAATTCTTAAAATAAGCCTGATGATGGCACCATTAAATTCCACTAGATTGTAACCTTCATTAGGGCAGAATTCATGTCTATTTTGTTCACCAGTTTATATTCAGTTCTATGGTACTTGATACATAGTCGATGCCAACGCTTTTTAATAAATGCATAAACAAACACCCATTTGAGCTCTCCTTGACCAAATAACTTATATATAGTTTCATAATGATAAAATTATGTAATCATTTCTTTAGCCATAGTCTGTTTGGCTGCACCAAAGTTCTTCCTTCTATCTACAATCTAAGCAATCATCATAGCAAGCTTTGAGAACAGATGTACTGTATTCCCGTTCTCTTCTAAATCAGGAAGCATACAGGTGAGAGTTCCTTTTTTTTAGTTTCCAAGAACTCGGAAATTGCATTTGTCTTATTGAACTCTGAGGGATGGATTAAATGCAACATGTCCATTTCGTGAAACATGTTATACTTGGGGAATACATTTGTGCCTATATTAAAACTTCATTTTCCTGGAGAGTAAAAATTATAGGTTAATTGTCTGTGATCATGTAAAAATGATCTAAATATCTTTGTCCCCAACATTCCTATAGAAAAAAGAAAGAAAGAAAGAAAGAAAGAAAGAAAGAAAGAAAGAAAGAAAGAAAGAAAGGGTTTTATCATAGTGATCCTATCCAGAAGTTACTTGCAGCTGAAATGTACATTTTCATTTTACAACTGAACCTTTCTTTCTTTACCTTCTCAGTACATTGCCTGTCTGGTTGAATTTATGACCACTGAACTACATTTTGTTTTATTCTTCTAAAAGTGGTTTAAAAGTGTTCTGGAACTCTCCAAACAATAAAAATCTAACAAGAGTAATGTTTTTAAACAATAACTCATTTTTTAAATGGTCAATAAATACAAACAAGGCAATTCCCCAAAGTTCTCTTTGCAACTTACTAGTGAGAAGAAGGATTAGGAAGAAAAGCCCATGTGGACTTGTTGCATAGTGACAGCTATATGGATCCCTTCCAGGCCAGCACTGAACCCCAAGCCAGCTCACTGTGGGTCATTTAGCACAAAATGTTTAGAAAACAACACCTGGAAGCAATGGCTCATGTCTTTTAGAACAGTTTGTCTTCAGAAGTTTTATTAGGTTGGATTGGAATGGAATGGGAAATTCTACTAATTTTGAAGCTAATTTGGCTTCAGCTGAAATCCAGTTACTGGATCCCATATGACTGAGGATGACCATATAATTAATTATCTGAATCAGAATAATTTGAGAGTAAAAGTGCCATTAATAATTGCAATGAGACAACTGGCTCAAAGAAGGGATCTCTCAGGCAGATTGGGACCTATGATCATCCTAAAAGTGACAAATTTCAAAAATTTCTGTATTTCGTTGGCTTTCATATGAGTGACATAAAACAGATATTCTCAACGCTAATTCTTAACACTTACAATCACACACAATAGTAACATTTGCATAATCTACACCTTACTATGATCATACCTAGATATTTTTAAGACCTCCTCAATGATTCCTAATGGATATCATAAATGTTTTTTGTCTTTCTTTTATTTTTTTTTAGTTTTTTAATTTATTTACTATTATAGTATTGATAAGCATATTTTACAAGGTTATGAATGTATTGGAGAAAATTACTTCAAGAATTCAATGTTTGGCTGGGCACGGTGGCTCACTCCTGTAATCCTAGCCCTGTGGGAGGCCACGGCGGACAGATTGTTTCAGCTTGGGAGTTCAAGACCAGCCTCAGTAAGAACGAGACCTAATCCCTACTAAAAAAATAGAAAGAAATTAGCTGAACAATTAAAAATATATAGAAAAAATTAGCCGGCATGGTGGTGCATGCCTGTAGTCCCAGCTACTCGGGAGGCTGAGGCAGGAGGATCACTTGAGCCCAGGAGTTTGAGGTTGCTGTAAGCTAGGCTGACGCCATGGCACTCTAGCCCTGGCAACAGAGTGAGACTCTGTCTCAAAAAAAAAAAAAAAGAAAAGAAAAGACAAAATAATTCAATGTTATTTTGCAAGAAAATAAAATATAGTAAATTCAATTTTTAAAATGTTAAGCTGCATTTTTATAGCTAATTTAGATTTTGCTACTCATGTTCTTTCATTTGATGATCTTGAAAAGGCAAGCAAGTATGCCTATTTTTAACTCACACACACACACACACACACACATACACATACAAAAGCCTTGTTTTACTGGGTACCATTATATGTTACCTCCTTGAGTGACAGATTTGTGTCTATATTAAGCTTTACCTTCCTGGAGAATGAAAACTGTAGATTAATAACCTGTGAAGTAGAAAAATAATTAGGCAATTTTGAACCCGAAAGTAACAACCCTTCAAAAAATGGTGCAAAAAAATTCCCAATTTCCTATTGAATAGTGTTTTAGAGTTATTCTGTGACAGTGGTTGCAATATCTTTTTATTGGTCTCTTTCTCCTTTCCTGTCCTTCACGTCTGCCTTGACTGCTTGATCTTGGCCCTGTTTTTACCACTGCCCCTTGTCAAGCCCAGGGATCTCATTCTTTTTTTGATTCTTGTGGTTGAGGCATTTGAGACCATTCAGTTGTGTAATCTTTTCTCTGTTCTGAAACTACATGTGACAGAGTGTTTAACTTGTATAGAGCCTCAAGACGAGGTTCATTTCTATCTTTTATGAAATTACATAAAGTTAAATATTTATTGCCAACAGTGAAAATGGTATGGATGAGATTTTACTCACAGTTAAGTTTAAATAAGTACATACTATAAATATTTGAATGGGATAAAATGTCATAATTTTTTTTGGTTGAATCAGTCTACTCTAGCCTCACTGTATCTAGCCTTTTCCTTGATTAAGGATATTAACTAACTTTGTATACAGTATTCTGTTTTCTAGCTAATTTCACTTGAGTTTTAAGTTAGAATATACTTGCTTTTTGGGTCATTTTAATGTCAGAAGATGTGACAAATGTTTGTTTTATCTCATTTAATATTCACAACAATCGTATAGAGTGACTATGAGGATTATTTTCATTTTACAAATAAAGGAGTTTCTTTAGGGAACTGTATATCAATAAGTAGTAGGACTAGACCAATGCAATCCTTGTTTTTCAACTTTCAAATTTCCCCTCATATATGACTAATTGCATATTCACTCATAATTCTCAACTAAGAGAAATATAAGATTAAACTTCTAATGTGACGTATTTATTAAACCCCTTATACACATACAGGGCAACCATAATTTACAGCTGACTTCAGATTTGACTTTATACTTTTAAGACTCAAAATACCATCTCATTTTATATTGAATGAGTTGGGTTTAATGAAGTCAGTGAATGCAAATTATTACAGCATTAACAAATGAGTCATTTTTGCTAAATCACAGCTGTTTCTTCAAAGTTTCTATAAATGCCATTTCCTAAATTGGCAACAACTACAAGCAAAGCAGCTTTATTTTTGTCTTGATATCAAGGTGCAAAGTGAGCTACAATGGTTCTTGTACATGCTGGCTATTACTTAGTATACTTTGAATCCCATTTTATTGGATATTTCAAATTTCATTCTGACAACAGGTAAGGTCTGGAGAAAGAAAAACAAAAACAAAATAAAGGAAGCTTTTAAGAGTTAGAATAATTATAATCTTGTATACAAAATGTTTAAAGTTCACATGGCAGTCGCGATGAAAGGCTGCATAGGGACATAATAAAACACTTGAAAAGATTTCAACTCCCTTGCTGGATATAACTTAGATTGTAGCATTGAAGATTTGTTTCATATAATTAACAAGAGAGAGACCTATGGGGATGGGGGTAGTGATAATTTCTTACTCTTTTTCTTAAATGCTTAACACTCATTTCCACTTGCCACTAAGTAAAACCTTCATTTTCTGTTTGCTTTCCTATTCACAAGTAATATGAGGGAGAGAGGAAGAGAGAGGAGTGCTAGTAGATTACTCTTTAAATTACAATCTATTAAATTTCGAGAAAGAGAAATCCAAACTAGTTAAAATCAAAGGGGATGGGATTGTTTTAAGGATGAGGATGGATCTCATAGAAATCAAGGAAATTCTGAGCATTGTGATATTATTTAATACAAAGGGAGCAAATGTTTTCATATCTGGGTACAGCTGGGTAGCAGTTTATGAGCCTTTGCACTAATACTGAGCTGTTAACATCAATCATTTATACCCAATGTGTCTTTTTTTCTATCTGACCACTTCTTCATGCACTTCCTCATTTAAAATCTAGAGAAAGAACAAATTTATTTCTGACCAGGTAATATAATGAAAATCAAGTCATCTTTAGCTGGAAATATGGGATCACATAATACGTAGAGTTAGTCATGTCTAGGGATTTTAAAGAGGGTAGAACATATTAAGTTAAAATGGGGATAATTGACATACCAATTCCTTCTCAAACATGTTTTTGTAGAATTTATACTAGGACAGTTAATCTATTCTCGATTATATTTCTTTTCACAAGTCATAAAATTCATTTCCTTATATTGAAATAAAAGAAAAGTACAAAGACTTCTCAGTCTCTCTGTTTTAAATTATCTAGATCTCAGTCTTTAAAATGCATCAACAGTTTTCTTAAACCTCCAACAATCACTGTTCTTGTTCTCTATTTTAGAAATTCATGAAATGCTGGAGGTATTCATGCTAGAATTGTCAAGGATTATTTAAATGCTTTCCACAAATCGTCATCTGTGTGCCTTCACAGGATAGGGCTTAATGGTTTTTAGGCTTCCATGGGTTAAGTGGGCCTGTTAAATTGTTCTACCCTTATTTAGAAGTCCTAACTTCTGTATTTCCTGTCTTCTACCACCACAAAACACTGGGGCATCTCAATCTTGTCTCTCTGAGTCTTTTAGCATTTAATTATTTCTGCCTAATTCTATGTGACTTGTACTTGTTTCAAATGTGTATCACTTAAGCAATTATATCCAAGATAACAATGTATAAGCTTTGAAATATTATTTTATTCTTACTTGGGGATAATGTCATGGAGAATCACAAAAACAAATAATTTAGGGTAAGAAATACAGTTTCTATAAAATATCTTATTCTGCAAAATGAAAATTATGAGAACAAATTGGAGAACTGGAGAAGTTCATCTGCCCATCTGTGATGCTGTAAGAGTGAGATAATCCAAAGATCTGAGACGAACATTAGGTGTTTAATGGAAAAAAGAATAAAATACAGCCTTACCCTTGGTGCTGCCCAAAGTCTATTGAGTTGCAGCCAATTTATATAACAGAATCAGAGGTAGAGTTCTCACTGAGTCTGAGAGATGCTGCGTTTGCTTTGCATGTTCACGACTTGTCAGTATAAGAATTAACTGGGGAAATTATACACGTATTTAATATGGATATATCCAGGTCACAACCTCAGAGATTCTGATTCAATAGGAATTTTTATTTTTAACCAATACTTCTAGTGTTTTAGAAATTACCGAAGCCCCTGCAATTGTGTTTGGGATTTAGATTAAAGGAGGCCTGGTAACTAGCACTGATTCCAAAATTTACTTTTTGTCTGATCCTGGGGAAAATAAAATACTTAACCATTTGAAGCTTCAATTCCCTCATCTATAAAATTGATATAGTAGCACTAATATTCAACACATAGGGCTACTGCAGATATTAATTAAGATAATACATGTAAAATAGTTCATCTCAGGACTTTGTACATATGTTCCCTGAAACATAGTACTTAATCAAAGTTAATATTATTATCCTTATCACTATCCATAATAACTTTTGTTCATTAGCTTCATTACTTTGGACAAATTATAGGAATTTTCTGAATCTCAGTTTCTCAACCTATAAATGGTGACCCAAGAATATACCTCATCTAGCTATGGGACAAATACATAAAATAGTAAATGCTTTAAAGCATCTAGCATGTTATTTATATAAAGTTGGGGTTAAATTGTTATAATTATTAGTTTTAATTACAGTTAATGACAATATTATTTTCTTCTAAATCTTGAGATGCTGATAATTCATAAAGGCACTTATTGAGGGAAAAGAATAGGATTCTTCCAGGGGGTATTTAAAAATAACATAGGCTCACAGATATGACATTATATAGTTTCAAGAAATTTAAGTGCATTATTAAACTGATGCCATCAGTCCTCCCACCCCTAGCTCCCATTACCACTGCTATTTGAATGCATGTGTACCTGTAAAATTTGTATGTTGAAACCTAATCACCAGGGAGATGATATTAGAAGGTGGGGCTTTTTGTGAGTTAATTAGGTCATGAGGGCTCCATCCACATGAATGGGATTAATGATTTTATCAAAGAGGTGTGAGGGAGCTGCTTGTCTTTTATTCTCTTGTCCTTCCATCCCTCCTGCCATATGAGAACACAGTGTCCAAGGTGCTATCTTTGAAGCAGAGAGCAAGCCCTCATGAGACCCTGAATCTAATGGTTCCTTGAGCCTGGACTTCCCAACCACCAGAACTATAAGAAAATAAATTTCTATTGTTTATAAATTGCCTAGTCTTGGTTATCTTGTTATACCAGCACTAACGAACTAACATAATCACCAGAGGGCAAAGTGCCTCTCACTTTTCCACATGCATTAAGCAGGAAGTGCTCTAAAACATACTGTCCCTAAGTAAGGTTGCCAGCCTTACAACTAAAAATACAAAATACTAAGTAAAATTTGAATTTCAGATAAACAACAGATACATTTTTAGTATTTTAGTATTCATAGTTCTCATGCATACTTTTGTATAAGTATATCCCATGCAATATCTGGGACATACATGTAGTAAAAAAGTGTTCCTTGTTTATCTGAAATTCAAATAATACTGAACATTCTGTTTTGTTTTGTTTTTGGCAGTCCTGCTCTTACGAGCAGTACTTGATATTCGTGTTAAAATGATTTCATATTTGGATAAAAATGTTCATGAGGGTTGAACCAAAATTATTCCCTCTCCCGTAAAAATACGTGGTTGAGCCTGACTGTCGCAGCCTCAGAGTGTATTTTCTGATTCTCAATCTCACAGATTCTGAAACTTGGGCAGTAAATTTTTATCTAGTTGACTAACCTGTAATTTTCCTCAGTTAGCTAGATAATATCAGTCATTTTAATTCCTTATCTCTGAATATTCTTTTTTCTCCTGGAGCTCTTCAGCACTTTCCCCCTCTTCCCAAAGTGAAAGATGTCCATAATGCATTCCTTAATGCTACTTTGCTGAGTGTCCCTGGGGACCCATCTGTCTGAAAGTGCTCTCCTGTCAGCAGCAGAGGGTCGGGGTGACTACCAACCTGAGAAAAGTATTGCCACTATTCTTGTCTTGGAGCTTTCTCTTGTTTCTAAAGTTTTATGTCAAAAACCAATTCAAAAATAGCAAGCTATGCTTTATAAGTAACACATAACTCAAGTCTTGTCAGTGACTGATCAAAAGAAAGGATTTCACAAGTTTATACATTGCAAGATCAATGGATCTAAGATCTACACAAAAAGATGGGTTAAACAACAAACGAACTAAACTACCAGCATAGTGGATTGTTCAGGATCATAAGCTAGCTGTGAACTAGATGAGTCTTCTATTCCACACTCTAATGAGGGACTTTGGCAAATAATGAGAATTTCAAATGTATTTTCCTTCTTTATAATGATATGGCAAAGAATCTTTAATATTTTAGAAGTGTCTTTAATAATATACTTAATACTTTTCTAGTTTTCTTTTAGATATTATGTTGTATAGTTTCAAAACATGTAAGTGCATTCTTAAAATGACCACTCTGAAGTCTGCATAGACAAATAACACCAGATATGCTCACAGCAAATCATCCTACAGTGATCGGGAGCACAGTGTTGACAAACTGTGGGTATGCTCGCCCCTTTATTAGAGTATCCACAGCTCAGAGACGGTGCTGTGATGAACTGCATTTCTCTTACAGGCTTTCATTGAACTGTGTTCACCTCTTTTGAACTCTCTATCACATAGTGCAGGTGTAAATGATTGACCAAGCTGTAGGCTTCTAGGACACAAAATATGTCTCTAAATAATAATGATAAAAGTAGTATTAATACTATTTATTGATTGTTTTTGTGATGAACAGTGTACCAAGGTCTTTGTAAATACCATCTACTTTAATAATCATAATAATCTTATCCATTAGATATAAATTGTCCCAACTTAAGTAGTTTGTCCTAGGTGACCCCAATACTAGGTATTTTGAATTTAAATTCAAATTGTAATCATTAAAAGCTTCTAATCATTACAGTATCAAGTCTTATGTATTAACTTTCTGCTCAGGGTGTGGCATAGTGACTAACATGAAATATGTGCTCAATGAAAGATTATTAAAAAATTAATTAATTAATGCCAAAATTACAAATTCATGACCCTGATTTTGCTGCTATTTTTGTTTCAACCCTTTGGTATTGGTGACTACTTTCTATTTTCTCAGAAAATAAGCAAGGCATTCCATTGAAATGAATAGTACATATTATAAACTTCTTTTTTATAATCTGAATAGAAGTAACAAAATATTATGTACACAGTATCTATATAATTATTAGAATAAATTAAATATTTACATAAAGAAGGAATTGAATATTTTGTCATCTGGGCTTCAGGGATTAAACTCTGAAAACTCCAAAATTTATCATGTTTAAAAAGAAAGAATATTTTTGGACCGCTATTTACAACATGTCTTTAAGTGTAGAATCATTATTCTGTTTTCACCACACCATAATTGTATGTGTGTGGAGATTATATATATAAATATGTATATGTATATATGTGTATATATACATACATGGCGAAGAGAGAGGGAGATGGTTATTAAATATAATGTCTTTGAGGACATTAGAGTCAAGAAAAAAATAGCAAAGCAAATGCAATTACAGAATTACTGAATGAACTTTAAAACATGGGTGTGGTATGAGTCTAAAATACATTTGGAGTGTGACACATACTAGATAATGGAGACGAAAGTTATACTTATTGATAAAAGTAAATTTTCTGTATAGTTAGGTGCCTATTTTTAATGGAAAATTATATCAAATGCCAGGGTTCAGTTTCCTAATGGAGATAAATAATTGAGTCAGTCAAGTAGAGTATCTATTAATACTAATCCTACCAAATTATTTTATTCTTATTTTTACATCTTCTTATGTTTCTAATTTACTTCATGACTTCAATGCCAGGAGAAGCAGTAAAATGAATCGATATGACCATTTTTATGAATAATAATTTCTAAGGCAATATGTTTAACTTCCAGTGGTTTGAGAAAACATATGCATCTAAGTTTTCCAAAAATATTATTAGTGATAATTCAGGAAAGCTTGAGATTATCATTACTCTTACACTAAGCTGTCCAATATGTAATTTATGTCTAAGTTTTTTCTATTGGTATTTGCTTTCTGGCATTTAAATTCTTGTCAATCACCAGTAAAGACTTTTTTTTTTCCATGTAAAAAAGATCAGAGTGTCTAAAATAAAACATTACAAAAAGAACAAAAATATACCTGTTAATGATTCAATATGATTACACTGATGGTTTAATCACAACAGTTTTTCTTAAATTATTTTTAGCCTTTGTCTTAGCAAAGGAGCTTTTCACTCAAAATAATGTTTGTACTTTTTCCTGGAACTTTTTATTTTAAAAGTAAGGATTTTTCTAATTGTTAAGTTGTATGTTCTATTTCGTTATTAAAGGCACTGTCATATTTTTCAAGTTCTTGCTTCTGAATAATTTCAATTTAAATATTAACTGGCATTCACACATATGATATTGTTTGACTCTTCTGACCAGTTTTATTAAAAAATTACTATAATATTGCCTCCGAGGAACTTAGATATAATTTCCAATAGGCCTTCCACAATAGAAAACCACCAAGAGGGAATGTCTATGTCCTTCATTCTGATGATTCACTACCAGCCAGAAGTATTCAATTTCCTAAAATCTCTGACCCTGACTTCACTCAGTTTGGAGTTATCATCATCTTACAGAAAAAAAATCCATCTATTTTTAAATGGAAGTACATTTTCTCATTTAGACATCCTCCCAAAAGGCATAAAAAGTAATTTTCTACTCTTGAAACTTCTGTGCTTAACATTTTATTTTGTCTGATCTTATGAAACATGATACAAGTAGATTTCACTAGGGTTATATGGAACAGAAAGTGTTGAGAACAATTAGATCGCTCTTTCATTTAATAAGCACCAAACTGAAACTAACATCATATTCAGAATGATTCTAAAAAAATAAGACTTCACCATAGTGAATACAATGTTATCAATGCATTTCAATAAGCATTTATTGTAATAAAATATGTATTTTTTTAGTTTACAAGGAACTTTGAAGCACATTTGATTTTCACAGAAACATTATAACTTAGATACAAATAGATTAATATCCCTGCTTTAGAGATGAGAAAATGAAACTTCAAAGATATGAAGAGAGTGTTTCTAGGCCAAATAGCTAGCTAGAGCAGAGTTATGACCAAATGAAATGCATTATGTGTCCAACAATGGGGCTTCTCCCAGTTATTTTATTTTGCCTTCCTATATAGGACATGTGTAGCAGCCTATAGATAAATATACAACCAAGATGTGGTCCATGTCCTTGCAGAGTTTACAGTCCTTATAAGATAAAGTGTAAGCAGTCTCAGAGTCAGAATCTAAGCAAAAATGGGATAAATAATTATTACTTTTTGCTTATTTATTGGTTATTGTCTGTATTCAATGGATAGAATAATACAAACTCCATGAGAGCAGGGATCTGTATCTTTTGTTTTCAAGGCTGTAGCCACAACACCTAGAACAATGATGGATAGTCACTCAACAAAAAGTTTTGAATGAGTTAATGAAAGACAAGATTAAAAATATTACTGAAGAGATGAGGAAGCATTGGAATGGGGAAATTTTTCCCCACTAGTACTTAGGGCCAACTTTATTATCTGGACCTTACCTCCTACCATTCTCCTGCCTCCCCACTATGTTTCATCTCCTTTGGCATCTGCTGACCACCCAATTGAAAGTAGCCAAGCAATTCCTATCCCTCTAACACATCCTAGACCTTGCTACCATTACCTGTTAGAGGATTAATTTTCTTTTGTTAATTGTTTATTCTGGAAGTTGATGGTCTCCCTCTTCTATGGAATAAGCTCAATGACAGCAGGGATCTTGCTTTTCTTTCCTAATGTTTTATCTTCAGCACTTTAAAAACTTAATAATGTAAGAGTCTCATATTTGATGACTGAAGAAATGAATATGGAAACAGGGTGAAAAATTGGAGATTAAGTTAGAAGTGTAAGAGAGAGCTGATAAAAAATTCTGGCTGAAGTAGGATATTGATAATTGGCAGACCAGTAAGGTTATTCTTAGGAATTTAATCTGAGAAATACTGAGAAAATCCAATTGTTATAAAACTGGCACAAGAAGGGAATGGTTTTGCTTTGGATATCAGCTTAAGGTACAATGAAGGAATTTCAGCTACTGAGACATAAAGACAGATTCCATCTCCAGAGTTTCCTGGGCCCTGGAAGACCATCCAGTTTAGTTTCCATGTGGTCCAACAATACAATGCTTCCTGTTTATCTCTAGAATTCTGACTCCATATTCCCTAATGTGATATGTATTTTTACGTCACACTTTCATTACTTAGTTTAGTTTGACAAATCTGTTGCTTATAACCTTAAGCACCCAACATAAGCATCAATCAGACCTTCTCAGGTTTCTCCCAAAACAGCTTTCATTTTCTTATTAGTAGACTATTTCTCTGTCTTATTTGTCTTAAATAATTCAAAACTAGAACCCATTCTTCACAGCATTTTATCTACATAGACCATGTTCAGTCAGGGACGATGATTGGAAACATCACTCTTCTATCTTCTCCCAGCCTCATTGGTCTCAGGAGCTTCTAAAAATAGGAAGATCTCAGGGAGCATGTCTATCCATCAATGTAAATTTGAAGAACACTGAAAGAATTGCCTAATCAAGCATACTTCCATGATATACCCCCCTGTGATTCCTTATACATCTATTTTTTGAACCAATTTTAGAAGCCTCTCTAGATACAGGCACACTTAAATACAACTATTGAACCATATTTATCAATTTATGGAATTTTTAATATCATGGGTTATAATAATAAAAAAGTAGAACATTATCACAAGAAGATAAATTGGCATAAAATAAGTTTTATAATTTTACAAAATATAAGCATTGCCACTTTATCTTTTTGTCGTTTTATCTACCACCCCCAACTTGCTGCCACTGTTTTACATTCTATTTGAACATTATTTCACTTTCTGCTTTTTAATTCTACCTGTAGAAATGTTTCATCATGGATTTGAATAACTAATCTATAAATAGAGATTATACACATATATCTCCCAAAGGATAATGTTCTCCTAGTTGGCATTAAAATACCTGTCAAGCTGCTTGTTTTGTTACCTGATTCCACTTTTCCAGTAAAGGAAAATGTGGGTGGGGGGGGAAGTAGATAGAAAAAAATCCCTGAGGCCATCCACACTGATTTTTTTAGATGAGGAAACTGAAATCTAGAGAGATAACATGACTTTCTAAGAATCATCCTGAGGGCCCTGGCCTATTTTAAGTCAACCAATCATTTGTGGGAGTAAGAATTCCAGGCAATGAAAGCTTTATAACCCCTCTGAAAGGTACTATAGTGCTATATTCTCTGTGGGACATGAGTAAATATTTCCTGATGTTAATTACAATTATGTCCAAGAGGTATAAATTCCATTCTAAGTGTCATTTCACTTATTAACAGCATTCATGTTGATCTTTGTCTCATTATTCTAATTATGCCAAGATCTTATATATGTATTCTTTAGAAAATTTGTTAGCCTAAGATATCCTAGTTTTCAGTCCTTTCCAAGTACATTTACAAGTAAAACAAGATCCTGATTATGCACTTGGCCAATATAGGATTATAGTGCAGTTATGTGATTACAGTTTTTGAAACATCTGTATTATGCATATCCTTTAGAACTAATCCATTTTACAAGTTAATTATGTAATTAGGGCATTTTTTATAACATATTATGCACCTCTTAGAATGGGATGACTTCTTCAAAGCCATTCTGGTCTATCATATAATTAAGTAATTAAACTTGATGCTCAATAAAGAAAATATCCTTTGAATAATTAGTGAAAAAGACAGACCGTAAGCAGTGTGCAATGTTTTCTTTCACATGTTCATTATTGAAAAGATAATGTATCATACGATAATATACATTCTTGATTGCCATAATATGAAAATGATGGAACGGTATTTCTTACAATAATGAAAACATTAAGAAAATTTTTTCACATATGAATATAATTTTAGCATTGTAAATTCTAGTATGCTTAGAGAAGATCTGAGACTTATTTGATTGTTAAGGAAAAAAAGGTGAGTTGTTTTTAAGATAATATAAAAATATGCTTATAGTTTAAAAAGAAGCTACAAACATAGTAAAATTTTCTCAGAAACAGATTATAATCCTAACATTACCATATTTTGTGAGACCTCATTTTCAGTTTAGTTTTAATAATAGATTGATTTTAAGTGTAACACACAGATTAATTATAATTTAAGACTTTTCAATAACTGTATCCCTTTAAATTAAGTGAGGTTAAATATCTAGGAATATATTTAATGAAAGATACAAAAGACTTATACAAGGAGAACTATGAAACACTAAAAAAAGAAATTGTAGAAGATGTAAACAGATGGAAAATCTACCTTGTTCATGGATTGGTAGGACCAATATCATTAAAATGTCAATATTACCTAAAATCATCTACAGAATTAATGTAATCTCCATCAAATTACCACCATCATTCTTTAGAGATCTAGAAAAAATAATTCTTCACTCTGTATGGAACCAGAAAAAACCTTGTATAGCCAAAGCAATCTT
>VBSM01000529.1:53538558-53555496 GCA_008086735.1 Cheirogaleus medius
AAGCATTTATCGGGTGTCGGGCAGGTGGGAGGGGGAGGAGTGGATGGGTATTTACATACATAGTAAGTGTGATGCACACTGTCTGGGGGATGGACAGGCTTGAAGCTCTGACTCGAGGGGGAAGGGGAGGCAAGCGCAATGTATGTAACCTTAACATTTGTACCCACATAATATGCTGAAATTAAAATTAAAAAAAAATAAGTGAGGTTAGAAAAAAATGAAGAAAATAAAGAGTGTAAAATAGTTTATAAATAATACTATCACAATTTTGTTTGAGCCTCAATCAGAATTATTTAATTTTATAAATCATTAAAACACAGATTGGAGAGTACATTTAGTTGCAAATACTTAGTTAAGCAAATTTCTGTATCATTTCATATCCCTTCAGTGGGAACCAATGATTCTATTTTTGTCATAACACTTAGCATAGACAAGGCTGCTAGGCACCTAGCGGCAAGTGGCCTGGGATATGAGCTTAATACCAGAGCATTTATAGCTATAAACACACTAAAGATGTGGCATATGGTTTGGGGATATACTCATTACATTGTGATGAGTTCAGTAATGGTCATGGGATAGAGAAGGGACTGATTAAATTGTTGCACGGGCTTGGCAAAGGCTTCAAATAAGGGAAGAATGATTTAGAGGGATCCAGGCAGGGAAAAAATTGCAAAAGACATTGTAATAAGAGGGACAGCACTTGTCATGACTCAGAACTATGATTAAAGCATCTTACACTCAGGAAACTGCAAGTACTTTTATATTGCAGTTATGTTGAAGGAAAGTTGGAGTCAAAGTTACCTGTGGCAGGAAATGAATTCAGAACTTAAGCCTTATTAAAATTTTTTAGGACCTTTATACTCTTTACTTAGCTATTTGAATATCCTTTTCTAGTTAATGGTGAACTATTAAATGGCATTAAGCAGGAGATTTGAACAATCAGAAATACAATTTGAGAGTTCACTATAGTAGATGAAAAGGAGAAGTGATTGTAAAAGGAGGAGACCCGAGGTACAGGACTAACTGCCAAAGCAATAATTTTATTTAAAAAACACTTTAGACAAGTTAAATTTAGCAGAATCTATTTGAGCCAAGACATAATACATAAATCGGGCAGCACCTTGAACCAGTAAAGGTTCAGAGAGCATCACCCAGCAACGTGGGTAGGCAGTATTTATAGACAGGAAAATAAACTGACATATACAAATAGCCTGACTGATTACAGTTCAGCATTTACATTATTTGGAAATGTCTGAGCAGTCTGTAGCCAGTGATTTGTTGAAAGCTAAGCTGCTATGACTGTCCAATGGGTTACTTGTTACAAGAATATTATCTCAAGTTAGGTTACAATATGTGTACATATTAAGTTAGGCTACGATTTGCTACATTCAAAGGCAGATTTAGGCCAAATTTAACAATTTAGAAGAGAGGTTAAGGTCAAAATTGAAGAAGTAGCAGCAAAAAGTAGAGCAAAAGAATGCCATATTTCTGGATTATTTCGTACTCATAATTGCTAGGACTTGGGCAGATCAGATAAAGGAGAGGTGATATAGTTTCCAGCCTCCAAGATGGTCCCCAGTGATTCCCTGTCTCCTGGTATTCACGGCCGTGGATAGTTTCCTCCCTTATAGCAGGGTTGGTCTATGTAAAAAATAGAATACAGAAAGATTGATGGTATGTCAGTCACTTTTGAGATTAGGTTATGAATGATATTGCATCTTCCTTTTTAGGCACACAGTCTCTGTCTTTTGGATCATTTTCTCTGGGGAAATGAGGTGTTATATGTTCCAAGGAGCCCTGTGGAAAGGTCCATGTGGTGAGAAACTAAGGCCTCAGGCCAGCAGTGTCACAAGACAGCCATCTTGGGCATCATTTCTCCAGCCTCACTCAAGCATTGAGATGACTGAAGTCCCTGCCACCAGCATGACTGCAACTTCCTCAAGGCCCCTGAGGCTGCACCACACAGCTCTAAAATATTATTCACTATATTTTAAGCTGCCAAGTTTGGGGGCATTTTTTTTATGCAGTAGCATAGACTGATATAAAGGAGAACCAAAAATGGTGCATGGTTTTCTGGTTTTGTGCAACTAAAAAGATGAAGGAACCATGAGGGAGAATATTTAAGAAAGGGGAGAAAATATTGTCAGTCAAAAGGAGATGTCAGTAGATAATTTGTCAATGGAGCTAGAGCTCAAAAGAATGGTGTCAACTAAAGTTAATGATTTGGGTCAGTGATAAGCAAGAAAATGTGTCTGAAAAATAACTGAACTTATCCTAACTTAGGTAGTTTCACAGCAGAACAGCAATGCAATTGTTATTTATTATATTTTGAAGGAGAAATATCTGTAACATCTCGCAACTATCTGCTGGATCATGTCCAAACTCATAGGCCTTAACTTACCTCCCTAGCATTATTTCCAACTAATAATTTATACATATATTTTATCAAAACTGTCTTGCTATTAATATTATGATGACCTCTGAGATCGATTCTTAATCTTAGTGTTTTTTTCGTATTGAGTTTCCTATTAACAATCAATTTTACCAATCAAAATTCTTTCTGATCTGTATCATCAAATCAAATGTCATTTCCTTTTTTAAAACCTTCCTCAATCTCTCCAAGAGAATTTGTGGTCTCTCCTTCAAACGCTCAGGAACAATGTATGCTGTAGTTACAGAATGTATTACAACTGGACTTCCATAACACTTATACTCATTTGTATACGTTTCCAATTAAAATACAGGCTCTTGGGAGCACAAAATGTTTCTTTATTTTAATATACTATAGAACCCAAGAGGATGTTTTGCACACTAGATTTTAAGTCTCCTAAATGAATAAACACATGACATGTCTTGGGCTACTCAAATATATGTCAACTGACTTCAAAGTTCTGGGTTATTTCAGTAACAGAATTTCATTCTGAAGAGGATGCACAAAGCAGTTAGTTTCTTGATTCTAAAATTGCATTTAATAGGATTTAACTTTCTTTAAATGTAGATGATCCTTACTGATGATATCAAAGTAAATCAGCAGCTGATAGTCAGAGGAATACATTTTGATGCATTTATTATTGCCAGCACATGTGCAACATATTCAAAGTAGCTGCTCATGATTTTCACATCAGCTGAATTATTTACCTTGGAAAACCCTAAAATATGGGTATTCACTAAAATTTGGATTTTTAAATGTTATTTAAATGTCCTCAAAAATGTCACCCTGTGTTTTAATACTGGGGAAAAATGATCATTTATGGGGATGATTCTTTGCCAAATTTTATACAATATAGCTAAAAAAATTACCAAATATCTCAGAATATATTATGGCAATGTTATATAGTATTCAGGCAGACATGATGAGTTTATAAAACCTGAAGACTACTACTTACCCATCAACAATCTGTCAATGACTTCTGACACATTTTCAGGAAAATTTATTTAAATCACAGTATAATCTAACCTCTGCCACAGACTAAATAGGAAATACAGATAGAACCTCAATAATCTTCACTATGCTATAAAAGCATACCACCAAGCCTAAAGGAGCTTATGGAATGAGTTTAAAAGTAAATCTGCTGTATTCCCTAAAGTCAGAGAGTACCTTTCACATAATATAAGCTTAAATTATATATTATGGAGGTGGAAAAAGAAGGAGCTATGCTCACAAGCCCAGTTTTGGAACAGTGCTTTATTCTGACATTATGCAAACTATCTGATTGCCAAATAATTCAGGAATTAATTATATTGTGATCTTCAATAGTAGTAATTTTATAAAATTGTACACTCTTGGTAGTATTTCTTTTGCATGTGTGCATTTTTTTTGTTTTTTTTGTCTTTAATTTTTTTTTTTTATTTCGAGAAATTATGAGGGTACAAACATTTTGGTTACATGTTATGACTTTGCCACATCCCAACCATGATTTGAGACATGGCCTTTTCCCCCCTACAATGCTCACCACGTCCATTAGTTGTGAGTTTACCCACCCTCAGCCACCCTACCCACAAAGAATATTACTACTGTGTGAGCACCTTAGTCTTGATCAGCCAGTGCCAGTTTGATGGTGAGTACATGTGGTGCCTATTTTTCCATTCTTATGATATCTCACTAAGTAGTGCTTGTTATGTTTTCTTATCCATCCCCCTCAATCTCTTATCATATAAAAAGCATGTTTAAAATGGTAAGGTCTTAAAGTGAGATTATATGGTACTCTTGATCCGAGGAAGAATGTTCTACCAATTTAACTTATAATCATATCTGCTTATTTAATTGAAGGCCATTACAAGGTTACAGCTTTTCATTTGGGGAGAGATGGCAGTTAAAGGATTACTTTTTGTTTGTTTGTTTTCTTTTAAGACAGTCAAGTAAAGATAGAAGCATAAAAATGGCTGTGTAATTATAAAGTGTATAACTGCTTAGACTTGGGAAATACAGATTTTCTCCTTGTTCCATTTTGTTTGTGTGTGTGTGATAGGGGAGAGAAAGGAAGGGAGGGGAAAAGGGAGGGAAAGGGAGAGGGAGAGGAGAGGAAGCTGTATTTCTAAAGTACATATCATGTACATCTGGAGAGGGCACATGCTCTTTGGACAAAGCTACATTCAATACAAATTTTATTCATAAATTTGAATGAAAATGAATACTGATTCAATTGGGAACTATGCCCTTTTTATTTCTATTGATGTTAAAAATAAAATTCTTATTTTTAAAATGATAGATGATTTTATTTTGATCATAGTAAAGTTTGAACATTATGGTCAAATTTCCTATTCTGTTGGAGTTTTAGCTTTTATTTGTAGAGGCTATTGTACAATTAAGTGTATAGAGTTAATGCATCTGATATTTCTCCTTATCTTTCCTGTGATTTGGGATTTAGGATGTTTTCTCTTTTTATTAGTCTTGTAGTTGGTGTTTATATATTGTTAAGGTACTGTGAGCCTTTAGTAAAATAGTCTTTATTTTTGAAACAAAATGTTTTGTTTCATATTTATCTTCAGTGATTCAGTAATTATTCCATATATACCAATTGCATCTGCTATGTTGTTTTTCTACCTGTGATATTTGAACTCCATTTTTCCCTTCTGAAATTTTCTATAAAAAATTATTATGCATTTTTATTATAGTACACCATATTATTTGCTTTCATATAAATTATTTCTATAGAAATATTTTATAATATTATGTTGGAAATATTATTCAATATTAATTTTAATTGTTTAAAGTTCCTCTGGACAAATAAGGTATTATTTATTGACCCATCACTTTGTGAAGGTTTATTCTTCAACTCAAAATTGAGTACAATTGGATTATGATCTGATAAATCTGTTGTAAGAATATTGCATTTTTCTGTCTTGAAGATTCTCCCCTGGGCAGTAAAAAATAATCAATTCCAGTATGTCATTTATTTATTACAGAGAATATGTAAAGCCTTTTTCATTAAGCTGTTTTCAATCCTCTTGGTTCCAGTTGCAATATAAAATTATATTTTAGCTGATTATAAGTTGATATGTGTTCTATTATAATGTATCAATCTTCATAAATGACTAATGCACAAAAACAAATTTAAATTTGCAATGTTACTATTATGCTTTTATTTTCTTAAAAAAGTTGAACACGTAATCATTTTCCTGTTTCACTTGATAAATGATCTAAGTCAAAATAAATGTTTTAATGATTTCAAGTATATAATATATGCTGGAGTCATTACTCACAGTTGAATATATTTATCCTTCTTATAAACTTCTGGTTTTCTCAGAGTAACTAAGAGCATTAAAAAGTTTTATTAGTTGAATTCTAGAAAAATACGTACTAACAATTCTAACAATTTCTAATTCTAAATCAGTATCTCAAGGAATCAACTATTTTATAAGGCCAAACAAGGAATGAAGGATTTAATGCAGGCTAATAATTTTAATGTCATCCCTTAAATATTTGTCCAGAGGAAAGGAAAAAGAGGAAGGTGGAAGGACTTTTTCTGTTTTATACTGACTTTGCTATGGACTGAATTGTATCCTCCCAAAATTCATATATGGATTCCCTAACACCTAATGTGACTGTATTTGGAGACAGGGCCTCTAAGGAATTAATTAAGAGTAAATGATGTCCTAAGGGTAGGGTCCTTATCCAGTAAAACTAGTGTCTTTATAAGAAGAGACACCAAAGAGCTCTCTCTGTTTCTTGAGTCTCTATCCATCTCGTTTTCTTTTTGCCTTGTGAGGACACAGCATAAAGGTGCTATTTGCAAGCCAGGAAGAAAGCCTCACCAGAACCGGACCATGCAAGCACCCTGATATTGGACTTCTAGCCTCTCAGTTTCTCTAGAACTGAAAAAATAAATTTCTATTGTTTATGTCACCCCCTTTATGATCTTTTATGATGGCAGCCCAAGGTGACTAATAGAGACCTTGAACAATTAAGTTTTTGCAAAGTTATTAATATAATGAACTAGATTTACCTTCTTCAGAAAGGCAGTTCTAGAGCATTTGTTGTAACTTGAGCATGTAGTGTAGCCCAAAGTGATCTCTCATTGTCTATCTTCCAAATATATACTCTATTTTTCCTTGTATTATGTTTTCTCAGTCTTAGTAACTTTCCAGTGATTTTGAGCATCTTGTATTAGACTTGTATGTTAAATCTCCTACCAGGATGGCAGACTTGTAATTCAGATCTGATTAATAATTTTCATTTTCCTGAACTAACCATAACAAATTTTGATATTTAAATGATGATCCTATTATCATAGGATAAGCGAACCAAAAATAACAAAATTATCATTAAATGAAAGCACACTTAATATCAGTAATCTCTTTGTCCCATCTCAGTGATAAAGTCAAACTTTCTTAAAGGTAAATGAAACCGATGATACCTTTGGAAAACTACCTAGTTTTCTTTTTGATAATTTTTCCCCTTCTATACCACGTCACAATCATACAATTGAAGTTCTGGGAGTGCATGATTACAAAAACGAGCACAGTTATTTGTAACCCCTCTCAAAAAGAGGCATAGTCTCATTCCCTTCACTTGAGTCTGGGTTGGTCTTTTGACTTGCTTTGACTAGTAGAATGCAACAACAACAGCAACAAATTTGTAAGTACTGAGCCCAGGCTGTAAGATGCTTTATATTCTTATACTCTTGCTCTTGGAATACTGCAAGCATCATGCAAGCAAGTCTGAGCTAATCTGCTAGAGTATGAGTGATCACATGGAGAGATGCCAGTTTCTCTAACTTTCTTAAGGGCAGGCATCCAGGAATTATTACAAGCCAGGTCACTAAAAGTGCATGAGTGTGCCTAGCCAAGATCAGAGGTTGTAAACTGAAACCGAAGAAACACTCAGTTGAGCCCAGAGGAAATTGTTCATGTAAAATTGTGAGCTAAATGTTTGTTGTTTTAAGCCATTAAACTTTGGGGATGGTTTGTTACAAGGCAAAAGCTAACTGCTGTAGAATTATGTTCTTTTCCTGCATTGCTTTCCTCAAAGTCCTCTTTTTTCTTCCTGTTAACCTTCAGAGATCAGCACTGATGACCATCTAAGTCCATTATTTCCTTTGTAAACTTTTCAGGGAGATAGTCTGATTCAAGTAGCTTGTCTGATCCTGTAACAAACTGTGCATAGGAATGCAATTCTCTGATTGGCTAGGCTTATGTCATGTTGCCCTATCCATGGATAGGGTGTCGTGGTGACGGTGTATCATGACTGCAACCAACTGGATGAAATGATGAGGATATCTGTGATGGAGAAGCTGAGATTGGTTAATAGAGACAAGCCAATCCTCTTGCAAGACAACGCTGACCCACATATTGCACAAACAATGCTGCTTAAACTACAGAGGCTGGACCTGGAAACACTCTATCATCCACTATACTCATCAGACCTTGCACCAACTGATTATTACTTCCTTCCAGGCTTTGGAGCACTTCTTGCAAGGAAAAATATTCAATTTTCAACAAGCTGTGGAAAATGCCTTTTGCAATTTCTTCTTTTTTAAAATGTTTTACCTTATAATTTATTTTTTTTTGAGAGTTGAGAAGTCCATCTATTTTTAGTAAAGATACAGGAATTTTAGGCAATGCACTAAAATAAAGAAACTTAATCAATGTGGGAAATATTTTTGTGCAGAAGAGACTATCATGGTTCAGCCAGTATTTCACTGAGATTGCCTCTGAAATATTCATTTGCCATTCAGAAACATGAGGTATTCTACCCATTATCCTCTTTGAGAAATTTCTCCTGAAATCTTGATTTGCCTCAGTCTGGACTAGTCCTCAGGTATCATTTTCCTAGAGATTCCCTTTGTTTTTCTTTTTTTTTAATTTCAGAATATTATCGGGGTACAAAAGCTTTGGTCACATAAATTTCCTTTGTACTTCTCAAGTCAAATCTACAAGCATCCTCATCCCCCAGATAGCACACACCACACCCATTAGGTGTGAATGTACCCATCTCCCCTCCCACCTGCCTGGTCCCCAATGAATGTTACCTCAATATGTGCACATAAGTGTTGATCAATTAGTGCCAATTTAAGGGTGAATACATGTGGTTTTTCTTTTCCATTCTTGGTGATATTTCACTTAGAAGAATGGGCTCCAGTTCCATTAAGGTTAATACAAGAGGCTCACCATTTATTTTTTTTCCATTCAGGTTCACAAGAATTTACCATTTTATTTTATGGCTGAGTAGTATTCCATGGTATATATATATATATATACACCATATTTTATTAATCCACTCATGTGTTCATGGTTACTTGGGTTGTTTCCACATCTTTGCAATTGTGAATTGTGTTGATATAAACATTTTATAAAAAATATATCTTTTGCAATTTCATGGCCACTCACTCTCTAGGCTTCTTTGCTGCTGGCATAAACAAGCTACCATTAAGATGGTAAAACTGTGTCGATAGTTTAGGCACATTGATTAACTGTGCTCTTCCTATTTGAGATATTAAATATAATATATTGTACTTTTTATTTGAAATCGGACATTTCACATTTAATGACCTAATACTTATAAACAAGGGATGTAGGAAAGAATACTCCACATGTGAGCTGCCTGGCAATGTGCATTGTCAGAGGTCCCCACAGGTGAATGTTATGCAATTTCTAGAGCCTTCTCTAATCCCATTCCTAAGTAGGCATTATAGTTAACCTATGCTTAGATGAGAGATTTGACATAGAAAATGACATTAACTTCATTAGAGTATTTGTAAATTAAATGTAAGAGTGAAGGCAAAGTTCCCAGCCCAGGGCCTAAAAGTGATAATAATAAAAATACTATTCCTATTTTATTTCTTTAAAATTACACTAATCTCCTTGTAAACCACACTTAGCAATGGAATGTAGAAATATTTTATGCTATGAATTATTTCTGTTAAAAATGAGCTAAATTGAACAAAATCCTTCAATTTTACTGATTTTCTCCCTCAACTATTGAACATAATCACTGAACAATTCTTGGATTGCTCTGGAACTATTGGGTAGCTGAAATGACTAATTCATAAGTACTTGAGAAAATGGAATATGCATTGCCTATTTGCACAGTACTTTCAAAATTAAAAGCTCTATGTCCAGTAGTTCTGTACACTGATGGAGATAGCAATGCTTTTTTTTAAAAAAAAAAACCTGAAGGCTTGATGTTTTTATTCATAGAATTATGAGACATTAAAAGCACCTAGAGGTCATCCAGAGTTCTAACTCAATGCATTCTTGCCTTAAATTCCCTCAACCACATGTGTTATACAAGTTTTTCTAATGTCTTATACAATTTTCGAACATACAGAAAAAATTACCCAGTGAAACCCTATATACCACTAACTATTTTTTCCAATTAACTTTTTGCTATAGCTGCTTCCTGAGATATCCATTGTTCTACCCATTCATTGATCCATTTTTATCTTTAATAGATTTTAAAGTAAGTTGCAAATAGCAGTACACAAAACCCGTCAGCATGTGTATCAGTAAGTAGAGAATGTGACTTCTTTAAACTTCTTCATAATGTATGATGAGCACTGCGTAATGAAACATTATTTCTGTTTCCCAAATGAGTCAAGCATTTTAAAGACATGGGACTACACATACACTATTCTCTCTGATTTGAAACCTTATATTCTCCACTCTCCTCTAGCCATACAACTGCTACTTATCCTTCAAATGTCAACTCAAATTTTATTTCTTAGGACTTTTTCCTATGTCCTGAGTGTACACTAGATGCACCCTATTATTCTTTCTCAGGATATCTTATTTTTTTTCAATAAAGTACTTACTATTTCTTAGTCATTTGTTTCATGTGGGATTCCCCCAGCAGACTATAAACTTGATAGTTCTCGTCTATAAACTTGCCACCTAGCACAATGTATAGCATATTGTTCCTGAAACCTATTTGTCAAGTGAATACATGGAAAAATGATAGAAATTATGATAATGAGTAATAAATACACTTAAGTGTTACAGGAAAATGGAAAGTCAGTGCTATTATTGAGCAGAAAACTTCAGTTCCCTTCACTTTTGCAGGAGACATATATTTGTGTGTGTGTTTGTATATGAGCCCAATGGCTTTTTATTTATTTTTTACCATTAGTGGTTGTGGTCACAATCTCCACTCCTCTCATCTCTTATCTCTCAGCTTCTCCCCACAGTTCCTCAAAATACGTCTCAACAGAGAACTCTGAATCTATATACAATCAAAGGGGGGGAAGTAACAAAGCAAAACACAGAAAACAATCTCAAATCTGAAACAAAACAAAACTAAAAACCCTGAAAAGGCATCCTGTGAGCTGGCTGCACTTCACTTGTCAAGTCTACTCCAAAAGATTCCCAACAGAGTTAACGTCTCAAAATTAATTCATCTACTTTTAGAAAATAAAATGCCTAGTCAATGCTGGCAGGATATTTTAATCACTTTCCAAGTATTACTTTCAATAAATACACAAGAGAAAAACAAGGAAACCTAATCCAAACCTGCTTCAATATAGACATATATCCTGGCTTTGGACACTGAGGAAGTACGCCTGTCATAACAGTCTGGCATGGCAGTTTCCAATATTTTCCAAACAGATCCCATTAATAGAAATTCCAGGAGAGGGAGAAGGATACACACTCGGGAAAGTGAAAAACTATATTCATGGAGAATCTGAGTACAGATTAGCACTTTAAAAGATTTAAACACTTGTCAAACTAAAAAATTCCACTGTAAAGAAATTTATTTATCAGTTCTAACATTTTCCAATATTTTTGATAAAATAATAATAATTCCCTACTATGTTTCTTAGTAATAACTTTTAATAGTTTGCATTATTAGCTCATATTAATAGGTCATATTCATAGATTGTCACTCCACAAAACAATTTGAGGAAATCCTGTGTTTAAGTTTTGACCCATTTGTATGCAGAGTATCTATGTTAGAGTAATGGTACATTTTCATAATCACTGAAAGTCTTAAACTCAGTTTAAAAACAATAAGCATGTTCCCAATCTGAAGTCAATGGATTTATCAGCAATTTTAGTTTTTTTGTGCACTAGGAGAAGCTGCCGCGATAATTTAGGATTATTAATACTCAGGTATTTTGGCAGAAAAATGTCTTATTGCAGGCCCATATTTTCTTCTTCCCCAGACTCTGTTCTACTACCTTACAGTGAAGGTGTAAAACATCCTTGTCATTTGGAAATTCACTGTAGAAAAGACTCAATTTCTGAGAGAAAAATAATTCTTATTTCTTAAATATGAAAATTCAAATTTCTTAGAGCATACAATATTAACTATAGTTAAGATGGATTATTCCAAGACTGTCAAACTATTGACAAACTATTTTTTTTTTATTTTAGCACAATTATTTTGCATTTACGTGGTTTACATGACTGGGAAAAGAGGCAAACAAAAAGCAACAAAAAGTCACAGGATGAGTCCAGGAAATATAGATGAATAATAAAAGCAAAACCAGTAGAAAGAGATCTACTGATGTCTTGCCAGTAATTAATCAATTTTATTAGTCTTTTCCAAACAACCAACTTTGAATCTGTAATCAGAATATTTTCGTCTATGTTTCTACTACAGTGTCTCTCTTTCTTTCACTATCCCATACGTATATGATATTTTAGTTAACGTATAAAGATATAAGTTCTAAGAAGTCCCTGGATTATCATTTTATAAAATAAAGCCCATTTAAAAAATGTTACTTAGGGTCTATTGTTTTATTATAGGCAATATTTCCTGGCAAATATGGGACAGATTTTTCAAATAAGTATTACTGATTTATTAGCCTATTTCTCAAAATTAAAAAAATTTTAGGGGAAATATATAAGTATTGTCTAATAAAGCAATGTGAAAGGAATTAAAGATAGTCCCCAGCAAAGAATTGGAACTATAATGGTTTTTAATAAAGTGTGAATGATTCAAAAACTGACATTATTGAAAATTACCATTATTATTTTCAAACCATTCACTATCTCAATGATATACAGCTTGTCAAAAGTTCTCCATTTAGGTTAAAATTAGTTGCATTTCAATTGAAGAACTTTAAAGAAATTAGGATAAATGCATCCTATTATATAAAAGTACAAATTTTCCTTTTTTGGTAATAAGGTATTTTTATTCTTTATCTTGCCATAAAAATATTATTTAAATAATGAATATTTTAGAGGTAATATAACAATTGTGTTCCAACTCTACAGGGGAAAAATAGTTTGGTACTGAAAAAATGTAAAAATATATTTTTTAAATCTTGAAACCCTTCCTGAAACACACACACATATATATTTATTTGTTTGGAAACAGGAACTTAGGAAGGTCCCCATCTGGCTCAGTGAGACTAACAGTTTTTGTAGAAATAAGCCAGTCATGGTCAAATGATAATAGATGTCCTGTTTTATATAGAAGACATTAGAGGCTTCTTGCATAAACCATTTAATACCATTTTGATCTAAGAAGCTTTGTTTCCAGTGATAGCAGACCAAATCTCTAAGAAAAATTAGAAAAGCTAAAATATATATAGAGAGATTATATTTTTAAGACATTGGGGAGCAAATTAAAGAATATTAATGGTGTACTGGAAATAAGCCTTAGGAAATGCAGCAATTTAGCTTAAAATCAATTCAGCCCCTGATATTTCTGATTCCAGATACCTGTAAGATTCAAATAAAAACCTTCTTTGGAGAAAGACAACATAATCCTAGCTGGCAAACTTTTTTTTTTCTTTTAGCACAATTATTTTGCATTTACATTGTTTACATGACTGGGAAAAGAGGCAAACAAAAAGCAACAAAAAGTCACAGGATGAGTGCAGGAAATATAGATGAATAATAAAAGCAAAACCAGTAGAAAGAGATCTACTGAGGTCTTGCCAGTAATTAATCAATTTTATTAGTCTTTTCCAAAGAACCAACTTTGAATCTGTAATCAAAATACTTTCATTAAGGAAATTTCACTCTACACCACTGAATTCTGCCAATAGTTAAGGAAGACACACAAAGTCTTCCAAAGCAAAGAAAAAAATGAATGTATTCTTAAATTTACTCTGTGAGTCAAGTATAATCTTGACACCAAAAACCTAACAAGAATTTTAGAAGAATGATAAATTATAGATTCTTCTATATCATACATATGAACATAGGTACAAAAACTCTTTAAAAAGCCAGCAAAATTAATGTGAAATATATAAAAATAATATACATGTTACAGACAAGCAGTATCTATTCAAGGAATGTAAGGTAGTTTTTATATTAAACATCAATCAAGGCAATCCATGTTAACATAGTAAAGGAGAAGAAAACCATTTGATTATTTCAATTGATTTAGAAAAAAATAGAAATTAAAGTTTAACACCAATTCATAATAAAATACTCTTTCCAAACTTCTTTCTATGGAAGTTCTAAAGGAACTTTCTTCTCTTCATAATGAAGCAAGGATATCAAACATTATAGCAAACACATATTTATGTTAAAATAGTGAAAATGTTTTCTTTGATAACGGAAACTGAATAAGAATATCTGCTATTACCTAGCAAAGCATATTATTTTATAAGGAATATATTTCCAAAGACATTCCATAAGACTAAATTTGTGAAATTTCAATGGTTTGTTTAGTACGAAGTGTGAACAATTGGTGGTAGAAAAGAGTGGGTATACAATTAACTTTGTGAAAAAATTTATTTGTACTTATATTAAGTAAAATTGATAAGAAGAAGCTTCAAGTTATTCCTGATATTAGTGAGTCATTGTTTAATTTTTTATCCTTCTGTCAACTCTTTGGATTTTATAGATTATAAAAAAATATTAAATGCTCTGTTAAATTTTCTAATAAAATAGGTTTAATTATCAAGAGACTACCATTATTCTCCTAGTTTTGCATAAAATTATACAATTTATACAATATAAAAGACATTTAATTGAATACAAATTCCATCTTCTTGTCACCTGGCATATAGAACACTTTCATTCATAAAAAATCAGAAGTTTGTCTATACCTACACATCTTGCTTGGACCATACCAGCTGTGTTTATTCAATCAATAAACACTCATTTATTACATCCTACAGATTATGGTCCTTGCTCTTGAAAAGACTCCATTCATAGTGAAAAAGGTGTGAAAATACAAAGATAACAGTAGTGTGCCATAGAAAATAAGAAGTGCTATTAGAAAGGGACAGAGATAGGAGTACACATGTTCAGAAAAATGGGAGATTTCCTCTGGTACAGTTGAGTCAGGGCTGGTTAAGTATGCCATTTTTAATACCTATTTAATATATCTTTTACAATTCTTGCCCTTCTAAGAGGGAGTTGGAGTAAGATGGTCTTCATCAGCTATTCATCACAATTCATATGTCTTCTCCTTGTTATACTCTATAATAATATTTTATTTCCTCTCAGATAAATATAAATAAGTATGTTCTACTAGACACATGCATGGATTTCAGAAAGTTTATACATAAGATACAATTTCATTATATTATGACTTAAATGCTTCCAACGTTATTTTAGCATCCTTTGATATCTGTCAGGTACCATTTTCAGTAGATAAGAGGGAAGTACTATATGTGTTAGCAGAGCTCCCTCATATCTTGTTCACCCCTAGCCTATATGTTCCAGGGAAGTATAGTCGAATCTCTGTATCTGTGGATTACGCAACTGTGGGTGCAACCAAACACAGATCAAAAATACTTTAAAAAATGGATGGGTTGTATCTGTACTGAACATATACAGACTATTTTTTCTTGTTATTATTTCCTAAACAATATAATATAACAACTATTTATACAGCACTTACATTGTATTAGGTATAAGCTAGAGATGACTTAAAGTAAACAGGAGATGCATGTAGGTTATACGTGAATTACTACACCATTTTACAATGGGACTTGAACATCCATGGATTTTGGTATCTGAGGTGGGTCCTGAAACCAATCCCCTGTGGATAGCAAGGAATGACAATATATGTTTGGTTCTTTCTTTTTTGGACACAAAAGACACTGATAGAAATATATGTGATGAACAGATGATATTTAAAATGCTTTGTGTTAAGATTTATAAGAGACACACATCTGAACTCATTCCATGAGTTTATTTCTCAAAGAATTTAAATAATTACCCCTCAGTAGGCTTTGATGGACATATATTATTCTGCCCTGCAACAAGGGTTCACTGTTTCAATAAAAGCTTGTCCTTTACTCTGCTAAGAGAGAGGTATCTTCATAGTTTCTAAATGCTAATTTCTGTCTAGAGATGATTTCTGAATAAGATAAAGTACTTTAGTATACTTCTGGGCAAAGTAATATGATAAGAACACTACTAAGTTTGAAACTAAGAACAGAGTTTTTTTTATTGGGTTGGTCTATTCTTCCAACATAGAGAATTAAGCTATTAATATTTGTGCACTGCTCATTGATAATTTACCTATAATTTAATAGTCATTCAGTGACACAGTAGCAGCAATTATAAAGCATATGAGAGTACATAAAATTCAAATGAGTATATTTCCTTGCTATAAAACACAGAATGTAGAAGTCAATATTGCACAATGTGAAAGCTTCAGTTCTAGAGCAACAGGATCTAAATATCAAATAAGGATTTAGGGAGAGAGTGAAAATTATTACTTCATTCTTTATATTTCTAGTGAAGGATATTTTACTTTACTCAGTGAATATTTTCTTTCTCCTCTACAATCTTTCCCCTAGAGAAGAGTTAGTTATGAAATTGGTAACATTAGGTATAAAAAGATGTTCAAATATAGCTCAAACAATCGACTCAATCTTTTGTATATTTCCAACCACACTGATCAGTAGACAGACAATGAGGTCTTTACGCTGAATTAGTGAACACAGTGTGTCTGAGCCCAGAATCTGCCTCTCAGGACAACCTGAAAGAATACTTTCTTTTATAATTTTATTTTCAGACATGACAAGGTTTAAGGCTGGCTGGCAGTGGGTACCCCATTATTCCCTGAAAGATTCTGCAGTTACAACTTCCCTTCTCTAGTCTATTTTGTGTGAAAAGTGAATGAGCAGCCAGGAAACTAATAGAAAGCTCAAGTTTCATTTATGATCTATTCTGATTTCCCTACTCCAACTTTACTCCAATAAAGCTATTGCAATATTTTAGTCTTATTCTGACCTCTTATGTTTCTTCTTATCCAACATTGTCCAAGAAATGAATGTCAAAATCATGGTCTGAAGTCAGAATTAGTTACTGAGATTCTAAATAAAATAATTTTCAGTTACCAGAGATATAGGAGATGAAAGCCATAGCTGTAAAGTAATTAGGAATTAAGATAAAAGACCAGGTACAAGAAGCCAGGAATGTGCCAAGACAGATAATTTCACAAAAGGAACACATATGGAAAACACAGAATCACAAACAAAATGCTAGAACAAGCTCAGAACTTCTTCTAGTCTCCTTTCCTCTAAATGTAACCACTTTTCTGACCTTTATAGCATAGATTAGTTTTTTTTTTTGTTTTGT
>VBSM01000529.1:53568004-53633282 GCA_008086735.1 Cheirogaleus medius
AAAAAAAAAAAAGAGAGAGAGAGAGAGAACTCATAGATAATTATGTGCTTGCTTTAGTAAATCATATGTAAGAAAGCCAAAATTTTCAGAATTGGCTCATAGAATTTTTTTAAAAGAGCTATGTTTATTTTTCAAAATTGGTAACAATTCTGTTGGGATAATGTTTGGGTCAGTTTTAATTTAAAAACATTTTCTTTTTTTTAATAAAAAATCCAAATTGTTTCTCATTTTCATGGTTCTTCTCAGTATGAAATATTTTTAATGTCTCTGTTTTTCATGGCTATCTTGGAATGTAAAGCTCCTAGGAATGGAAACCCTTCCCATGACATGTGGTGCAGTAAGTCACAGTGACTAAAGCTAAGGGAAAGATGCCAGATTTTCTTTCTTAAAAACAAAAGTTTTAGAAAAAGTTGTCTGTATTCACAGCATCTAAATCCTTTCCTTTCTTAGATTCTTGCAATCTTGCCTTTGCACTCACCAATCCACAAAGTCAAAGATATAATCTACAAAACAAAATTCAATTGTCCGTTTTCAGTTCTCTTCTTTTAATTTTTTTTTTTTTTTTTGAGACAGAGTCTCGCTCTGTTGCCTGGGCTAGAGTGCCGTGGCGTTAGCCCAGCTCACAGCAACCTCAAACTCCTGGGCTCAAGTGATCCTCCTGCCTCAGCCTCCCGAGTAGCTGGGGCTACAGGCATGTGCCACCACGCCCGGCTAATTTTTTCCATATATTTTTAGTTGACCAATTAATTTCTTTCTGTTTTTAGTAGAGACGGGGTCTTGCTCTTGCTAAGGCTGGTTTTGAACTCCTCAGCTCAAGCAATCCGCCTGCCTTGGCCTCCCAGAGTGCTAGGATTACAGGCGTGAGCCACCGCGCCAGGCCATCAGTTCTCTTCTTACTACACCTATTAGCAGAATTGGGCAGTTGATCCTCTGTGATACATTTTCTTGGCATGCTTCCATTGTACCAAGTAAACTAAAGTTTTATTCTTATTCATTGGCTTCTCTCTGGAAGTCCCCTTTGTAGCCGTTCTCATTTTCCTAGCCCCTAAATATGAGACTACTTCAGGTGTTAACACTCGCTCTTTTTCTCTTTTCTATCTATACTCACTATTATGGTGATCTCATTTGGTCTTGTGAATTAAAGTTTCAGCTAAAGGCCATTGACTCCCAGATGAATTTTTCTAAGACAGATCTCCAGATGTGTATAGCCCCCTCTTTTCTTGACATCTCTACTTGAACTGATACATCTGATACATTTCTTGAACTCATCATGTCCCAACCCCAAAACTCTTGATTTTTAAACACTGTAGTCTTCCTTACCTCAGTTATTGCCATCTCTATTCTCTCAGTTATTAAGGAAAAATCTGGAGTTAACTTTAGTATCTCTCTGATATGTCAGTTATTTTTTTCAAAATGTTTCCAGACACATATTTCTGCCTCTACTGCTAGCACCTAGTTGAGCTAGCATTACCACTTACCTGGATTATAAGTAGCCATCTATTGCACTGCTGTAGATTATATTGTTGTTCCTAATTATTCATCTACTCACTCCTCTTTCCTTTGAGAGTGTTATTCAGTTTGTTCATTTCCAGCTGCTTGTAGACAGGGCCAGCTTCATGGATGTGCAACCTACACCTGGTTTAATGCTTTGCTGTTGCCATCTTGAAATCCCTAAAGGTTTTTTTTGAACAAGTGCTCCTGAATTTTAATTTTACATTGAGCTTCTCAAGTTATGCTACCAGTTCTGCTTGCAGTGCCACTCCTTGTAGAAGAATTGGCTAATGATATGCATGGGTAGGCCAGGTAGCATTTCCTGGGATAAGCTTAAAAAGCAATTGTGTGGTGCTTCTATTTCTTTTATTCCCTTTATCATGAGAATGACATGCTAAAGACATGAGCTGCTCCTTTATCCTGGATCCTAAAATGAAGGATACACAGGAAACCAAGCTATAGCTGATTCCAGCCAGTATCTAACATGAAGGAGCAATTCATCTTTCTTATATAAGCATTGAGATTTAGGGGTTTGCTTTCCTAGCATAAGCTAGTGAAAGTTGTGTAATGTAAAAATTTCCTGACTTCACCTTTCCTCTAGAGTTTATTCTAAACACAATAGTCAAAGTAATCCTTTTAACAGTGAGGTTAAATCATATCATTTCTCTGCTCAAATCTACGCAATGACTGTTCATTTCACTCAGATAAAAAGCTGAAGTCCTTGCAATATCAAGCATGCTTTACTTCCCCCAGGTCTCTTACTTCTTTGACTTCATCTTTTGCTATACTCCCACATTCTCCCCACACCCAAGCATACTATCCTCCTTGTTGTTCCTTAACTATGTCAGGCACACTTTGATTTTGGACCTTTTCTCTACCAGTCACATTTCAGACTGCCCTTCTTCCAGATCTCTGCAGTGCTAACTCCATCTCCTTCAAGTTGTAGCTCAATTTTACTTTCCCTATGAGGTAAACACTAACCACTCTAAATAATACTGCATCCTCCAACCCAATACATCTGATCTGTCTTTTATTCTTTTATTCATTTTTATTCCAATAGCATTTATCATCTATTAACATATTATAATATATTACATATTTTTATTTATATTCCATCTCCCTCCATTAGAATGTAAGCTTCATAGGGCAGGGGTGTTTGTTTCCATCAATGCTCCCCAAGTACCTGAAATACTGCTTAGTATATCGTTGGTGCTCTATAGTCATTTACTATATATTTGGGTATTCAAAGAGGTCAGTTTATGAACATACTACTCTCTGCCCATGTATTTGTAAGTCTGTTGCTCCTTTCTTATCTCCTCATACTATTTTTGGACTGCTCAATGACTATCTATAAGTAGCTGAACAATGCTGGAGAAAAACAATCATATAGAGTTGCCCCCTTTATATTTAAGACCACAAACCTCCATTAGGCCCTCACTTCTGCCAGGCAGGCCATGCCGCACTTCCCTGTTCCATCTATTCTCCCTTTCTCAAATGAAAACGTCTTGCCTTTTGTTTTCTTCTTAAGCATTCAGCCTCTTATATTTTATATTCACTCTCACTGAAATTCCTTGCTTACAAATTGCTTTAGAAAACTAGAAACACTCATAAGAGAACTGCTATAAGCTCCAACAATTACATACACAAACACTTCTGGATTTTTGCTACATACTATGCCTTTCATCCAGTTATATTTGATAAACTCTCCACACTCACATCAAAGGTCAATACTTTAAATGATCTAGTCAATAACATCCTTCTTTGCTTCTTTAAGAATATCATTCTGGCCTTCCCTCTATCCTCTCCAAAATAATCAGGTTTTTAATCTCTAGAGGATGCTTCTCATCAGCATGCACAAACACTATAATTCTCCCATCTTAAAAGAGAAAAAAATTAACTTATATCTCCAATCGGTTATGATATCAGTCCTCTGTTTTTCCTTATAATAAAGCTCCTTAGGAAAGTTGTTTATCCCTACTCTCTCCAACTTCTCTTATGGGAGAATTTTTCCTTACTGCTCCACTATTCTATAATACATTCACATTTAATGTGTGCGTGTATATGTGTGCATATATGTATACACACACGTATACAATCAGCAAATGAATGGATGAAAATAAGACATACTGTGTAGAAATAAAGACTCCCAACATAAAATAAATGGGTAAAATTCTCACTTATTAGGAGAGTAACATCAGCGAGATGGGGACTAAGAAGCTCCAGGCTCTTGCTCCCCCACAGAACATTAAAAAACAAGTAGAGACATGCTAAAATAACTTACAGGAGCTCTGGGAATCATTCAAAGATTTAAAGCAACCAGTAAATACTTAATCAAGAAAAATCCACATTGAAAAGGAAATTCGGTAGTATTTTTACACAAACATTCCCTACTCCCTCCTTGGTGCAGCATGGCTTGGTTTGAAGGAAGTGGGAATTCAGTCCCAAGTTCCATTCTAGGATTCAGAAAGAACAGGGCAGAATAAATTGTAACACTCTAACTTTCCTCATGGCTGCCTAAGGGATTGGTCTATTGGTATCTGTGTTGGCTAACTTGGTGCTCAGACAGCGAAAAGCAACACAGTTCACATCTCAAGACAAGGTAAAGGCTCTTGAAAGCGACAAGGGAACTAGCCACCACAGACACCTGCAGCAAGAGTTCACCGAAGGGGTAATGCAACAGAAGAGCTCAGACTACAAGAAGAAACAGGGGTGAGACTTGTAGAGAAATAAATAGATTTAAAAGTAGCCATTTATACAGTGAAATCAGAAAAGAGTACACACATAGGCTTAGGGAAAACACATGCCCAGAAAAGACCTGAAAAGTTCTGAAAAGACCATAAGCCTTAACATCAGTCTGATTCTAAGGCTTAAGCATGCTAAGTAGTGAAGGTCTTACCCTGCACAAAGACATTATGCAATGAATGAGAGAAGTCGCTGATTTTTAAATGTCAAATTTTCAGCCAAAGATTACAAGGCACCCCTCCCCTCCCTCCGCACCCCAAAACCCAGGAAAACACAGTCATTCAAAGGAATAATTAAATCTCTAGAGACCATTCTCAATGAGCTATAGGTACTGGAATTACTAGACAAAGACCCTAAAACATCTATCTTGAATATGCTCAGAAAGCTTAAGGAAAGCACAAATAAAGAACTAGGATAGAATATAACTACCTCAACATAATAAAGGTCATATATGAAAAATTCCACAGATAATATTATTTTTGATGCTAAAAGACTAAAAGTTTTTCTTCTAACATCAGGAACAAGACAAAGATGCCCACTTTTATGACTTACAGTCACCTTAGAACTAGAAATCCCACCAGAGCAATTACGAAAGTTAAAGAAATAACAGTCATTCAAATGGGAGAGGAAGAAGTGAAAATACTTCTGTACACATATAACAAGACAAAATCTTATAAGTAGAAAGTCTAACAATTTCACACATAAACTTTTAGAACAAATAAACAAATTCAGCAAATAGCAGTATATAAAATCAACACTCAAAAATAAGTTGTGCATCTATATGATAATAATGAATAATATGAAAATGAAATTAAGAAAATAATTCCATTTACATAGCATCAAAAAAAATACCTAGGAATAAACTTAACTGAGAAGACCAAAACCTTGTATACTGAAAACTACAAAACATTGCTAAAAGAAATAATGATGACACCAATAAATGGAAAATCATAATGTATTCATGGATCGAACTTCATATATTTAAGATTTCAATACTATAGAAAGTGGTATACAGAATGCAATCACTATCAAAACCATAACAATATTTCATGCAGAAATAGAGAGATCCATCCTAAAATTTTGTTTGGAGTCTCAACAGACCCAGGACACCAAAAACAATCTTGAAAAAGAAGAATAAAGTTGAATGTCTGATTTCATTTTCTGATTTCAAAACTTACTATAAAATCACGGTAATTAAAAGAGTTTAATACTGACATAAAAACAGACATGTAGACCAATGAAATAGAACAGAGATTTCAGAAATAAACCCTCATATATAAGGTCAAGTGATTTTTGACAAGGGTTCCAAGACCATTCAGTGGGGAAAAATCAGTCTTTTCAACAATGGTTGAAACATTGTTGCCTGAGGCAACAATGAACAATGGCTATCCAGTTGGTAAAACTGGATATCCACATACAAAAGAAAGAAGTTAGACCCTTACCTTATACTATATGCAAAAATTAACTTAAAATTGACTAAAGACCTAAACATAACAGATAAAATTATAACACTTTTAAAGGAAAATACCAGTAAAGATCTTTATGACATTGAATTTGGCAATAATATCTTGGATATGACACCAAAAGCACATGCAACAAAATTTAAAAATGGATAATTTAAACTACATCAAAATTTAAAACTTTGTGAATTGAAAGATACCATCAACAGAGTGAAAATGCAACCCACAGAATGGGAGAAAATATTGGCAAATCATATATCAGATAAGACATTGATATCCAGAATATGAACTCCTACAACTCAACAATCAAAACACAACCCATTAGAAAATGGGGAAAAGACTTGAATAGCTTTCTCCAAAGAAGACATGCAAATGGCCAGTAACCACATGGCAAGATATTAGACATCACTAATCACTAGGGAAATGCAAATCAGAACTATAAAATAACACTTCATATCCATTAGGATAGAGACTTTAAATAAGTGAATGAAGAAATCGAAGAAGGAATATATGGAGAAAAATAAATTAATGAAAATATAGAGAAATTTTAACCCTTGTGCATTGTTGGTGGGAATGTAAAATGTTTCAGCTTCTATGAAAAACAGTATGGTAGCTCTTCAAAAAATGTTTAAAAAGAATTAGTATATAATCCAACAATTCCACATCACAGTATATATTTGAAAGAATTAAAAGCCAGAATTTGGGGAGATATTTGTACACTCATGTTTATAGCAGTATTATTCACATAGAAGCAACTCAAATGTCAATGGATGGATGAACACAATGTGGGATATACTTACAATGATATACTATTTGGCCTTAAAAGGAAAAACAAATTCTGACATATGCTAAAACAAGAAGGACCTTGTAGACATTATGCTAAGTGAAATAAGCTAGTCTCTAAAGGAAAAATACTGTATTATTTTAATTATATGAGGTATCTAATGTTGTCAAATTCCCTTATATCTTTGAAATTTGCAGATAGGAATTAACTTGCCAAAGTGTATATAGCTGGTGTGTGGTAAAATTGCTCTCTCATTTCATATCAGACTTTATTTTCTGGGGAGTGTTTCCTGATTGTCTAAACCTGGGCTGGGGACCTCTCCTCTATTACCCCTGTCATCAGTATCTAATTACTTACTTATTTAATAAAATGCAATTTCCTCCAGGGAAAAGATTGTGTTTTTCTTATTTTATAATTAAATTTCCAGATTTTATTAAAAATTCTCTTTCTATCATCATCATTACTCCTTCCATTTCTTCAATACCTCTCCATTATTCATAATAACTCTCTTTTATTTAAAACTCACTATTTTCCTGGGACCATGCTGGCCCTCTTGTATATTAACTCTTTTATATTTCCCAACATAGTTTGTGCAATAGGTAGTACTATTCTCATTTTGCAATGAATCCATAGGCTTATTCTTTGTTTAGAACCGTTACTTAATGCAGTCATTAATGTCTTCCCAGAATTTTCTAGTTATTTCATGATTAAATAAATACTGGGTATCTGCTCTCTCTCTGTTAGAGTTTAGTAACTTTTCCCCAGACTGTAAATGCCAGACATCCATCAGTATTTCCAGGGACAGAAGCAGCCAGGTTACTTTCAGGGGCTTACTTCAGAAGAAATTGAAATAGTACTTATGATTCCTCCTCTAGAGGAACTGAGATATATTCACACTTTTCCATTTTTCTTTTGGAAATATTTACCTCTTCTGTTCCCTTTCATCTAATTTTTTTCCTCAATGTTAAATTAACTATGTCTAAAAGAGAAAAATCTATGAGACAATAGTGCATAAAACATATTCAATAAAAGAAAATAATATTTTATTCTTTTTAATTATGATTTATAAGATAGGTAAAAGGGGAGAGATAATTTTTCTTATAAAATCAATGAAAAATTAAAAAAGATTAACATTCATTGATAATCATACAATTACAGGAAGCAGCATCAAGATAAAATTAAAGTTGATTCCCCAAATTTGAAACTGATAGGCTTTCCCTTTCTTAAGTACTTCTTGCACACTGTGGAAATTATGCTTTTTCATTTTAAAATGTTACATAGAAATCTGAGTTTTAAATGTAAGCTTTAAGCTGTGTCTCTTAAGCATTTGGAAAATTTATGGACTATTAATATAAAATGAGAAAGAATAGAGATTTAATATTTGCAATATCTTGCCTTGTTTCTTCTTATGTCTTTAGGAAACAGTGAGCCAAAATATTAAGTACATATATTTGGATATTGTACTATATATATGCATTTTATATATACATACTCATAAATGTATCTCATTTTATGCAAATAGCATTACATAGGAATGATTATAAGTACTTTTTCTAATGGAAAAGAAAAGACACAAACACTTTCATAGAGCGAAATTCTTCTAAATTCTTTAGTACAGTCTCAGAGATTCTTGCTCAGTCAGCTGTGAACTGGCATTTGGATGCTTGCACTTAGAATTCTATAGGCTTCGGCAGCTTATTTGATTTTGCAACCACTGCTTTTGACCCAGAAATGTTTACTTATGTGACTTATTATGAAATGTTTACATTGCACTGAGGAGGCCCTGGAAATAAGTTACTTTGGAGTAAAGTGTTCTGTAGTTGAAACAGGACATTAGGTAAATCATAGTATTAAATGAAAGAAAAACAGGTGAATTAGACCTTATGAAATTGCTTTAGTTCATTATAGCATAATCTAGGAGTTTAGAATTGAGGGGGCCTGGGGATAATTCAGCCAACCTCATTATTTTACAGATGTGAATTCTGAGAAACATCAAGAAGTGGTTTTACTAAGACCCTACAACCAGTTTGAGTCTGGTCTAAGAATCTGTGTGACTTGATACCTAGTCTCAGAATGTCTTCATCAAGAAGCAGCATTGGTTAATTAACAGGATGGACACTGCATGAAGCTGAATTGGGTTCACATTCTGATTCTGACATTTACTAGATCTTTGACAATCAGATACCTAATTTCTAAGCCTCAGTTTATTCATCCATAAAATGTGTGTTGAAACTGAACAGGCCTATTGTGAGATGTAGATGAAATAATGCATACAAATACTTGGCCCAGTATATGACACATGATAAACACCTAGGAAATATTTATTATATTAGAGAATCTTATGGATTTTATTTGCTCAATTAACATTTTATCTTTACTTATTCTGTCAGTGTCTTTACCCAGAAATTTTAAAGGCAGACATCAAAGATTTGTTTTTATTTAAGAAGACAAAAGTGCATAGTTATTTATTCATTTAATTATAAAACATAAAAAGCATTATTATAGTTTTATATACACCTGCTTGTAGATTAAAAGAACAGTTTGCATTTCTTTTGGGAAACATCTAATTCCTTTTAGACCTTTGTCACTTACCGTAAATTTTTTAAAACTCTTCATTCCATGAATGTCTAAGAAGTAGTCCTGAATACTAAATTGTAAATATTAAATATATAGGTGTAGCTTTTGAAAAACTGAGGGTAATTTAGTTTAACATGGGAGATTAAATAGTGGAAAAATTAATAAATTTCAGACATGCCTTTTTGCACTCTTAGATTATTAGAAGGAAGTAAATCTGTAATGAACTCTTTACAGTTTCTGACCCTGATACTGATATTGAACTGACAATTACAAAAGGCAGCTTGAGGGGATGCAGTGATGCATTGACATTGAAACTAGGGCATCTGTTCTGCTTCTAGTACCCGTACTGTTAAGCAAATATCAAGGGTCTAACAGCTTGATATGCATTCATGGCCCAGAACCCTCCAATTATTCCATGTGTCATGACATTGATGCAAATGCAATCCTCAACCCTTTGAGAGAAAAAAAAAGTTAAAAAATATACTATTGTGGCAGTGCATTAACCTGCTCTCAGCTGCTCAGCAAGAGACAATATAAGTGTGTGTCAGTTAAGGATGACACAAACCTTTGCCTTTGAGCTAAAAGGGCTTGTAAGTTAAACCCAGAGCTTATAAAAAGTTATTTATTGTTGATTTGAAGACTATTACTATGTCATTACATTCAGTTAATGAATTGTGTTATTGTAATAATGACTTAGGAGGCTAGAATTCTTTCCTGCAGTTTCTGAACTGTAGAAGGCAACATATCAAACTTTGAGTTCCTTTACTGTATTCTGATTCCTCTAGGTTTACACTTCAGCATAATATAGTACCTCCATTTGGTAGATCTGGGAATGAGAAAGGACTTGCTCAAAGGTCATAACCAGAAGGAAGGAACTGTTTTTTTTCTTCTGTGAATGTCAGCTTGCTTAAACTGTACTCTCCTCTCAACTTCTAGGCTCACCAATTATGTTTAATAATAACTCTTTAAAACATAAACTCTTGAATATCAAAGAAACATTTCAAAAAACAGCTGTGCCCTAATAGTAGACTGATTAATTTCTGATTCTCTTTAACATAACTAACTAGGACAACTTGGCTCCATTTCAGCTGAAAATGCATTTCTTCTAACACTAAGTTGGCATTTATCTAATGACTGTGAGGAAGGCAAATGTTACATGTTAATATTTCTGTAAAACTGGAAGGAGCTTACGAAAATCAAAGGCACTTTTTACTTGACTTGGAAAAAAACAAAAATGTTCTGAAGGCTTCTGCAAATATTTAAGATGATTCAAACCTATTGTCTGATTTACCACCATGGTGGCTTCTATAGGAATAACTGACCTTTTAATAAAACAAAGTCAGAGGTGAGTTGCCATACTGTAAGAGGCCATTGTCCCAACTGGTCTGATTTTCTGCCTGCAGCCAACTAATTTTCTTTTACCTCAAGCCTATATTACTGAGGCTTTTGCCAGATTTAAGGTTCCTATGATTCAATTATCACACACAGGTGGTAGTAGGAATTGGGCATTCACCAAGGGAAAAACTGGTTTGTATCACCATAAGTTAAAAAAAAATTTGTTTAGTAATCCTGGGATATAAAAGAGGTGGGTAGCTATAGGCTGGGCACAAAATCAAATTTTCTTCTTGTACGATTATTTTCTGCAATGTTTTATTGATTATTATTCATATAATTTAGAGTTTTGGGGATATGTGAAATGGCAATCAAGGACTCTGATCTTTCTTTTTCAATCATGTTCAGTACCATGATGGTTTTCAAGATAGCTGTAGCTAGTCTAATTCTTAAGAACACTGAATTTTCATATTGATGTTGATATAAAATCTACCACCTATGTAGGGAGATGGGTTGGCATATTAGTTTCTAGTGCATTCGTTATCACTGATACAGTATCTAACTTGAAAAATCCAAACACACCAAAAAAAAAAAAAAAACCTAATTGAAATTGTATAACTCTGTAAGAAAACTATTAGTGAGCAAATTTGAGCTTTGTATATTGAAGAATTTTCTAAATATTTTTAATCTAAAATTGCCTATAACTAATGCTTCCCTAAATCATTTTTGGCACTCTTGTGTAAGGACCATATAGTTCAAATATATGTTAAGATATCAGTTATGAACTTGGAGATTCTGTTTGTCTATGATTCTCTAGCTTTTAATTTTCTCATCTATAAATTCGTGAACTGAACTAGATGATTTTTAAGTGACCTTATATACTAAGTCCCTAGATTACATCTCCCATTATCATGAGCATGAAGTTACATGATGCCTATGCTTTTGGTTTCTCTCATCCCCCAAATACTTATTCTTTCCTGTGTCTGAGAATAAAATAAACTTATTTTTTTCTCAGCCCATCAGATTTTATTTTTTATATTAATTAATTGATTATTGAATTTCTGAGAAGCTCTTCTACAATTGAAGGTTTGCTTGTTAATGATTTATGGTGTACTGGTGTCAAAGTACTGAAAAATATTGATAGCACCTATTCTAATCATATTAGCCAAGTTAATCAGGAAAATTTGGTGTTAACGTTTTACCATTTTATACATAGATTTTGCTATATCCATAGAAGTATGGTTCCCCTTTTGTAGACTTGCCTTTTGTAGTGCCATGTTTGTTAAAGTTTCACATTTTTGTAGTTTCCTGTTTTTACTTAAGCAAAGCCCATGGTATTACATGAGTAGCACAGAATTCTACCATCTGGAAGTTGTCACCTGTGGAAGCTTCCTTATCACCATTTTATCTGGTACCAGTATACAAGTAAGATCAACCAAGTGAAAATGGCACTCAACAAACCTGAGTTATATTTATGGCTATCCTATTTCCTAACTTCTTGAATTATTTAACCTCTGTAAGCCTCATTTTCTCATGTAAAAATGGGATAGATCTATACAACACACAGTACAGTTGTGAAATGAGATAATGCATATCAGGGATCTTGTATAGTACCTAAAGCACATTTATTGTTCAATATGTGAACACTAATATTTGAACAGAATTTTTACTACCAAATATGGTCTTTTAATCTATTTTCTCAAATATAAATTTTCCATTTGGAAGGAAATTAAAATAACTGGTATGATTAATATATTATTTACTGGGCTTATTAGCTAGTTTTCATACACTCACGTCTATAGCCTTTGAGTCTGTTACACAAACTGGATGTAGTTGCATAGATAATGTAATATTTAATATTGCAATTTACTTGAATTGATATCTTAGTAATTATTCTCTTTTGTGAGTGAATTTATTTTTCAGCTCCATCTCTAAAAAGTCTTTCTAAATGAATGTGTGTGTGTATTTGATATTGCTATTTACCACTAATGTGGCTCACAAAAATGTGAATATTCTAGACATTCAAAAATAAATTTTATTCAACATTTACATGTCCTATCTAGTGGAGCTGCTGCACTTGAAAAACTAATTAGTTATCTCTCCATTTATCTATCCTTCCATCCATCCATCTATCCATCTATCCACTTATTTTTAATTTCTCTACTTTGTGTATTTATATATACATGTATATATATATTTAAATTCTCCTTTTTATTTAGTGAATAAAGCTAATGCCTTTTCAATCCTTGGATTCTCTAAAGCTTATTTTCACTGATGCTAGCATCTTCATCAACTCAGTTCAAGTTTGATTTCTGGAAAGTCTTATCTATCTACTATAACCCACAGATGATTTCATCTTTCTTTGAATATGCAATGCCTATAATGTATAGTTTTTACCTGGTGATTAACCATGTGCTGTCTTTTTACATCCTTTGAATTGTTATTGATCTTCTGTATGGTTAAGTTTTCAGTCATGTGTGTTCACTTCTTGAATTTTAGAGTCCTTAAAATCTCAGGCTATGACTAATGCTTCCTTGTATTCTTTTACTTGTAGAAACACAAAAACTATTTGTTTATAGTTTATTCTGAAAGTAAAGACAACATATGTAGACAAGCCCATTAATTTCACAATTGAAAACACTAATACTATTAAATAAAGACTCATTGGAAATAGGGACTTAATAACTCCCTGGAGCATTGATTCTTCGTTTTTCAATTTGGCCAGTGAATGCCAGATTCTTTATTGTTAGTAGAAGAGGGATAAAAATTAATTTCCTAAGCATGACTTAAAACATGATTTAACACTATTAGAAAAATATTCACACCTAATGGATGCAGTGTGTACCATCTGGGGGATGGATACGCTTGAAGCTCTGACTCTGGTGGGGCAAAGGCAATATACATAACCTAAACTTTTGTACCCCACAATATGCTGCAATTTAAAAACAATTAAAAATTTAAAAAATTACTAGAAAACTCAATTTGTTTACTTCAAGAAAAAATTATTTATTAGACAGTTTAAATCTCTCTTTAAGTACTAGTAACTACTCTTAAAACATGCTTTCGACCAAAAAAAACCACATTTCTTAGCCTGAATTTGACTTTGCAGGTTATACCTCATTTCTCTCAACCTATGTATTTCTGCAGCTGCTGAAATCTCTAAGGAAAATCTCCCCATGGAGACAAAGCCAGACGGCCCAAGTCTCTTCTGTGTTCTCGAGTTCCTGTTTTCAAGTAATGATTTGGATAAACTAGAGACTAGTTTCCTTTCCTGCGCTCTGGCAGCTGAAATTAATTCTCCAAAGACTCCTCTTTGGAGGCAAGCAGATGGTACACATGCACGTGTTTTAGTTTTGATTGTACCAGTTCTGAATAATTTAAAGTTCTAAATCTCTATAAAACTACTGTATTCCCATTTCCCAATACATTTTTTTCCCTTTGACTGAGAAATTCCTTCGTTATATTTTGACATTTGGCTGAAACTTCGTTCACTTTGTACTGGCTTCATTGTCACACACCTCCTGCTGTTCTTTGTTACAATTTTAGATAAGTATGGCTTTAAGAAAACTAAGATGCTTTTAGAAACTATTCTGCTGGTGATTTTCCCCTTACCATTTGCAAAGCATTTTGTATACATAAACAGCACATTAGCCAAATGATGTTGTTATCACAGTTCCTGTTGGTCTGCACTTGGCTCTCGCTTTAGAATTACCCCAAATAGGTTTGCAGAGTTTTATAGTTGCATTATGAGGCACTCAATAATATGCATGAACTTAGGCATTTTTTTCCTGCCATTCTATCTGAGAAACATCCCATCTTATCTCTTTTGAAGATTCATTGCTGCTCCAGGTATAATATGGTAAGTAGGTGATGTTCAGAACAATCTTCAAGTGGATTTAGGCTTTTCCATCCAAATTTGAGGTTTCCTCATGTTTAAATTGAGACAATTGGCCAATTACAGTCCAATTTTTTCTGTGAGAACTAGTGATTTGTGAACATTTATTTGTACATTCTCACACATATATGCATACATATCTACAGCTACCCAACTCAATTAGGATGCTCTGCTATTGTAGGCACTAAAGCTATGATTCAATTCTAGATGAGCTCCACTAAGGTTTTATTGCCATTGCCTTCTTTCCTTATTATGGCTAAAACACAAGAATAACTATGAAAAAGAGTAAGCCATCGTCACTGCAAGAGAAGAGAAAGTTAAACATATGATCTATTTAGAAAGAGATAGTAATCCATCTATGAAGATGAAAACAGTGGTATCTACAATATGTAATTAGTCTTTACCAAATGATGTTTTTATATTGTTTTATGGTTTTCCCAACCTTTATATCACTTTTGATCACCATATTAAATTCAGAGAATAAGCCTCAGAAATATTAAGTGACTTTAGCGTATATAATCATGCATGAAGCATGAACACAGACCCTAGGTATTATGATACCAAATTCCATGTTTTATATAAAAAATGGAAAAAAATAAACAGTACAGCATCTATAGAATATCTAAATGCATTATGTGTAGGATAACATTCTGTTATTTTTAAAATATAACTATTTGAAATGAGATATAAAACATATTGTTCGTTATTTGTATATAAAGTTTAGAAAACAGAAACGCAGAACAACTGAAGAGAGCCTCAGAAATCTCATCTATCTGATAGAACACTTCCCTTAGGGACCTTAACAATTGCTATGTAGAATCGACAAATAAATAACTTTCAGTGGTGTTTTGTCTCTCTTGATTTCAACCATCCAAGTGATGTGACTTCTACTACTTCCCTTGAGGGATAATTCCATAATCCAGTAGTTTTCACTGCCAGGAAGTTTTTCATGTATTCCATCCAAATGTCTTTTCTCTAACTTTATTCCATTTCTCATAGTTACACCGAATCTGAGCATATCACTAAATGACTTCTCATTTCTAGTGAGGGTTACACTTTTAAACATTTGGGCAACTGGTGTTTTATTTCTCACTTTCCCAAGAGTTACATATTTATCTCCAACATACTTCTTTCTTCAGTCTGTCCCTCAACTGCCTTCATCAATTTCAAGCTCTTCTCTGAACAGCCTCTAAATTTATTTTGTAGATGGTTTTAAGTCAGGCATAGGAAGATTATGGCTCTTTATTACAAAGATATATTCTAAATGTACCATTTAAAACATTACCAAATTAATAGTTTTCAATTCAGGATAAAAACCATGAAATCAGAATGCAAATAACAAATAATTAAAATAAATGAATGAATAGGATTTCCACCTTAAGGGCTACTTTAATTTGAGATCTTCCAGATCACTGATTGAGAATATGATACAGAAGAAGTGTAATAAAAATGGAATTTCAAAATGCACAGAATATTAAGGTAAGTTATATTCAAAAGGATCCATTAATTCATGATAAGACACTTGGAATATTTCTTTGGCTACATCAGTGGTAGTTATTGCTACAATAAAAGACTGACTCATGAGTTAGAAACTGAACAAAGGGATTGCGACTGATTATAATGGGAAATAAAGGATTCCTACTTAACTTTTAAATGCTGTACCTGGAACCTTGAGACTGTCACAGATTAATGGTTATTTTTCCTATCTCTTCCCCTTCATTAAACTAATCCCATGTGTTTTATTTTCCCATTTTTTTCTTAAGTTTAGTAAATTGTATTTCATTTTCTGTGTCTTTATGATTATATATTTTAAATTCTACTTTATTTAGAGCTGAAATGCTTATATTGTAACTAATTATGATTTACATGTATTATTTTTAGGATATAGCTTAAGTGATGCCATATTTTATATATGGTTACATATTACAAAACTCAATAGAGCCTACCTAGGCAGAAAATTGTTTTCACATTTCAATTGGACTAAAATTTTCTTTGTTCAAAAAGCAATTATTAGATATCTATAATATTCAGGCAAGGTGTTATGCTCTAATTAGTTATACTGCTTGCACTCATATCTAGCTTGAGGGATATGTAGATGAATTTCAGTTACTTATTTAAAATTGGATAATAGCAGTCCGCATAGGATACACTGAGGCAGAGCAGGGAGAGATCAAGCTCTTTGAGGAGGGAACAGGGAGGGAGGGATGGGTGAGGCTTTTGAGATGATGATTCATCTACGTGTTCAATTGGCATAGGTTTTTACTAAACACCTGGAAGCCATTATCAGGTTGATGGAGTGATGTGAGGAAGGTCACAAAGCATGAACCAACCTGAAAATGATATGTTCAAAGGACTGTGAACAGTTTTGTGTTCTTGGAGCACAGGATACAGTGGAGGTTGGATAAAATTTGAGATGAAGCCAGAGAATTGAAAAAGGCCAAATGTATGATGTAGAAGAGACATAAAATTTTAACTTTAGGGTCATATCAAATTATGATTCTTATGCCAAATCTAGCCTCCCTTGTTTTTGTAAAGAAAGTTTTAATGGAAAGTAGCCATACCATTTGTTTGTATATTAGCTATAACTGCTTTTACACTACAGCTGCAGAGTTGAGTCATTGCAGAGATTGCATAGCTTGTAATGTTTAAAATATTTTATATCTGGATATTTTATAGGAAAAGTTTTGTTACCTCTGCTCTATACAGTGTAGAGCTGCTGAATGATTTGAGCCAAGAGATAGCATGATTGGTGCTCTTTGGAAGTTGGATTTGGTGGCTATAGGACCACAGATTGTTGGTGTTAAAAAACTTAATAGCTCAACATGTAGTAAGTGCTTTATATCTATTGTTTCTAGTTCCTTTCCTTTCTTTATCTGTTCTATCTTCAACTTCAACTTCATGGTAAACTATGCTATCTAGTATTTTTCCTCTTGCCCAATATATTAATTACTGAAAATTTTACTTTACAGATTTAGGGGGAAAAGCAGTAGTTTTACAAGAGCCATTTCAAAACCTTATTCATAATCTATGGTTTGTAAAACCTAAACATCTCTTCTTATTATATATATTTTCTATTTTTATATAAAACCACCACCAGCAGCAATAGACATTTATTGTGCATCCACTGTATATAAAGAATTTTGCTGATAGGAATTTAATGTAATGAGAGTTCTCCATGTTGAAGGGAAATGTAATTGATAAAATTTTTCTTAAATTTTACATTATCCTAGCTCAAGTTTTCTCAATCGCAGCACTATGGAAATTTTGGACCAGATTAATTTTTTGTTGTAGGGGTTTGTCTTGTGTATTGTAAGTTGTTTAGCAGTATCCCTGGCCAGAAGCAACCCCCGGCCCAAATTGTGGCGATCAGAAATATCTCCAGACATCACCAGATGCCAAACATCCCCTGTGAGAGCAAAATCGATATTGGTTGAGAAGCCCTGAATCTTGTTCTTTTCTGTTCTACGTTCTCACTGAATAAATCTTTGCTAAAAGTAACAAAAGAAAAAATAAGCTGTATTTTTGTTTAATCCAGGGACTTATTTTAATCACAAAGTTGAGACCACACGCTAATGGTACAGTGATGATGGAGTCAGTCTGTTCTGTGTCCCAGGCTCTTCCTGAAAATTGACTTCGTGTTGTGACATTTTCCATTCTTACAAAAATCTTCATCATAAACACAAGGTATCAGATTTCAATTGTCTCATTTTTACATTCTCCCACTGTAGTTTGTTGACCTTTTCAGTATTCTAAGCAAGATTTTGAAAGAGCTGACCATTCCCTTCTCTTCCTATTAAAAAGTACAGTAACCTGTTGCAGGGATTGAAATGACTGGCCAACGGAGATGAAGAATTTTAAAAAGGTCAAAATGCACACTATATATTTCACAGTGTTTATAAAGCATTTTTAATGTGTGCTTTAATTATTTTTTAAAAATAAAATCTAAACTAATGTTACAAATAAAATAGAGCACGGCCTAAGGAATGCTCTTTCTAAAGACAGTCTAACTTGTTTTTACAGCCTTTGCCTTGTGGTCAATTTAGAGCATTGGAATTTATATAATCTCATGTCAGAATAATAACTTTTGGTCCTGTTAGGCAACTATTTATAGCTTTCCTGAGTACTGGGATACTTACATCTCTGGGAGTCTACTCAGCTATATAGAATTTCCAGACAAAAAGGTAAAACTCATTCAAATAAGAGACATTAAATTTTCTGCTTCTTCAGCAACACTGCAAGAATTTTCATTTAACAAAGTGTCAGCATCAGCAATACCATTATCAATGGACATCTGGTTTTCATTCTCATATACATAGGCAGCAAATTTAAGGTCCGATTTAGCATATTCAGTGAAGCAAATGTGTTTGGGAGGCATACTGAAGGAGGTGGATGAGCTTCCATACTTTTTTTTTTGAGGCAGAATTGAATTTTAAATTACTTACATATTAAAAAGGCAAATGCATTAGAAAACAAGACTTGTGCTACCATAGGGATTTTAAAACATAATATTTGTGATGGATATAAATGTCATGGATTCTTCAATACGACAATCATGCAACATTGTGTCTATTCTCTTTGTATTTAGTACCTGCAAGTGCCAAAGGTCACAGCTGCTGCCTGAATACTCAATTGTACAAATACTGAATTGAAGTAAAGAGTAGGAGTTAGATATCAAAATGTATTTTCTACTTGTAGCATGTGAAATCTATGTACAGATGTCATGGGACCTGAGAAAGGGGAGTGTCAAGAATAATGTAAATTTAAAAAAATTATCTTGACACAAGTTTAGCTATATGTGGAAGGAAAACACTTTACCCTCAAATTTGACATTTAAAATGTTAAGAATAAAGTTATTTTGACCTATGAGTCAACATATTGCATCTGATAATACTGAAATTTCAGAGAAGCAAATATGGTCAATGCATACTTTCTATATGAGTATGTTCAGAGTGCTATCCTTAAAAAGAATTGAAGGTAGGAATCACAAAACTTGGTTTCAAATTTGGCATATGTGTTTTAGCTCATCACCTTATATAATATATATAAATATAACCTCTTGGCAGATTTACTTTTAGTAAAATGATGTTAATAATAGCTATGTTAATTAAAAGAAACCAGTTGAAAAGATATATTGAGGTAATAGATTTATTTCTATATTAAATAATTGACATTACCTAGGGACATAAGTTCTAGTAGTATAAAAAACCCACTCACAAATAAAAAAAAATATTTAAAAAATATCTACTACCAAGTTCATGTGCTGAATTGAGAGGGAAATGGAAGCTTGTCTCTGCCTTGAAAAAGTATATGATCTAAAAAAGCAGTTAAGACAAACAGGAAATACCTTATATGAGTAGGTGTTTTCTATTTTTCAAAACAATATTTAGTTATTTATATGTGGTCAATTAATATTGAGTTATAATTATGGGCCACCAAGAAACACTAAAAAATAGTCCTTGATTTTGAGGAATATAATTGGGGGTATGGAATTGCTCTACCACAACTTGCAAAGTGGTATAGATGTGACAGTGACAATGTGCAGGGAGAATAGAGTGACACTACTATAATTTCTGATACAGAAAAATAAGTATAAAATTATTATGTTATTATTCATGGTTAAAAAAGGGAGGTATAAATTAAAATTCAAATATTCTGCCTCATAATCCCTTCCATGACAACCACTATTTGTTAATTAATAAACTTAATTTTTAGAGCAGTTTAGAGTCATAGCAAAATTGAATGGAACATACAGAGAGTTCCCCTATAACACATGTCCCCATCATCAATATCCTACAAAAGAGTGGTATATTTGTGACAATTGATAAACCTACGTTGACACATCATTATCACCCATAGTATACGAAGAATACTGTGGCCTTAGGGTAACACATCTTGGCGTTGTACACTTAATAGTTTTTGACAAATGTATATAGGCATAGTTCAGAGATATTGGAGGTTTGGTTTAAGATGACTGCAATATAGAGAATATATCAACAAATAGAGTCACATGAGGTTTTTGGTTTCTCAGTGAATATAAAAGTTATGTTTATACTACACTATACTCTATTAAGTGTGAATAGTATTATATTTAAAAATGTATCTACTATAATTTAACAATATTTTATTGCTGAAAAATGTTAGCAATCATCTGAGCCTTCAGCGAGTCTTGTCTTTTTGCCGATGGAAGGTCTTGCCTTGATGTTGATGGCTGCTGACTGATTGAGGTGGTAGCTGCTGCAGGTGTGGTGGCTATGGCAATTTCTCAAAATAAGACAACAATCAAGTTTGCCATTTTGATTGACTCTCCCTTTCAGCAAAGATTTCTCTGTAGCATATGATGCTATTTGATAGCATTTTACCCACAGTAGAACTTCTTTCAAAATTAAAGTCAATCCTCTCAAACCTCGCCACTGCTTTATCAATAAGTTTATTGACTCTAAGCCTTTTTGACATTTCAACAATGTTCACAGCATCTTCACCGGGAATAAATTCCATTGAAAGAAACCACACTCTTTGATTTTCCATATAAAAGGGACTCCTCATCCATTCAAGTTTTACCATTAGATTGCAAGCAATTTAATCACATCTTCAGGCTCCACTTCTAATTCTAGTTCTTTTGCTATTTCCAACACATCTGCAGTTACTTCCTCCCTGAAGTTTTGAATCCCTCTGATTCATCTATGTGTGTTTTCCAAACTTCTACTATTGTTGATATATTCATCACCTCCCATGCACCACAAATGTTCTTAATGGCACCTGGAGTGGTGAATCCTTTCCAGAAGATTTTCGATGTGTACCTTGCTCAGATCCATCAGAGGAATTACTATCTATGAAAGCTAGAACCTTACAAAATGCATTTCTTCAATAATAAGTTTAGAAATTTGAAAATATTCCTGATCTTTGAGCTACAGAATGGATCTTGTGCTAGCAGGCATGAAAAAAACATTCATTGTCTCATACATCTCAATCAGAGCTCTTGGATGGCCAGGTGCATTTTCAGTGGGCAGTAATATTTGAGAGGAATCTTTTCCTTTCAGCAAAGTTCTCAACGGTGGGCTTAAAATATTCAGTAAACCATGCTTTAAAAGATGTACTGTCATCCAGGCCTTGTTGTTCCACTTACAGAGCAAAGGAAGAGTAGATTTTCTGTAATTTTTAAGTGCCCCAGAATTTTCAAAAGGAAAAATGAACATTGGCTTTGACTTAAAGTGACCAGCTGCATTGGCTCTTAACAAGAGAGTCAGCCTGTTCTTTGAAACCAAGCATTGACTTTCCCTCTCTAGCTATGAAAATCCTAGTTGGCATCTTCTTTCAATATAAGGCTATTTTGTCTACATTGAAAATCTGCTTTTTAGTGTAGCCAACTTTATCAATGATCTTAGCTAGATCATCTCAATAAATTCCTGCCATATCTACATTAGCACTTGCTGCTTCCTATTGCACAATCACTTCACTATCTCTCCCCCAGGCACATAGAATCTTTCTCCACGGGTGTGCTGGCATATCACTGCTAGGAGATGGGGGATGGGTGCTTTAGGCAATGCAAGGTTGTCTTTTATGCCCTCTTTAGTGTCTCTTTCCAAAATAAAATGTAAAAATCAGGTAGTATGATTGCTCACCTGATTTTTGGTTCTTCTGAGGGTACTTGCTTGCATGGATAGTTGTTGAAATTAGCATTCATGTGGAGAGATAATCCCTGGAGGTTCCTATTCCACCATCTTACAAAGAATATGTTTATTTTTTATAAAAAACTGCCAAACTGTCTTCCAAAATACCAATTTTCTTTTCCTACCTACAATGAATGTGAGTTCTTGTTGCTTTACATCCTCACCAGCATTTGGTGCTGCCAATTTTAGACTTTGGTCATTCTAAAAGGTATATAGTGATATCTCATTACTGTTTTAATTTGCAATTTCCAAATTACAAATGATGTTGAAAATCTTTTCACAAACTTACTTTCCACCTATACATATTCTTTGGTGAGGTCTGTCAGGTCTTTTGCCCGTATTTTATTTGTGGTATTCATTTTCTTATTGTTGAGTTTTAAGAGTTCTTAGTATATTTTGGATAATAATCTTTTATCAGATGTGTCTTTTGCAAATATTTTCTCCCAATCTGTGGCTTGTCTTCCCATTATTTTGGCATTGTCTTTTGCAGAGAATAAATTTTAGAATTTTATTGAAGTCCAGTTATCAATAGTGTGTGGATTGTATTCTTGATATTTTATCTAAAAAATTCATTGTCATGCTCTAATCATTTAGATTGTCTCCTATGTTATCTTCTGGTTTGACAGTTTTTCATTTATTAATATATTTAGCTCTATGATGTATTTTGAGTTAAATTTGTGAAATGCATAATGTTTGTATCTAGATTCTTTTTTTGCTTGTGGATTTCCATTTTTTTCCTGCACCATCTGTTGAAAAGACTATATTTGTTCCATTGCCTTTAGTCTTTTGTCAAAAGTTAGTTTACTATTTTTATGTAGGTCCATTTCTGGGCTTTCCTTTATGTTCCATTGATCCTTTTGTCATTCTTTAGCCAATACCACACTCTCTTTATTACTGCAGGTTTATACTAAATCTTAAAGTTGGAGAGTATCAGTCCTCCAACTTTGTTCTTCAATATTGGGTTGACTATTTTGGGTATTTTACCTCTCTATCTAAACATTAGTATAATTTTCTCATTGTCCATAAAATTTAATTAAGGTTGTGTTGAATCTATAGATCATATTGCAAGAGACTGGCATCTTGAAAATATTGAAACTTCCTATCCATGAACATGGAATATCTATTTATTTAGTTCAATGTCTTACAATATTCATCATATACATCTTGTACATATTTTGTTAGATTTACATACCTATGTATTTCATTTTTGGGGTGCTAATATAAATGTTAATGTGTTTGTAATTTCAAATTCCCCTTGTTCATTGTGGATATATAGGAAAGCAATTGACTTTTGTATATTAACTTGTGTCCTGCAACTTTGCTATGATTTTTTTGATTCTTTTAGATTTTCTATGTAGACAATAATGTCATCTATGAACAAAGACACTTTTATTTCTTCCTTAACAATCTGTATATCTTTTATTTATTTTTCTTGTCTTATTTAATCCACTAGGATGCCATTATGATATTGAAAAAGAGTGATGAGGGGGTCTTGCTTTGTTCCTGATTTTAGTAGAAATGCTTAGAATTTCTCACCATTAAGTATTATTTTAGATATAGGCTTTTTTTTTCTTTTTTGTAGATATTCTTTATCAAGTTGAGGAAGTTGTCCCCTATTTATAACTTGCTGAGAATTTTTATCATGAATTGTGACTGGTGTTGAATTTTTTCAAAGGATTTTTCTATATCTATTGATATGTTCATGTGTTTTTAAATTTAGCCTGTTGATATGATGGATTACATTAATTGCTTTTCTAACATTGAACTAGCCTTACATACGTTCGATAAAGAATCTTTATCCTTTAAACTATATTTACAAATAATTAAGATTCAACCAGAAATCAATGACTTATAAAAGAGACACAATTTATAGTGTGTATTGAAATGTGGGATGAGAAACTGTTATCAAAACTAAAACAACAGACCCTGTTTTAAGGGATAGTATACGACAGTAAAAAATATCAATATTTCTCAATTCTTTGGAGACTGTGTGTATGTGTTTACATATATGTGTGCATATACATGTGTATGCATGCACATGTATGTATATATGTTGACATCATTCATGATATTGACTCATGACAGTAATTATACTGTCTATACAGAGAAGTTTGACGGTGCTCATACATCTACTACCCCTTCTTTGTGAAAGCACATATGCATATATGGATGCAAAGACCTCTTGCAATAATTTTAATATTCCTCAAGACTTGAAAAGCACTTTGAAATCAATAATACAAAGTACTCATTAAATTATGAATTATGACTGAAGAATTGTATCAATATATTGTCTCTTATTATGTTGTGAATTTCAATATACAGACTAACTTTTCAACTGGTTAAATCACTTATTTTGTAAGTGAGGACAATCTAAAGAATGTGTTAAATTGGTAGAAGTAGCTATAGACATTTGACATACATGATGACATTTTTATAAACATTTTAATGTGCTCTTGTGGTCTTCAAACATTTCTGCAATTAGAGCTTATGACTCAGAGATGTACTGAAAATAACAGAAGACTGGCTTTCTGGTGAAATAAGTCAACCCTCTCTCTACAACTCATGAGATCTCAACAGAATCACTTTCAGGCTTGATTATACTATCTGCAAAATAAGGAGATTGACTCTAATGATGTCTAAGTCACTTCTGTCTCTAATATTCAATAAACTAATGATTCTGTGTGATTACCCTCCCCTGCATACAAATTTATCATAATGATAAAGAGCAAGTAGTATAGTGTCACAGATCTGGGTTTCAATCAAATATTTATTTTTCAGAAAGTAATATATTTTGTAATAGGTACATATTTATTAACAGTCTACATTTAGTTCATTTTCACTTTGTTTTTTCCCCATCAAATTCAAGTAATTTTCAAAACAAAACTAGATCCAGGGCACCTAAGATGGTTGGTTAAACCAAGTGGTATCTTTTGATTTTTAAATCTGCTTAAAAAGAATAAAAAAACACTACTTGGTTTTTTAGGAGAAAAAAGGCCGATTTTTATCTCTTCTTTCTTTGATCTCTTGAAAAAGGCAATCCACATTTTATTTCTGCTAACAAATTTGATTTCTTTACCTTCAGGATTCCTTCTCTGAATTCACACTCTATACACTCACATATATTCTCTATTATTAAATAACATTTCATGTGATATAGGTCTGCTTACATGACTTATATAAACCTTTATAAGTTTTGAATATATAATGCAAAGGTATACCATGTTAATCAATTATATATGACTTTTCTTATTCTACCTAGATATTAGACAGTGGACACTGTCAGAAAGATGATTTTTTATTATAATGTAATTAGAAAATTTCTTTCAACTTACAATGACTTCTTCCTAGAATGTATCTTAATGAGGACTGCAGGTGTCATATTTAAAATAAAATTGAGAAATTATTTAGTATTTTTCAATTAGAATGATACCAGTATAATCTAATATTAATACAAATTTTTTATGAATTCCTGAATCCTCTCTTTAAAAAGTTAATTACTCAGTATTGACTTACTATCCTAATTAAATGTACAATAAATAATTTAGAAGACCTTAAAGTAATTACCATGCAAAGAGTTTGCATAATTGATTACAATTTATAGACAATAATTACCGTCATTTTTTGTCATAACTTGATCTATTCAGTAGAAATAACTAGAATGAGACAAGTGTTATCATATAATCCCTCTAGTCCCAGGAAATAGTCTATGAAATTCAGGAAGAATGTTCTTTCTTTTAGACCACAGGGGTATTGTTTAATAAATTGCCACTTCAATGTGCTAAATAATGCCTCCGTGGACTGACAGAGAAGACTTGTTTCTAAAACTCTAATTTGCACTGTGGGAGCAGTTTACTCACCTGACAAGTGCTGACCTGCTGCATCATATTCTAAAATGCCAGCAGATTGATGCAAGTTTAATTGATAGTAAATGAAGGCTACAAAAGACACTTTTTTCTTTTTTCACTTCCAAACATTAGGTACCCAATTCACCAGTGTATGATTTTACAAAACAGACACCTTATTAGGGCACAGGGACTTGGTATGACATTATAGCTCAACAGCTCTTTTCAGGATTTATTATGTGATATGACGCAGATTTTTAAAAAAAAATCAGTTCAAGTGTTGTCACTTAAGACAAATTAAGTTTCTGATGAGCCATTCTCTTTTTTAATATACTTTTGCATGATGAATATTTTGCAAAATAGAGAAAATATGATACATTACAAAAGTAATGCAGAATCTTGTGAAAAATTCTAAGAACTTATTTTATTTAAAAAAAGACCTTTAGAAACAATTTTAGACTTTGCCAAAACAGTTAAGTGCTGGTCCATTAACACTGTTCCAGCTCTCTGGAGAAGAAGTGCCATTAGTATCAATTTTCTAATGTGCCTGATAAGGCATTTTAGTGTGATATTAAATATACTCTTTGACACATTCTTTTGGGGCCATTTTAGAAAATGCAAATGAGAGCATCCAGTGAAAGATATAATAAGTAACTCCAGTCAAGGCTGTTCAAAAGTTTGGACTGGTCCGAAGGGACGATTGAAAAGGAAGTGAGCTATGTGGATGGCAATGAAAGGGAGGATTGGAAAAGTAGATGGCAAATTCTCTTTGCTTTCATTTAACCTTGGCCCAAACTCTGTTTTTCTTTTTACGTAGCTCCTCAAAATTTCTCTATATTCAGTACAATATGCAATTTCTAGTGATCAGCTTAACCATAGTATTTTAAAGATATAAAGGAACTTATAAACCACCTAGTTACCATTCCTTCTGATTAAAGGTGAAGAAACTAAATCAAAGAGAAGAAAAGAACCTGGTAAAATAGTTTGCAGTTAGATAACAACAGAAGCAAATCAGAATAAGGAAACTTTTTTTCTCCTTAAGCCAAACTATCTTTGAAAATAACCAAACTGGTTTGAAAATTAATAATATATTTCAAAATATGAGAAAGAATTGTAACAGAAATCTTTATTTTTAATTGAGAAGATCCTGTAATTTTTATTTGATAAATCTGGAAACCTTGTACAAGGGACACAAAAAATGTCATTGTTACAATATTTCTTCTACTTTTTAGTAGTGCTTTTGGAAATAATGTAGTTTTTATATCTAGTAAGCTTTCACTAAACATTTGTTGCACTTCATCTAATGGAATCATACTTTGGAAATGAAAAGTAACATTTCTATTTTGGAGAACATTCAGTCCCTAATTGTCCCATAATAAAAGCAAGGACAGATCAACTTTACCATTCAACGACAAAAAAAAAAAAAATCCGTTCTAGAGACAGCTCAGAATATGATGTAGAGGAAGTACTATCTACAGGAGGAGGAGGGAAATCTCCCCCACTGGTTCTCTGTGAATGATAAGGTGAGAATAAATTATTACAGATGGAAAAAGCAAGAAGTTCTAAAAACATGCCCTGATTTCTAGTCTGTGGGTCCCAGAGTTGGAAAGCATGCTATAGAGTCTGAGAAGATACCTGGAAACAAAAAAGATTTATGATCTATCTAATTATCTATCAATCATCTTTTGTTTGGTGACCTGACAAGAGACTGTGATGGAGGGTGGCCACGTGCCATCACAAGTGTAAATAACACACAGTGACAGAAGGAAGTGTCTATGGGTGAACTTGAGGTATGCCCCTGGTTCTCTCCTTTGTGCATGCTGTAGTCAAGGGATCGGGAGGTAGTCACATGCCCAGGTGAAGGAATAGGTGTGTAGTGTAATGAGAGGGCAGCTGGGCCAGCAAAAGATTGTGGTTGCAATAAACAGACCACATTATTCATTGATTTACAACTGGAAGTAAATACTGAAGTGACAGGCTCCAGATGTGGGTACCAGCATGACTTTACCAAAGGCCATTTATGACATATCACACTGACCTGTCATCAGACCAGAGACTACAAAATCGCATGTGTGGATCAAAGGACACCAGATGCTCTTTGTTCCACTGCTGCTACAGAAATGCATACATTGAATACCCAATCTTTAATCACTCTAACAAAAAGAGGAAGGAGTGAAAATGGAAGCACTAGAAATTAGACCCACAGAGAATATCTAAACTGAAAGACATTCATTTGTATTTAATTTATACTTTTAAATTAAGAATTTATTTTTAAGTCCATTCCATTACCTCTCAGTAGAATATAAACTCATAAGAAAGATCAGATTAATTATAGACAGTAAAGAAACTATATGTTCATTTGAGATATAGTGGAATGCACATCTTCAGTGTTCCAATCCACTATAAAACACAGATAAAATGAAGATAGGTCAAAGACACGTTCACAAGAAAAGTTATTTAAAGTCAGGAAGGGGGATATAATTCTACTCTTGCACAGCCCCTAAGTCTCTTGAAACAATAGAACAATTGCTAGAAAAACAGAAAAATTTTATACATTGACCCTATAGTTTGTAGAATCCCCCAAAACCAGAAATCATATGATGTAGAAAACCTCAAAGTAACTATCAACTTGACAAAACAAACACATAACAAACAAACCAAAATAGCTATGTATTCAATAAGACAAAGAGAATATAGGAATTAGGATGACTCACTGGGCAGCTGGATTCAGAAGAGCAATATAAGAAGCCTCCTTGGCCCTCCCTTATAATGCTGTTACCCCTGAATCAAATCAGAGTGCTCAGATTATAGAGTGAGTCCACTGCCTTACCTCAGAGTGATTCCTCCAAGGGGATTAGAACCTTCACTGTAGATGAATAGCCATCTCTACACTCCCAATGTCCTTAATGGCTTAAGGACATTTTAAAAACCACAGAAATGTATTAATAGACTGTTTTTGAGAGTACATGGTCATAGACTATTAAGCAGAAAATTATAATTACAGATTAAAATTTACAAATCCACAGCAAGTGTTTGCGGAAAAAGAACATCATGAAAATAAAACACTAAAGACAGCAACCGATGAATTAACATTTTTTAAAAATAATAAATGTAATAAATGCAAAAATACTTTGACTTTAGTATAATTAACTCAGTCAGATTGACTTGCAAGAATACTAAAGCCATAAAACAAAAGACATCTATGATAAAAGAAAAGCAACTACAAAATCTTGAAATAAAACATACTGTCTAAAAAATTAAATGCATGGGCTGAAGAGTAAAATGAATGCAACTTAAGAACAAATTATTATGTCTTAAGGATTAAGCCAAAGGGTTCTCTTAGGAAGGCTGCCAAGGGAACAAGGAGTTCCTTCCTCTTCTAATATTATGATGAACTAAGACATCTGAAAGACTTTTCATTTTTAAACATGTAGATGAAAAATAAATTACAAGGCCTGGCATGGTGGTTCATGGTTGTACTCTAAGCACTTTGGAAAGGCTGAGGAAGGAGGATCCTTGAGGCCAGGAATTCAAGACCAGCCTCCTGGGCAAGAGTGAGACCCTTATCTCCAAAGAAGAAAAAAAAACAACTAAAAATATTAGCTGGGCCTGGTGCCACGGTGCTTGTACTCCAAGATGCTTGGTAGGCTGAGACAGGAGGATCACTTAAGCCCAGGAGTTTGAGGTTGAAATGAGCTATGATGAAGCCACTGCAGCCTGGGTGACAGAATAAGACCCTGTCTAAAATAAATAAATAAATACATAAACAAACAAACAAAATTAATATGTTGATGACCTTGAAATAAAATAAAATTACCAGTGGAGAGATAATAAAAAGAGAATTACAATAACACTTCTTAATAGGGTGGTTAAAAATTAAGCAGGGTTTTCCCTGGAACATACTGGGGAAATAGAGCCTGGGGAATTAACATTTGTGCACTGGGCAACAATAGTAAAAGAGCCCTAGAACTCGTTCAAAGGAAGGAATGTTAACTTGATATATAAACCTAAATCTGGAACACACAAAGTAACTATTACCCTTCAAGTAACCTAGAAAAAAAATGTGGCTGGAAACCAAGGGAATCATTGAGGAAATTGGTTTGTCTATGGCATCTCAAGGTGGAATAGTAAAACTAATTGTTTACCTTGGGAATTTGAAACTCTCAGCCTGTGCTCACACTGGAATATGATTTTAATTTACATTACTCATGCAGTCCAAAAAACATCAAGTTGAGAAATTAACTCAAGTATTTCAAAGTTGCTACGACCACTCTGGCATCTGACAAAAGCAATTACCAATACTTTCTAAACAATGGAATCTTCATTACTGGTCTCTCAAGATTCCCCAAAATGGAGTTTCATAAAATGTGAGCTCATAATAAAACATTACCAAACCCAAGAAGAAACATGCTACAATGAGAAAAAGGCAATAAATAAGAGATTTACATTCTGAAAGACTTTAAAATTAAAAAGATTATTTGCCAAACATAAATGAACTATGCATGGAGCAAAAAATAAAGTTTCTTTGTAATTTATGACCTCCATTATGTGGAATTGTGGTTTAAAGTTGTATTATGTGTGTTGTCTGGAAAACTTCAGGTCAAGATTTATTTTAATATTGGTTAGTATTGTCCCAGTAGCTTGATAGATAAAAACACAAATCTTCTGGAGAAATGAACTTTCCAGTACAAACTCACAACATTCCCTTTGATAAATACGGGAAAGTATATGTACTGACAGTCAAAAATGATGCAGATAGGCATGAGTATATGCACACTCACACACACACACTCTTAAACTTAGACAACCACAAGGAAACAAGGCATCCTGAATGAGAATCAACAGAAAAACTATATTCAGCATAATAATTTTTTCTAATATTTCAAATAGAGGAATTATCAAAGGCAAAATAAAATATAATATTCAAACAAAAAAGAAGAAAATAAAAATATATAGGAAACACAATGTTTTAAAAGAAAAAATTCACGTATTAAAAAAAATAACAAAGTAAAACTTCTAAAACTATAAAATATAACCATTCATTTATTCATAAATAAAAATTGTAATAGAGGTGTTAATATAATATATGACTTATATGATTCTAGATCATGGAGAAAACCAGGAAGAAAACAGACCAGAACCTCATTCATTTGTTGATTACATTTCAGGGGGATGGGTGGGAAGGAGAAAAATAAGCAAAACAAAACAAAACAAAAGCTATATATAATATTGAAAAGTAATAAGTTCCACAGTGAAAAATAGATTAGATATGAATGGTAGATTGCACTTAGAGAGAGAAGAAATATGTCTATAAATAGGTTGCTTAGGAAAAAACATAAAAATTATATCATTTCACCCAAGACTTGAAAAAGGCAAAAGGTGAGGAAGCAAGATATAAAGATTGATGACTATATCGGGAGGCATAATTGGGCCGGTGGCATTCTTCTGTGTAGCCTGCAAGCTAAAATATATATTTTTTACTTTTTTATTTAAGGGTTATAAAAAATAAACAAGAATAATTTGTGACAGAGAATCATAAATAGCCTGCAAAATCCAAAATATTTATTATCTGGTTCTTTAAAGAAAATATTTATTGACCTCTGACTAGTGAAAAAATATATTGATGAAAGAAAGAACAAACAAAGAAAATATTATTTATAAATGATACCAGGAAAATTAATCATCTTATGAGAAAATAATGAAATTGGGTCTGTGTCTAACACTACACTGAGAAATCAATTTCTAATGGGTTAAATGAAAACATGTGAAAGGTGAAACTTTTAAGACTTCTAGAAGAGAATGTAGGAAAATACGTTTATTACTTCAGGGTAGAAGAGAATTTCTTAATCAAAAACAAAATGTGCTAACCATAAAAGAAAATATTAATAGAACTAACTATATTAAAATTAATATTAATAACAGTTTATCAAACTGTAGCAAAAAGATAAGCTGTATGAATAAAAAAGGTGGAAGATAATTGTAACACATTCAAAACAACCAGGAATAAGTATATTGAATATATTAAAAATTTACATCAATACATAAAAATAAGACAAGTAGCCCACCATAACGTAGGCAAAAGTCATAAACAGGAATTTGTTCTGATAAGGCAACAAAATTAGCATTTAAAGACATGGAAAGAAGGCAAATTAACTCCATAAAGAGACATGATTTTTCATAAAGTAGGTTGACAAAAATTAGAAATTTTGGTTAAAGATGTGAATCAATGGGAACACTACATACTGATATTGGAAGTACAAATATGCAAATATTTTCAGAAACTATTTGGCTCTTGCTTGTAAAATTGAACATCTGTATAATCTACAACACTGACATTAGAGTTTTGGATATTTCCTAGTTTAAATTCCTCTAGAATCAGACTCTGAATCAAGGGTAAAAGTGGAAGTTATTTATTTGAGAATTAATTGCAGGAAACATCAGTAAGACAGCAGGAAACTAAGACAGAGAAAGGAGGAAAGCCAGTAAAAGGTGGATTATAAAGCAAGTTACCACTGTAGACAACTGTAGCATCATCATACTGGTAAACTCGGAGGCAGAACACGCTTTAGGGTCATCCCACCTGAGGTGGGGTGAATGTGCAGCAACAGGCATTATTTATATACCAACTTCCATCAATCACTGAGTTGTGCACCCCAGCATCATTAATTGCCCAGAACTTCTGACCTACTGAGAGGCAGAACATGCTTCAAAAGCCAGAGAAAATCCTCTGGCAAAGGTATGCATCAGCTTGTGTGTGAAAGTTAGATCCCCATGGATAGAAACAGTAAAGGCTGAGGTATACAAAGGTAGCATTAACAGTGTATGTATCAGAGAATATCTTGCATGTGCAAGAATGTAGCAGAATGTTCACAGAAATATCACTCATGGTAGATAGCAATCACGAAAAATTGGATTCTCAAATCAAACTATAATGAATTAGAGATCTTACAATATCCAGTTTTACTAGTAATTCAAGGATACACAAAATCAACAAACTAAGAAAGATTAAAGCAGGCTGAGGTCTGGGACATTGATACTGGCTCTCCAGGCCCTCAAATGATTTTTGAAATAGTAAAGTTATACAACATACATAAATAGGATAGGGCAGTATCTACAGGATACATTATTTTTATTTTTTAATATTAAACAGATGGGTATTATGTTATGCTAACTTTCTAACTGAGGAAAACAGAAAACAGATAAAAATATCAAATCTCTAATGCTCATTAATCTACATGAAATAGTAAAATAATCAATTTCTGTAAAAATAATCAATATTGTGGTAAAATGGATCTTTAAATAATTTAAAAATAAAACCAATATGAAGATATATATTTCAGTTTTGATTTTTAGTGTACTCCAAATATTAAACATCACAATTTTCATGATTGGTATTGCATGGTTCAAAGTAGCTCATACTTATATTACACAGAGAAATTTCTTCCCATATTAAAAAAAAAGGAAAATTTACATTTTCTGTTAATCTCCTAAAAGTATCACTAGAAACTACTGCTTTTCTCTCTCTAGAATATAGATTGATTAAAATTCCCTAATTCTAAAGTTATTATTTTACAGAAATTTCCTTTCTACTAGCCTTAAGGCCATTCCATGATATTGTTCATTCTACCAATAGCATGAAATGATTAACATTATGGAGACTAAAGTCATGATTTAGATCAACTTTCTAAGGAAATATATTCTGAAATCATTTCAGTATGGGCTTCAGGATAATATGATTTCATTATCTTTAATATATATCCAAATATTACTCAAATAAATTTTAATGAACAAAGTAAGCCTGTGGTTAAAAGATTACAACTAATCCACTTAAGTATCGATGGGCAAATGGGTTGTTTCCACAACTTTGCAATTGTGAATTGTGCTGCTATAAACATTCGAGTGTAGATGTCTTTTTTTATAGACTGTCTTTTTTTGTCCTTTGGATAAATACCCAGTAGTGGGATTGCTGGATCAAATGGTAGGCCTACTTTCAGTTCTTTGAGGTATCTTCATACTATGTTCAATAGAGGTTGTACTAGTTTGCAGTCCCACCAACAGCACATAAGTGTTCCTTTTTTTCTGCATCCACGCCAGCATCTGTTGTTTAGGGACTTTTTGATAAAATCCATTCTCACTAGAGTTAGATGATATCTCATGGTGATTTTGATTTGTATTAGCCTGATGATTAAAGATGTTGAGCAGTTTTTCATACTCTTATTGGCGATTAGTCTATCTTCTTCTGAAAAGGTTCTGTTCATGTCTCTTGCCCATCTTCTAATAGGGTTGTTTGATATTTCTTTTCTTCTTAATTTTCCTGAGTTCTATATAAATTCTAGTTATCAGCCCTTTATCACATGTGTAACGTGCAAATATTTTCTCCCATTCTCTAGGTTGTCTGTTCTTTCTAGTGATAGTTTCCTTGGCTGTGCAGAAGCTTTTTAACTTGATCAGGTCCCATTTATTTATTTTTGTTGCTGTGATTGCTTTCAGGGTCTTCTACATAAATTCTTTTCCTAGGCTGATTTAAGAGTTTTTCCAACATTTTCTTCTTATGGTTTCATGCCTTAGGGTTAAGTCTGTTATCCATCGTGAGTTGATTTTTGTGAGAGGTGAAAGATGTGGATCCTGTTTCAGTCTTCTATATGTGGCTATCCAATTTTCCCAACACCACTTATTGAATTCTTTTCCCTGGTGTATATTTTTGTCTGCTTTGTCAAAGACAGATAACAACATGAGGATGGTTTTATATCTTGATTCTCAGTCCTGTTCCATTGGTAATGCCTCTGTTCTTGTGCTATTGTCATGCTGTTTTGGTTACTATCGTCTCGTAGTATAGCTTGAAGTCTGGAAGATTGATGCCTCCTAATTTATTGTTTTTGTTTAAGGTTGGTTTTGCTATACAGGGTCTTTTCTCGTTCCATATGAAGCGTGGTGTATGTACACCGTGGAATACTACTCACCCACAAAAAACAATGGTGAACTAATACCTCTTGTATTATCCTGGGGGAAGCTGGAGCCTATTCTTTAAAGTGAAGTATGTGAAGTATGGAAAAGAAGGCACCACATATGCTCACCATTAAATTGGCACTAACTGATCAACATTATGTGCACATTGGAAGTGACATTCATTGGGTGTAGGGCAGGTGGGAGAGTGGAGGAGGGGATGGGTAAATTCATACCTAATGGCTGCAGTGCATACTTTCTGGGGGATGGGGATGCTTGTAGCTCTGACTCAGGTGGTGCAAATGCAATATATGTAACCAAAGTGCTTGTACCCCCATAATATTCTGAAATGAAATAATAACAAAAAGAAAGTTACATGGATGTAAAAACCTTAACACTTTTAATGCTCAGTTTTCTAAGTCATCAAAAAGCTAATAAAGACAATATGAAGCACAAGAAAAAAATGAATCACATACTAAATAAATCTAATTATTTGTAGTACCTCAAAAAAAGATGAATACTAAAAATAAAAACTTGAAGCTTTTTAAAATTTATTTTTGCACTTCCAAATACAAGAGGTAGTGGCTCTGTTCCTCTCTGCTTCATTGCACATTATGTTTTTGTGCCTGTTGTTTTCATCATACTTGTTTCAGTTTCTTTCATGACTTTTTGACATGAAACATTAGAGTAATCTATACCTGATGAGGACCCTTCAGAGCAAAGCTATTTCTGTTGAATGAACCACCACATAAAGAAAAGTGATTCTAAAGTTGAACTTTATGTCCAAGGAGTGTGTGTGTGTGTGGGGGGGGAGTCATGTCAGCAATTCTCCATTAAAACAAGTCAACAAGTCTCCATCTCAGCAGCCTTGGAAATCACTTTTAGAGAGACTTCCCTGCAGATAGTTTATGTCCTCCTTAGGTGTCTTATCTGAAAGCTGAATCCTTTTTCGCTCATTTTCCTTGTTCTCAAAAGTTGGTGGTATTTTTTTCTTCAAGACTATTGTGTTCACTGAGGAGGTTTAAGGTCACTCATTCTCATTCTGTGTATACATGACGAATGCTTACATTTGCTTTGGAAATGATATTTTGCTCTCCTCATTCATAATGGGACACTGATCAGGTTTTATAAATTTAAAATGTTTCCCAGAAGAGCAAACTTCCTTTGGAAGTAAAGTGTAATCTTTTTTTTTTTTCTTAAATGTGTGCATTTAGTTAAGGAAATTTTTATACTTCTAGCTTCTTTAGAGAGTTATTCACACCCTTATTCATTTCTGTTCTATTGTTTCCTTAATAACTGAAGCCTTCCATTTATTATTTTAGTTTTCTTTTAGTTGCCATTTATCCTATAGATTACTAGAATATTAAAGTTATGAATTCTGTTTAGATATTCTCATATCTAGACATATCAAAAATGTTCTTATCTAGTACAACCAAAAAGTTAAATTACCCATGGTCTCAGAGATTATTTATATTTTAAGAATTTTAAAACATCTGAAAATGTTATTTCTCAACTGCCACATAATGCATTTTGAAATATAATAACGGTTCTCGAATGAGTATATTACAGCATATGTTTTATTTTTTCTGGTATAGTTGAATTCCTTAACAAGCTACATATTCAATACTTAGAAACACATAAAATAGCGTAACCTGTTTCCTTCAATATGATTTCCAATTATGACTCAGAATATTCTTTGGATTCATTATATTCCATAATCCTGCCAATTTGCATTATTTACAGTTTTACTTTCCCTTTGGAAGACACAATTCTTTACAAATTCACACTTCATTTTTTGTTTGTAGAAAACAACCATACTGCCAGTAGTATTTTTTGAATTCCTTCTGTAAACTGCTACTTAAATATTGGCGTGGCCAAATGTGCATGGCTTTGGGCAAAGTCAAGAAGCACAATATATAGCCTAGTGCAAAGTTACATTAAAATTGTTGCATTTATTTTTATTTACATATAAGATGATGAAATTTTTCTTCTTGGAGGAAAATAAACTGATTCTGATAGTATGTGAATTCAGATAAATTTTGTATATCTATAGTATGTTGATGTGAATAGAGATAATAGAAATATTAGATTTAATTTACAAAGAACAATTCAATTAGTGAAAATAAGTGTCTGAATTATAATTATAATTGATATCATACAATATCATAACTGAATGAGTCTAATATAGTTCCTAACATTACATATGTTATAATGAATCTTTCTCTTTCATTGCAAAATTATTATAACCCAGCTGTACTGATTTAATGAGTACAAAACAGCATTATTATTTCAGTATATATGTGTATATATAAAAAAATTATTCTAGTTAAGTTAAAAATTAATTAACATTATAATAGACTGGAAAGAAAACTTTAAAAGCCATTGACAAGCAATAAATTTTAATGTCACTCCCAAATTATCATCATAACCCTTTGTTTTTATTAATTCAATAGCATGTATCTAAAAATAACCAAATAGATATAAAGATGTAATAACTTTTTTTAAACAAACTTATTATAAAACGTGGATGGAGAAGTTAGTATGAAAATTAAGGTAAGCAATGTTTTGTATCCTATATTTATAGCTAATGTCATTGTTAATATCTATACTTTTATTAATACATATTTATAATTGCCCTTCTTGAAATTGTTTTAAAGAACCCTTTGGAAGTATTCATTTTAAAAGTCAAAGAATATGTCATAGTATATTGCCTTTCACAGGAGTATCAGAAACTCTACATGGTATCTCTCAATGGTACCTAACACATTTTTTAACTTTTAGTGTGCCAAATATAAAAATATTTTCTCTCCTGTTTCCTCCCTCATGTTTTTTTTTCACTCCTGTATAAGAATGTCTCTTTCTCTTTTTTCTCTCTGTCTCCCTCCAGATTTGCACGTGTGAACATTTGTGCCTGTGCATGCACACACAAACACACACACACAGAGAACAGTTAAAAACAGATTTTGAAGCAACAGCACTCACCTTGAATGCTAGCTATGATTATTGCTAGATGCATGACATTGGAAAAATTACTTAATGACTTTGTATCAGTTTTCTCATCTTTGACAAAGAGATAATAAAAAACCCTATCTCATCTCATATACTTATAATGAAGTTTGAATGAACAATATAAAACATTTAAATTAGTGCCTAGGACACTGCAAGATTCATTTTTAATTTTTCCCCATAATCAACATAATTGACATACATTGAAGAAAATTAAAATTGTATAATATTTACACATATGTCCTTGAAAATGGGAATACCCTCCTTGGTCAAAGACTGAAGTTTTGGGGAGATATATATGCAATAGTGAGTAGCTAGAACTTTTCTTGAAAGCCAAGTTAGCATACAATGGCCTAGGATAGTGAATTTATAGACACTGTATGTATAGATGTAGATGTAAATATCTCTGTGTGTATACATAGATGTATAAATTGATGTTGCAGCCATTTAATCTAGATAATCAGAACTAAAATAATGATGTATTTTAACTTGGAGAAGATACTTAAGAACACAGAGATAATTAAATTTAAGATTATGTTATATTAATCTATACAGAGTACATCACCATAATTTTAAAAGAAGGACTTCTTTACCACTGTGCTGGATTTATTGGCAAAGATATGCACTAGACACCAGATATCTATCAGTTGTTTTAACAGTTGTGATTTTTCTGAAACAGTATGGTTTCTCACCAACTACAGTTTTTTAATGAATTATTCTAGGATATTGCAAACTGAAACATTATAATAAACCTTTTAAGATTGAGTAGGCAAGGTACTGCCTAGGCCACAATGACTCCTATTTTGAGAATCTACCTTTGATTATTTGTAATTTCTAACCTCAACCTTGCGGTAATCGATTACAGTAGATACCTTACCCAAGTTTGGACTATTCAATTCCTTTTCTTAGGAATTTGGAATCTGGATCAAGTTGTAATTATTCTCTTTTTGTAGCTGGAACTAAACTGATGTAAACTTACAAGTTGAAGGGCAAGCATGTGTATGAGGTAGAAGCTAGAGAGGTAACCAGAAGAAAAAAAAAATAAAGCAAATTACAGTGGAGTAGAAAAGAAAGACAATGTTGTAGACTCCAATAAAGAAATGGTGAGAAAATAATTCCTAGATTCCCGGCAGCTTTTAGTTCCTGATCAACATGTTCCTGGATCATAGTTACTAAACTTTTCTTGTGATGCTGTATGATACCAGTTGTCTTCTAGTATAATCCATGGTTTTGTTTAAGCAAGTATATTGCAAGTACAGTAATGACTATTATTATGGTAAACTGAATTTATTGCAAGAAATTTCTTCAAGTTAATATATTTCTTTTAGTCATTTGGAATAATAGAAATTTAACTTCTATAAATATCATGTGATAATTATGGAAAATATATATATGCTATATATAATAAATTTAGACCAAACTATAAATCTGTAAATAAAATGTTAATAGCTTATATTTATTGAACAATTACTATGCATCAGACTCTGTTCTTAACACATTTAATGTGGTAACACATTTAACTGCATTAGCACAATTCCTCAGTAACCCCATGAGGCAGATATTATTATTATTATATTATTATTATAGAGATGAGAAAATTGTGTTTTTTTCAAGGTCTATCATTTGGCAATAGGCAATTTGAACTTGAACCTGAAAAGTTACACTCCAGAGCACATATTCTTAATCATTATTTGGTGTTCTCAGTTTCCTAAATTTGTCCACTGAATTAAAATTATGATATTTAAAAAATCTTATATATTACAAAAATTTTTGAACATTTGATCTATTACAATCTAGGTGACTTTTTATACTTTGCCAAATATAATTATAGGTTTGTCAATTTCTCCTTGTAATTCTGTCAATTTTTACTTATGTTGATGCTAAATAGTTATACATAAGTTCAGGATTGTTATGATTTCTTAGGAGACAATAACATTTACATTTGTCAGTATTTAATCTGATTTCTTTTTCACTATTTCATCTACTATCCCAGTCTTTTGAGTCTCTCTTCTTATAAAAGCATTTTAAATAGGTCCTTTAATGAAGACCTATGAAGTATAAAATCACTAAGAGTTTGAGAATACAGTCATGTGCCTCATAACAACATTTCAGTCAATGAGGGACTGCATACATGGTGGTCCCTTAAGATTATAATGGAGCTGAAAAATTCCTGTTGCCTAGTGACTTCATAACTGTCATAAGGACATAGTGCAATGCATTACCTTTCCTATATTAGATACACAAATACATTGTATTACAATTGTCTGTAGTATTCAGTACAGTAATATACTGTACAGGTTTGTAGCCTAGGGTCAATAGGCTATACTATACAGCCTAGGTGTGTGGTAGGCTCTAACATCTAGGTACGTATACTCTGTGATGGTCAAACAAAAACAAAATTGCCTAACAACGCATTTCTCAGATGTATCCCCATCTTTAAGGACTGCATGACTGTATTTTAATTTTACTTTTGTTCTTGAATGGTAAATGAAATGAATGTAGACATCAAGATTGAGAGTCATTTTTCCTAATTAATTTGATATCTCTGTTCATCTATTGTTGCTGATTAGAAATAAGCTGTTAATTTAATACTCATTTGTTTTTCGAGAATACTTTCTCTATGTTGTTTCTATATGTTCATTTATGTTTATCTCACTTATTTATTTATACTTCTTCCTGAATCCAAACTTTCAAATCTTTAATTGATTACTTAAATTTCTCAGTAATTCATATTTGAAATATTAAAATATTATTATGCTAGCTCTTCTTTTACCCATTAAACTTTTATTAGAATGATTTTGGAAATTCTCGTGCCATTCCCTAAGTCTCTTGAGAACTACTTTATAATATGAATATCTTTATCTCTTCGTGACATACTCTGAATCATTCCCCATATCTGTTTTCCACATCATTTACTTGATCATTATGACACTTAATATATTGCTTATCTCATCCATTAAATATTCAGCATCTCTTGTTTTTTCCATTGTGGGAAGTCACATTTGTATCTTTTTTAATTTGATTTTTTTTTCCTTAAGTCAAACTGTTAGGTAGATAGCGAGGGATTCTGGGTCTCCTAGGGACGAAACTGGGTGCTGTTGACCCCATCTCGGTCCTGCCCCACCCTAATTCTCCACACCTGGGAGAGGAGGGAACACCCTATGAATCTGCCAATCAGAACTTGGTGGGAAGCTGCAAAATAATGCAGAGGACTTTCTATCTCACAGGCCAAGCAGCATGGGTACCATAAAGTCCCAGAAAGTGACCTAGGACCCACACACATAGTTAAGGTTCAGGTCATGTGACTCCCAACTGTCCAAAGTGGTTCCATGGTGACTTCTGAACCATGAATTCTAGGCACTATAAAATAATATGAAAATCATAGCCAACCTCTCTCTTTGCCCTTCCTTCTGTTTGCCCTGCTGTGACAATGAGTCTGATCATCATCTGTGGCATATGTACCATTCTCTGTAAACCTTTATCTTGCTCCTGTGCTATAATCCTACCTTTCTCTCCTCAATGAACCTCATTTTCATGCTTGCCTTACTTTGGAGTGTCTAGTCATTCCTTGGCCATGGGCGTGCCAAGAACCAACATATTGGACTAAAATCTGACAAAACTATATTCTTTAAATATGTCTTTTATATTTTTTTAACTTTAAGAATGTCTTTGATAATGTTCTATTGTTTTAAGTTCTGAGGGTGCTGAATATTCCATTTATTCTATTAATTGACCTTTTTCCTGGTTATTTCTTCCATGATTATTTTTATGTATTCGTGTATTTCATGTTTCATATTTGTCAAGTGTTTATGCAATTGTGAGTAGAGATGAAATATTGTATGTAAGTCCTATATGTCCTAAATTGTGAAGGTGCTTCCATATTTCTTCAACTATCACCATGTTTTAATAGTTCTAGACCAGTGGTCCCCAACATTTTTGGCACAAGGGACTGGTTTCCCAGAAGACAATTTTTCTACTGATGAGGTGTGTGTGGGAGATGGTTTCAGGATGATTCAAGCGCATTACATTTATTGTGTAGTCGAACCATTCTGCTAATGAAAATCTGTATTTGCAGCCACTCCCCAGCACTAGCATCACCACCTCAGCTCCACCTCAGATCATCAGGTGTTAGGTTCTCATAAAGGACTGCAACCTAGATCCCTCATAAGCGCAGTTTACAGTAGGGTTTTGAGAATCTAATGCCACCATTGATCTGACAGGAGGAGCCACTCACGTGGTGATGTGAGCGATGGGGAGTGGCTGTAAATACAGATGAAGTTTCATTCACCCACTGCTCATCTCCTGCTGTGTGGCCCAGTTACTAACAGGCCACGGACAGGACTGGTACTGGTCTTCAGCCCAAGGGTTGGGGACCACAAACTGACTGTTTTTTATATAATTTTACAGCTTATGGATTTCATTGTAAGCAGATAATTTAAACATTTTTCTGCAATTTGTTTTCTTTGTGTGGGCAAGCCTTTATTATTATTATTATTATTTTATACTTTGGTGTTTTTGTTTTGTTTTATTTTGTTTGTCTTCTACTCCAGCACACTGCAGCAAGGACCTATTCTGATCCACCCCTGAAGGCACATACATCTCAATAGACTATGTCACAAATAACCCTTCTGTGCTCCCAGTCAATGTGATTGAGACCTGGGTATAAGAGATCTGGCCTGCAGGCCCGTCCCCCAGGCCCCAGAGATCAATCCCTGACTGCGCCAAGTAGAAGAATACTGGTCCCAAGTCACTCACAAGGTGCCCAAGCTGGTTCAGTATCTCTCCACCTTAGGGTTTTCCCTGCTCTGCTGTATTCAGCAGGCAAGCAGCACCAGGGAGAGCCAGCAGGTCCGGAGCTCACAGCCCAAAATCCTTCAGTCCACTGCAGGGCCCCAAAAGGAAAGGTCCCATTCCATGTTGATGCCTCTGGGTGGTGGCTAAATTGTCTTTCTTGACAGTCACTTTCATCTAAAATCTTTCCTTCTTGTAAAGACACTCTGGCTGGAGGTGTTTCTGGTCTGCCATCTTGCCTCTCCTCTAACTTCTTAAGTTCAATGATTTTAATTTTTTTTGCTGATTTCAAATAATTAAAGCATTACATTTATGATTTCTCTCAGTCTATATTTTATCTTTTAAAAAGATAAAAATTATCTTTTTATTATTAAATATAGTTAAAAGCTATATATTTTTAAATTGATAATTGCTCCATAGGATTATTAACGTCTACCTATCTGTAGTAGGTTTCTTTTGACATGTAATGGTCAAAGGAAAACCAGTATTTTCAGTTTAGACAAATGACATAAATATTGTTCATAACAGCCCATAAAACAGAAAAGCAAGTGCTCTGCAATAGTTCATCAACTTTAAACACAAAAATACATCTACAGAAATTAAAAATAACTGTCTTGTATGTATCACATAGCTTGCGTAGTTCCAAATGTGCCCAAGGACTCTAATGTGCAGTAATAAATCAGTCAGAGAGAAGACATTTGTATTTTGATTTGTGCAAGAGATTTATGACCTTTTTCTGCTTTGTAAGGAGAACATACTTTCATCTAAAAGTATATTTTGCATATGACTGTTGAATATCCATGCATGCCTACAGCAAAGAAAATTTAATTAGAAAAGACTCTAATTTTAATTGAAGAACAATGTTGTTTTCTTTTGATTAGAACCCCCTTTCAAAAATTCTTACATCCTTTCTCCAGAAACTGTATTCAAGTACCTTCAAAAAAATTCAGAAAACTGCACCTTTAGGACAGGTGAAGGTACAGCTGTGGAGACAAATAGGCCATTAATGAGAATAACGAGAAACAAACCAGTGCCTGTAAGATTCACTACAGACTTTCCTCATGTTCATTTCAGTTTCTTTGCTTTTATACATACTCAAAATTTTGGTTTTCATTTGAATTTAAATATCCATCTCCAGCCCAATAGTTTACCTATATATGGCTCGCTCTTATTTTTTCAATCTCAAGTATCTAAATGTGGACATTACCTCATCATTTTCTCTCATATACCCTCCAGGCTGTGGTCCTGCTTAGGCACTTTTTGCTTTTTAACATCCAACTAATTCCTCATTCCATCTTTCAGTGTCAGAATTATTACTGTTCTCAGATGCATAATATCTCACATCATTTTTGCCTGGGGCAAGGGAATTGACTTGATTGGGATTTAACAGAGTTCTCCAGGAAGATGGAATTATTCTAGCTCTTGTTGCAGATGGTTGATATATAAGTGCTTGTGATTGCCAAAACTCATCAAACTCTACACTTAAAAAATAGGTGGTTTATCTTATACAAATTAGACCTCAATTTATTAATAAAGTAATAGGAGGAATGAAGTTGAAGTCAACAAATACAAACTACACTTCTGAGGAGGTTTCATTTTGATGAGAGCAGATAACCAGCAATTGATGAAGTCAGCAATCTAAAAAGTTATAAGAGATTTATTATCATTAATAAGATTAGAGAAATAGCAATTTTGTGCATCTATGAAATTTTAATAGAGAAATAAATAAAGAAGATTCAGGATAAGTGGCAAAGAATGTAATAATAATGCTCATGGGTAAGCAAGATCCAGTGCATTTGGCATGAGTTGGCCACAAATAGGGAAAGTGGTTGTACATCTATCTATCTAAGATAATGAGACAGAGAGCACAGATGCAGATTAGTAAATTGTTGTGATCAAAATTTCCCAAAGTTACTTTCTGTTTTTTTATTTTATCACTTACATGGAAAAAACATGTATTAGAAGTTTGAGCATAAAGAAAAGGTCAGACAATCTGAAGTTGTATTTCCAAAATAGCATTGCTTGGATTTACTATGGGGTGAAAGAAAATTCAATGGTGATCCTAACTTATTGTTTTTAATAGATTCTGTGCTTTACCTATTTGTTGATGATACTATATAAGGTAAATCAAAAACTCTCAGAATAGTAGTGGCTTTCTTAGAACTGTTTCTTCATATATTTAGTCTGTCTAAAATCAAAATCATTGTAAGACTATTTTTCATAGAATTTTTTTTCAGTGTTTTGTAAAATATAAATAGAATAGACTAATGGCCAAGAAACATGAAAAAGAGCTCAACATCTCTAATCATCAGGGAAATGCAAATCACAACCACAATGAGATATCACCTATCTCCAGCGAGAATGGCCTTTATCAAAAAGTCCCAAAATAATAAATGTTGGTGTGGATGTGGAGAGGTAGGAACACTCCTACACTGCTGGTGGGACTGCAAACTAGTTCAGCCTCTGTGGAAAGTAATGTGGAGACACCTCAAAGAGCTACAAATAGAACTCCCATTTGATCCAGCAATCCTATTACTGGATATCTACCCAGTAGAAAAAAAGATATTCTATAAAAAAGACATCTGCACTAGAATATTTATAGCAGCACAATTCACAATTGCAAAGATGTGGAAACAACCCAAGTGCCCACCAATGCATGAGCGGATTTAGAAAATGTGGTACATGTATACCATGGGGTTCTACTCAGCCACAAAAAACAATGGTGATCTAGCACCTCTTGTATTATCCTGGATAGAGCTGGAGCCATTCTACTAAGGGAAGTATCACAAGAATGGAAAAACAAGCACCACATGTACTCACTGTCAAATTGGTATTAACAGATCAACACTTAAATGTACATATAGTAATAACATTCACTGGGTGTCGGATAGATGGGAGGGGGGAGGAGGGGGTGGGTATATACACACCTAACAGGTACAGTGCACAGTGTCTGGGGGATGGACACACTTGAAGCTCTGGACTCGGGTGGGACAAAGGCAATATATGTAACCTAAACATTTGTACCCCAGTAATATGCTGAAATTAAAAAAATTAAAAAAAAAAGAAATGAGCAAAGGTTTTACAGTAGGAACTTGAGTTATAATGCATAAAAGTTTTATGGCCCTGTGAAAATTACTAGATAAAATAGTAAAATATTTCTGACATAGAAAAGAGGCACTGTTTCTCCCTGGGGAACATTTACTCTTTCTACACTTAGTTAAAATGTTGATTTTTCTTTGCAGACTCCCTTCTGTTACTCCTTCCCCACCCAGAGTTATAATCTCCATCATCTGTGTTCCACCACTACTTTTGGCATATCTCTATCATAATATTCATCATAGTATATTATACTTCTTTGTTCATATTGCTGTATTCCTAATCAGTTTATGAAGGAATGACAATCTCTAGTTCATTTCCATATCCACAATGTCTAGAGCAAGGGCATGAAACCAAATGAAGCAATAAAAGTTTATTGCAGTGAATTGAATCCTTTCTCCTCTGCTACAAATAAACTCTATTTTAGCATGACTAATGGACGTAGATTTATCTTCTTTCAAACATATGTTCTTTCAAAAATAAAATAGTAATTCTTCAGCAAAATTGGCAAAAACAACAGAAAAAAACATTTTGATATCTAAAATACCAGTAGACTTCTGCTTTGCTGAAATCCAGAAAAATATTTCCTATATATTAATTTTACCACGAAAGAAAATAATGTTGTCTAGGGAAAGATATTCAAAACTCAGATATTAAGAAGGCTAATACTAATACTAATAAATATATATAATATTGTAGCATTAGATATGAATTTAGATTGCCCTAAGACATTGAAGACAAAAACCTTTTTTTATATTTTCAAATATATTTTCAAGGCACTGAAGAAGACAAGCACATTCCATTTTAGGTGGCATTAGCCAAATAATAATATTTCTTATTCAAATTGGCAAAAATTGTTATGAATTTAGTATTTGCCTACTAAGTACCCTTTCCTTTCTTTCTAATTTCCTTGAAATTCTTAGAAATGGACTTCAGCTGAATTGAGTTCAGTAAGAATTTGGAAAGAAGTCACCAAAATGATAATAGTAGTTAGGGTTACACTATACCTTAGAGAAAAGAAATAAAAGTGTAAGTGAATATACTGTGTATGTGAGATGATTGATATTAATTTTTGAAGGTGCCTATCCATGTAGATTCTAAGTTGGAGATGAATTACTGAACATAACAAAGCTAGTAAAATTTAAAAAATAATAATTATAATGAGATATTATCATAGCTAAAATGTGATCTTTTTTAGATATTTGAGCATTACAGATGAGAGCATTCCTATGTATTAGTAGTTCTGGGTGCACTGACACCTGTTAAATTGTTAAATTTTGCTCCCCCAAAATTACCCTGGTTAAACAGTTTCATTGATTGGATAACTCATAGTCTGCTCTCCTTGGTTTAAATAAAGAATGCTGTTTTGAAAGTAAAGTTAGATCATGGTTGTAATCTTCCTTTTGGGTAAAATGTTTCTAATGTGAGTCCCAAACATAACTGATTCCTCAAAAATTTCACAATTGTAATCATGCACAGGAGTCTTGTGCATGTATGTGTGTGTTACTACAGTTTGTCAATGGAAAAGAACTCAAACTCTGTAAAATAATTTAAAGTGGTTTATTCTGAGCTGAATATGTGCAACCATGGCCCACGGAGTGAAGCCTTGAGCAAGTGTTTTCACTATGGGTTTCAGTTTGGTTTTATACATTTCAGGGACATAGGAATCACAGGTGAAGTCATAAATCAATACATGGAAGGCATAAATTGATTTGGCCCAAAAAGGCGGAACATCTTGAATCAGGGGATTGGTGGGCTTAAAGACCCTTTGATTTGTGATTGGTTAAAGAAATGAAGCTTTGTCTAGTTTGGAATGTTTTAAATTAAGATAAGGAAATCTGTTAATCAGAGACTAGCCACCAGACATATACTGGACATATACCCAAACTCAAGTGATCTATTAAGTAAATTGATGACCTGCAGGTGTGATTTAAGCTTTGCCTTGTATAGCCTTAGGCCTGTTAATGGGTTACAAATGATATCTCCAAGAAGGAAAGGGGGCATGATGAGGCATGCCTGACCTCCTTCTCATGGCTACCAACTCAGCTTTAGGGCATTTAGGGTATTTCTAGGGTCCTCTTGGTCAGGAGGGGGTCTATTCAGTCAGTTAGGGGTGCTTAAGATATTATTTTAGTTCACAAATTTAAAAAATAAAACACTCTGAGCATCAAGGTGGCATTATCTATAACAGAAATCAGTGTCATTCTTTGTAAAATAAGTAGCTGTTGCCATGGTGAAAATATGTGTCAGCTACCAGTTGCTCTTTTGTATAGTATTTCAAAATTCTTAATATAATCTGCATGTGACTAGGGAGGCTGAACATTCTCAAAGGATTTACTAGCAGCATAAATACGTTCTTTGCTTAGAGTAACCATACAGAATTTAACAGATGATTTAGTATTCAAGATACATTAAAGTTTTATTATAAGTATGTTATCTTTATAAGCTCTTTTGGATGCATGCAAAGTAACAAAACTCTACAAGAAACATATATTCAAGTTGGATAGATGACATTCCATGCATTAAAATTTAAATGGAGAATTAAATGAAAACATGATAAATAATTCAAGAGAAGTCACAAAAATATGGGTTATTCAAGAAGTGGTAAAATAATTAGGGCTGAGTGTTAAAGAACAAAATCTTTTAGCATTAAGTGAGATCAAAAAGGGATTTCATGAGATAGAGATTGAACCAGATCTTAAATATGTGGTAAGTTTTGGATGAGCTAAATGAAATAGTGCATATATTATCTTTTGGAACTAAATATAGGAGATCTTAGGAAGGGGGCCTGCAGATTGCAAAGATCAGAATGTATGAATGGAACAACAAGATAGCAAACCAAAGAATGGAACTTTGAAACAAAGTTGAGACTTACCTGCAAGGCCAAGCAGAATTCCCATTGTTATAACCTAAATACAAGCTGTGAGCCAAAATAGGGAACATTATTAAAATTTTATGGTAGGTGTGTATATCTTTGACATTCTCATTCAGAGACCCTATTTAACCTGCAAACATTGATCCTTTTGTGATTCAAGTTTGCTAACTGTGCTGCCAAGGGTGGTAAACGAAACATATCTAAGCAATCCTTTCTCAGCACTATTGTAAGTACTTTAACATGTATTTTCTCAGATATGTGTCAAAAAGCAGCCTCATAATTGTTATGGAGACACAACTGCAGCACAGTGTGTCTCAGATATACTATAGATCTGTCTGATTCTGTTGTCTTTTAAGTTCTTCCACTAACACATTCCATATTCCCCCTTCACAAAAGGCTGGCAAGTTGATTACCATGGCAATTACCATACTTGTCCACATTTCTCAGGATGTGTCATATTCATTATTAGACCTCAATCTAGATTTTCATCAACTTCTCTCTATTAGATCAATCCAGAAAAATTCAAACTTTTGATCACTATCACTGTATTCACTCTCTTACTACCCATTCACTCCTTCAAAATCTGAAATTTCATTTATTTGGGTCAACAATGAAGTGATACTTATCAAACTCAATGCATGTTTATCAGTTTCAAATCTTAGTGGGCATCTCTGCAGCACTTAGTATTGCTGATCATGCCCTCTCTTTGGAAAAACTCCTGGTTTTTGCTTTCCACTAAAACACACTTTACTACTTCTCCTCATACGAGTATGACCATTCATCTTTGCCTGCTTATGGATTCTATGCATTCTACTTCTTCATCTCACTCATTAGCATTTGGAATTTTTCTGATTTTTCTCCTCAAATTCTGACCTGCACACTCTCTCAGCATAACCTCCTCCAGTTAAATTATTTTAACCACGAACACACACGTTTATGACGTGAAACTTCATGTATCCTATTATCTTGATTTTCCTGTCACTTCCCTGTCTAAATCCCATCAATGGCTTCCCACTAACATATTCACATACTTCAGAAATGATTACAAGATTGTTCATGGTGTGGTCTGTGTTCTCTCTCAAACTTTATCTTTACTGCTACCTATTTAAACTTTTGCAGTTCCCCTCGTACACCATATAGTTTTTCCCCTTTATTCAAGCCTCCTCTTCTGACTCAAATAAGCCTCCCATTGTACTCACCAAATATATTCCATTTGCCTAGCTCATATTTAAATGCTTAAAATACATTGAAATTCTTTTGATCTTAAAAAGTCACCATTGATTTTCTGCACACTCCTTCCATGTGCCCAGTCTCCCAGTAGACTAAACTTCCTACTTTCATGCTTGCTACAGTACTTACTACTTGCATTGCTTTATTATTACTCAGGCATAATTTTTGATAAATAACTGCCTAAATGCTTACTCTGCTGCACAGTATTTTTTGTTCTTTTTTTAAAAAAAATTCCCTACTATATTCCTGTATTTATCATCAGCAAAATATCAAATATAATAGGAAACCAATCAATGTTGAATAAATAATGCAAACATGCACTATTGGATGAAAAAAATGTTTAGCTTGTAAAGGAGATGGTATATGCTACTTTTTCTATATTTGGAAGAACCGAGTATAATACAGAGCATCTAAATTTTATTATACATATTGACATGCATTTAAAAATCACAAGGCATGCCAAGAGAAAAAAGACCAAAAGGGGGACAAAAATAGACCAAAAAAAGACAGATTTTCGACTTAATGGAGTTGTACTTTAAAATATCTGTAATTAACATATTCAAGAATATTGCCATTATGATGCAAAGTTTTCCCATGTATTTGGAATATATGAAAACATCAAATGGATACTATAAATATGAAAAACTCAGTAAAGAAAATTTAAAAGTTAATTAGTAGTTTTAACAGCAGAGTAGACACAGCAAAACAGATGTATAGTGAATTGGAAATAGGGGATTGCATAGTATGCAGGATGAATTACAGAGTTCAAAACACATGGAGGAATAAAGAAAACTGTATATGAGATAAGTTGGATACAATAAAGCATTTTAAATATATGTACTTATAGTCCTACAAAGAGAGAGGAAAAGGGGAAGATGAAACATTTGAAGAGGAACTGACAGTACTCTTCAAAATATTAGAGCATTCCAAAGGTCATTCAGAATATAATGTAAGGTTATCTAAAGAGAAGCCATTTTGCTTCCAGTATGCTTTCGTTTTTTTCTGTCTGAACAGTTTATCATTAACCTGCTGCTTGCTTATACAGCTGGTGGGCACAAGATTAGAAAACAGCCTTGAGGAAAAATGAATCAAGAGTCTGGAATAGGCCAACTGCAGACTGCTTCTAACAAGATCCACCAGATGCCCTAGTATTTGCCAATAACCTTTGAGCAAGTCATGTTGACTTGCACAAAGCCTGCTTTCTGTCATCAAGCCCCTTTACCCACTCCCTTTATAAGTTGCTCAGTAAGCAGAGGAGATGGGATGGTCTTTGAGACAATGGTCTGCCATCTCCTCAGGTTGCTGGAATTTGAATAAACCACCTTTCCTTCACCAATAATTGCCTTTCGTGTCTGGCTCTCAGGTGGCAAGTAGCTGAACCTGCATTCAGCAACAAAGACATGGAAAACTACAAGCACAGGGTCAAACATCCCTTACATCTGGAGCAGAATAATTTCTCTGAAAAACACAGCTAAACACTTTATAATCAAACTACTGAAAGTCAAATAAAAAGAGAAAACGTAAAGGCAACCAGAGAAAAAAGACACATTATGTTCCTAAGAGCAATGATAAGGCTGAATGCTGAAGTTTCAACAGATTCTATGGGGTCCAGAAGACAGTATTATGGCATCTCTAAAGTGCTGAAAGAAAAAGAGGGTCAATTTAAAATTCTGCACCAAGGAAATATATCCTTTGAAATCAAAGGGGAAAAAGACTTATCCAGATTAAGAAAGAGAAAATGAATTTATGTCCAGCATTCTTGCTCTAGGAGAAATATCAATAGGAGATTTTAAGGCAGAAGAGGAATACATTCAAAGAAACACAGAAATGTTAAAAAAGAAAGAAAGAAAGAAAGAACAAGAAATGGGAAATACATCAGAAAACTTTATATTATATGTGGGGCTTAAAATATACACAAAAATAACATACATGCTAATAACATAAAACTTAAGGTAGGTTGAATGGAGTTAAATAGTTATAGGGTTCTGATATTACCTGAGAAGTGATAAAAACATAATTACAAAGCATAATAGCATGTTTTCATTTCTAAGATAATCACTAAAATTTTTTTTTAAAATGAATAATTTTAGGGCAATAAAAGATTATATGGAATAATATATCTGAGTAGTCTAAGTGAAGGGAAAAAAGGAGAGAAAAGGTACACAAAACAGATATGATACACAGAAAAAAAAGGTTCTCTTAGATATAAACTAAACTAGGTTAGTATTTATATGAAATATATTTGAATTCTAAATAAAAAAGAAAGATTGTCATAAAGATGAATGAAACAATGTCTTACTTATAATAAACACATCTAATTAATAAGCATATAGGAAAGTACATAGAAAACTTACATATAAAATACATTTTAAAAAATCTTACAAATAAGTGCATAGAAAAGTACATAGAGCCCAGGCCGAGGGGCTCACACCTGTAATCCCAGCACCTTGGTAGGCCGAGGTTGGGGATTGCTTGAGCCCAGAAGTTTGAGACCAGCCTGGACCATAGCAATAGCCCATCTCTACAAAAAATTAAACAAACAAACAAAAAAACTTAGGAGGGTGATATGGTGTGTGCTTGTAGTCCCAGCTACTCAGGAGGCTGAGACAGGAGGATTGGATTGCTTGAGCTCAGGAGTTTGAGAGTTTGAGGTTGCAGTGAACTACATTGATGCCACTGCACTCTAGAAACAGAGTGAGACCCTGTCTCAATAAAGAAAACAAAACAAATAAACAAAACAAACAAATGTAGAACTTTTCCAATTAAATGTGTGGAAGATATATGCTCTGCAAACAGTAAACCTATTTCTCCTTCCCTCCATGCAAACACACAAAATTTGGTATATCTACATTAATATCAGACAAAATAGACTTTAGGGAAGAAATGATTCCAGAGATATACAGGACCTTGCATTACAATAAAAATGGAATATCCAATAATCACAAATCTGTACACATGTATTAATAATACCATAGCTTCAGAATATTAAAGAAAATATTGACAAAATTAAAAAGGAAAAGAGACATACACATACTCCTAGTAGGAACTTTAACACACTCCTCTAAATAACTGATAGAAAAAACAGACAAGATATTACCAAGCTAGACCTATGGAAGATCTGAGCAACAAAAATAATAAACTTGACCTAAGTGACATCTATGGAGTATCACATCCAATTTTGACAAGCATACATGAAACGGAGAAGCTGATCATCTGCTAGCTGAATGTGGTGGCTTGCATCTGTAGTCCAAGCTACTTCGGAGGCTGAGGTGGGAGGATCTCTTCAGCCTAGGAGTTCAAGACCAGCCTTGAACTGGTAAGAATCCCCCTGTCACAAAAAAAAAAAAAAAAAAAAAGAAAGAAAGAAAGAAAAGGAAAAGAAACTGATCATCTGTGGGGCCATCAAGCAACTCTCAATTTGCTTACAAATGGGGGCCCTAGACAAACTCTAACCATAGTCAAGAATAACTCTGGGTGAAATCTATAAAGACTCACTCTTCTGCTGCTTCATATCCTTCAGTGTAAAAGACAGGTTATGTACACCTCTACAAGGAGTGGTAGAAGTGCTCTTTTTAGACTATGACCACTGGATTGTGACCACTGGATTCTAGAAATATGCAAAAGAAAGTAAGGGAAACATTCATTAACAGTTGAGAACAATGTGTAGTAAATAGAGCAGGTCTTAATGTGGACTCAATGTCTACTGGGTCATATCTCATCTCCTTCATATTTCTGTTTTGAATTTGGCTTTGGTGATCCTGAGTTTGATTTAGTGAAGTTTTCAGAGCTAAGGGATTCTGGCTGAGGGATTTTTAGAAATCTTCTCAAATGCATTACTCTTAAAGGAGAAAATAGAGTTGAACACCAGAGATATTTCTGGTGTTTATATTATGTTAGGGCAGAGAGAAGACATTTTTACATATCAATTAAAGAAAGAAATTTTAATATCCCACTAAATGTCTGGTTAGGATATCTTGATAGTGAGTTGAATCAATTATAAATATTTTAATTTAGGATATTCTAATTAGGATCTGTTATCATTTGGAGAAAACCTTTGGTTTACCATTCAGCTATATTTGCAAGATCAACGATATTTTTCAATATCACAATTTTGTTGGGAAGAGGATAGATGAGGTAGTTATGCAAAAATATAAACATTACCCAATATAATACATACAATAATAGAAATACAATTTCTTTGATTACAAGTCATTGTGTCATATTTTTACTCTTACTCCAATATTTGCAGGTTATCTAGTATATAGTAGGTCCTAAAAAATTGTTAATTCATTAAACTGAACAAGATGTCATGAAAACAAAACAGAGAGTGAAGAACATAGTGTGAAGAAATTTGTTTGTTTTTTTGTACTAGAGATTTTTCATCTATAAATAGGGATTTAATATCAAATATTGGTATAGCATAATGAAGTTCTTAGCAAACACATTTGGTCACATTAACTCTTCATAATAGTGATTAGCTTTACAAAAAGGTTATAGGGTGTCCTGGAGTGTCTAAATTTGGGAACAGAAAGAATACACACTAATTGACACTGTAACTCTAAACATGCCCTTCTATTTCCTGGGCCCCAAATCCTCCAAAAATACAGTGAAGCAATTTGCTTTAAAGGCCTTTCAAAATCATTTTGAAAGTAAATGGCAATTAGATTGAGACAAATCATTATTAGAAAATATTTCTATGTGTATTTATAATGTACTATGTATTGATATTAAAAATAGAATAGATTCTTAATATCTTCTGAATTAAAATTATGGGTTATAACATACACGCATGCATGTACACCAGTGTGATTATGCAATCACTTTGTCACTTTGATTTGCTAAAGTCAACTGAGAGAAATTGGTATTTAGCTTTATTTTTTATTCTTAAGATAACCAACACCACCTTTTCTCTTACTGGATATAAAATAAAAGTACCATTGTACTAACCCCATCTCTCATAGATTGTAAAGGATTTAATATGTATGTTTCTGACTATAATGCATTTAAATTTTTTAAAGGTCCCCGGGGCATAATAACTAAATGATCTCATTCTCACACAAATTAAGACCAACCATACAGATTTTTTCTTATTAGTCTTGCCTATAAAGTTAATCCTCACTGAGCTCTCATAAAGACTTCTTTAAGCCACCCAGGTGAGGGAGAAGCAGCCCTAATGAGCATGAATCAGTGGCATCTGATCTCCACCATAGTTAAATGCCGACACAGATATAATCTTTTGCTCTTCCAAAGGCTTTTAACTCTGAGAATAAAGAGCTCAAAATCTCCAAAATCAGCAAGCCTTTAAACTAGTTCCTTCTTCTATCCAACAGCTTACCCTCCATTATTTTGCAAAAATAAAACTAGAAGTGTTTTATGTGTTTCATTTGGAGAGAATGTGGGAATTGCTGTAGAAAGGGGACCTATATTCCTTCTATTAGAGTTCCTTGTTTCTTCCATTTGATCATGGAAACTTTCCCTTCTAGAGCTTATTGAGCTAAATTGGCAAATAGAAAGAAATGAGTTTATACCATGTGTCAGTGAAGTTACCACATAAGTGTAGATTTATACGTGAAATATTTTAGATGAATTAAGTGCTCCTTTGGGAAATATCTGGAAACTACACGCAAACACAGATGAGCCAAATGGAAACAGTGACCATAAATTAAGTATATTCTCATTACCTTTTCACACCCCCTGACTAGAAACAATAACCTCTCCCCCAATAAGCACACAGTCCCAGAAAAAAAGATTAGTGTACCCAAAGGGCAAAGCAAACAGATATATCTTGTGATATGTTCAAACAATCGTAAAGCTGTACCTCTGGCAGATGATGAGTGAGAGTGAATTAGAAAGGCCTAGGTGAATTATAGAGGTGGGAATCTTCCATCAAAGGGGGCCCAGCTGTCTACCTCAAGGTACTTGACCCTAGCAACAGACAACAGGATCAGTCAAACAAGAGATGGCTGTTGCAGAGAAAATAAAGGAAATAAGTGAGATTCTCATAATTGGGGACTGGCCTGGGTAGAAAGTATATTCCACCATCAGGTCTTTCAAACTTGAGTTGAAATCTAAGTCTTATGATAGTATTACATGGAGTCTGTAATTGTATATATAAATATATATATTTCATGTATATGTACACACACACTTACATAAACACACAATGGTAATAATAATTGTCGATATTAGATCTTCACAAGAAGGAAGTTTTTCTATCTTTAAAAAAAAGCTGATAGCTTAAAGAAAGCATAAGTAATTATACCAGAGAATCTCAACAAACTTGAGGATTTCTCTTAGACACATACTTCTTTTCTTTAATATCAGCATAATATGGGGGTACAAATGTTTAGGTTACATATATTGCCCTTGCCGTCCACTGAGTCAGAGCTTCTAGCGTGTCCATCTCACAGACGGTGCCCATAGCACTCATTATTTATGTGTATACCCATCCCCTCCTCCCCCCTCCCATCTACCAGACACCCAGTGAGCATAATCAGTTCTTGATGTTTACTATAGCTGTTCTCATTAAATTTTATAGAACAGAAGACCTTAACATAAGTCTGTGCAATGTTAGGGAACAATAATTCTCTTTTGCAAGAAAAAGGAGATTTATGGAGAAAATCACTTGTATCTGACAGTCACTGACATTAGCCCTTAGTTCATGAAAAGTGACTGGGGCCTGAAACATATTTCTCTGTTCATCATAAAGCTACTGTTTTTCTTGTCTCTGCAATGAGTGGAAAATGAATAATGATCACATTGATGGTTGGGAAAGAATCTTATTTTGTAACTGGAGAGAAATTTTTACAAATTCAACATTGAATTGTTAATAAATGCAGGTTAGGCGCTTGAAAGTATTTCGCAGTAACATCTTTGGTTTTTCTAAAGAAAACATTTTCAAAGAGATTTTAAAAACACATACATTTAGAAATAAAATTAGCCATCAAAATTTTCTAGACAAACTAGTAGGACTAATGTGACTTCTTAGAAAAATAAATCACTGATATTTGATTCTAGTACTTAAAGAAAATGTAAACATGTACAACACTTAAGAGTTCACTTAATTTCTCATTGCTAGCAGTTTGTCATAGTAAGTAGAAGCAGAAACTGGTCTTCTGATTGAATTACGTTATTAGTATCAAATTTTGTTAGGCAGTGAATTATGCTTCTAATATGAACTTGGAGCTTGGCCAGATTAGGGAAGGCTGTAAACAGCCTCAATTATTTAATCTGCTCTTAAATATGAATTATTTTCCCAGAAAACCTGTATTATAGCCTAGAATCATATTAAATAGAGTTTTGCATTGGCGTTGGTAGTGACACAAAGACTCACTCATTCATGTTTGTTTAGTAAAGGGAGTTCATATAGGGAATCATTTTTGGTGATATGAAAATTCCATGCAGTTCAAAGAATAGGAGCAATAGCTTTAGTGGCGTCCTTAGTATCTAAATTCTCTGCAAATGGAAACCATTCTTGATTTAAGATAATACAAGGGCTGATTCCACACCTTTGCGATTGTGAATTGTGCTGCAATAAACATTCAAGTGTAGTTATCTTTTTGATAAAATGACTTCTTTTCCTTTGGGTAAATAGCCAGTAGTGGGATTTCTGGATCCAATGGTAGGTCTACTTGTAGTTCTTTGAATAACCGCCATACTATTTTCCATAGAGGTTGCACTAATTTGCAGTCCCACCAACAGTGTATAAGCATTCCTTTTTCTCTGCATCTATGCAAGCATCTATTGTTTTTGGACTTTTTAATAAAAGTCATTCTAATAGGGATAAGATAATATCTCACTGTGGTTTTAATTTGCATTTCCCTGATGATTCATGATGTTGAGCATTTTTATATGTTTATTGGCCATTTGTTGTTTTTTTGAAAAGTTTCTGTTCATGTCTTTTACCCACTTTTTAATGGGGCTGTTTGTTTTTTCTTGTTGATTTGCTTGAGTTCTTTGTAGATTCTGGTTATTAGCCCTTTATTGAATGCATAGTTTGGAAATATTTTCTCCCATTCTGTAGGTTGTCTATTTGCTCAGTTGATTGTTTCCTTAGATGTGTAGAAGCTTTTTGCTTTAATCAAATCCCATTTATTTATTTTAGTCATTGCTGTGATTGCCACTGGGGTCTGATTTATAAATTCTTTGCCTAGGCCTACACCTAGAAGAGTTTTTCCTACAATTTCCTATAAAATTCTTATGGTTTCATGTCTTCCATTTAAGTATGAGTGGATTAATAAAATATGGTATATGTATACCATGGAGTACTACTGAGATCTTAAAAGATGAATTAGTGCCTTTTGCAACAATTTGGATGGAACTGGATACTGCTCTTCTGAGTGAAGTGAATTACCTCGAGTGAATTACCTCCAGAATGGAAAAACAAACATCACATGTACTCATTATTAAACTGGAACTAAACAATGAACACACATGTGCATGGAGGGGGAAGTGAAACTCAGTGGAAATGAAGCAGGGTGGAGGGAGTGAGGGAAGGGGGAAAAACCTACCTAATTGGTACAATGAACACTATTTGGGTGATGGGCATACCTATAGCCATGACACAAGCATTACAAAAGTGATCTATGTAATCAAAAATATTTGTACCTCCTTAATATTTTGAAATAATAAAAAAGATAATACAAGGACTTAGCAGTAGCACCTCACTAAAAATATCGTGTGAATTGAAAACAAATGGGAATTATCATTATGGTTCTGTGTGATCTATAGCTCTGAAAACTGGGGCTCTTTCCAAAGACTAACACAGACTGGAGTCTTGCCTTGACCATCCCTTAATAATCATATCCACAGAGAGGAGCTTAAAAACCCAGCGGAACATAACTGCAAGCGAAGAGTACGACTCAAAAGAAAACAATAAGCCATGCTACCTATACCATCTATACCAGAGGCATTGGAACAGACAAACCAAGAATTTAAAACAGACTATGTATATTTTTAGGGAGATAAAGGATAATAGCCATTTGGAAAAAGAATAAGATAAAATTAGGTAGATAGGTATATGTTAAATTTAAACATATAGGTAAGTAAAAAAGGAGAATGATAGATAAATAGTAGAATGCATAAATCCAAATAATAAAAGAATAATTAGGAAGATTAGAGTGAGAATCTTTTGCAGGAGGCAACAGAAAATAAGTAATACAGAAAAAAAACTTTAAAAGTAAGATTTATGTTAAATAAAATTCAAAATTTAAAAATCTGGAAAATAATAGTATCAGAAGAAGAAAATAAAAATAGGGAAATATTTGAAGAAATGCGGATATAAATTTCCAAGAGGTACAGACAGATCACATTCCTCTCATTAAAAACATTTATAGAGTGCCAAACAGTAAGAAATCACATTTAAATACATAGTGAAATTTAAGATTATTAAACAATAAAATTCAATGTTTTAATGAATGATTAGACATGTGACTTCTCAACGGAAACACTAGAGCAGGAGGACAATTGAATAACATTTTTAATGTTTTCATTCAAAAGAATGTTGAACTTATTTATATCCAGAAAATTGTTCGTATTAATGCCATATTATAACACATTATTATCAGAAATGACAGTCTAGGAAGATTTAATACCAAAATTCATAATAAAAATACTTTGGAGGAAGTACTCAGATAATTAGAGAAGTAAATCCAGAACATGCTGTAAGAGATCTGAGAGTAAGAAAAAACAAATAGCTTATTAAAGTCTAGGATGTAAAAAAGGAAAAGAAAGTACTTTCAATATTATCGAGGACTAGAATTATAAACAGTATCAACATAATGCAGTGAGGAGAGAACATATGCTCATAATAGGGCTTATTAAAAAGTAGCATTGTGGCTAAATATGTATGTTAGGACGGATCTTAGGTTAAAGAATACTAACATAAGAAAAAGGAATAGAAGTCTTAGACAAGCAGAAGAAATCTCAATCTATTCAAGAAAAATTAAGAGAAGTGAAAGAGGAAATAAAAAGGCAAAAATAAAAAAATAACAAAATTAAGTTTTAACATAATAGCTAGTACAGCAATGCATGAGTTAAAAGGAATTGATTGAGGCAGGTGCAATGACTCACACCTGTAATCCTAGCACTCTAGAGCACGGAGGCAGGAGGATCTCTTGAGCTCAGGAGTTCAAGACCAGGCTGAGCAAGAGCAAGACTACTCTGCTACTCTCTACTAAAAATAGAAAAATTAGCTGGGCACTGTGGTGTGCCTGTAGTCCAAGTTACTTGGAAGGCTGAGGCAAGAGGCTCTCTTGAGTCCAGGAGTTTGAGGTTGCAGTGAGCTATGATAATGCCACTGCAGTCTACCCAGGGCAACAGAGCAAGACTCTGTCTACAAAAAAATAAAAAAATCATTAATTGAGACATAGATAAACCTTTGTATTCAAAGTAACTCACACTAAAACACAGACATGTATATAACTTTAGACTTATTAGGAAACATTACAAAGTGAGATATTTGCAAGCATTAATAGAAAAGTCAGGATATAAAAATCCTCATGCTGTCTTTGAGGAAATGTAGACTGGGGTATCCATTAAGAAGGCATTCTGATACCATTTATTCAAATTAAGTGAAATGCAACCTATGAGCCAGCAATTCCAATCTTGAGTATATATCTCATGGATATGTTTGTACAGATCTGTAAAGAGATATATTCTAGGATGTTAATTTCCACATTACTTGTGTCCAAAAGTTTAACATAATCTCAGCATTCATAACATTTCTAGATAGGAAAAATATGATGAACATGTATCATGGGTTCTTATGCAACAATAAGAAACAGTGGAATGGCTGTGCACCTAGCAACATGGGTGGATCTTGAAAACAATGCCTAGCTGTTTTTAGAAAAGAGAAAGAAAGACAATGATATATAGAACATGATGCTGTTTATGTAAATTAAAAGTTCATAGTCTCGAACTATTGTCATAAATTTCTGCTAAAACACATTTAAATATAAATAAATGTATGGTACATATTAGAATTGTTATATGAGGGTGAGAATGGGATTAGGACAGGAGAATGGGGATAAAAATAAGTAAATAAACAAACCCAGAAGAGTAGAGAAGTCAATGATGGAGATATGTTATGAACTTCAGGAGTGTAATTAACACAGTTCTTTTCTGCTGAACTAAAATAACAATAAATATTTACAACAGAGGAATTTGGCAGGTGGAGATCAAAGTATCTCTTATAAAGAGTTAAAGATAACTCCTGAATAGCAAGGGGAAAAGAACATAATGACAGGAAGGCTTGAGATGGAAAACATTGCTTTACAATTATACAAATCTGAGAAATTCCGAGATTTTCTTCAGTGTTACTAAACTGGCACAGAGTTATGAGAAGAGACCTGAGAATGTGTTTAATGGAGTGTGGGCTATGATGGACCATGGTAGCTGGAAAGGGAACAGAGTAAATGTGTGTGGAAAAAGTGAAGAACTAGAAGGAGTAGGGTCTGGAAATCCCTGGATCACCTAGGCAACAGGTCTATGAATATCAAGGTGAGACTAAAGAACGGGGGCTTCATGTTATTATGTGAAAGGAAAAAAAAAACATTTTAGCTAATGCCGGGAACCAAGAGGTAGATGCATTTATAAAGAAGATGAATAGCCCCGAAGATTAGAGGCCAGCAATCGGTGCCAAGAAGTTGAATGGATCTTCAAGACACCAAGCTATAGTGAGATTAGGGGTGGAGAAGAAAAAAAAAAAAAACAGATTAAAAGAGAACAATAGATATAAGCAATGAGAAGACATGGAGAATGATAGAGGGTGGTGACAAGAAAAGAGGCTGTACAGAGACGTAAGGATCCCTAGGATGGAAGCATGAATGGAAGCCAGAGGATGATAATTACCCTGCCTACTTGTCAACAAATTTGCCCAACCATTCATTGATTTACTATTTAATTTTTCACTCATTCATTTCTATTTGGTCATTAAGAAACTATCATTTATCATTTTCTATCTATCAGGTTCTGAGAAAACTTTTAAGGTTAAAGAAATATTCTCTGATTTGAGTTTTACCGATCAAAGTTGTGTAGAAAGTGCCAAATCTGCCTACGTGCTGTAACAAAGGGCTCTAGGGAAACAAAAGGGGAAATTATATTGGTTTCAAAAAAAATCCCACAGTCAGTCATAAAGAGTCCATGGAGAAGACGGGAGAGTTGCATTTAATTTAATATTAAATTAATTATGTGATTTGTTATTAATTAATTAATCAAATGTTTTAATTGAATTCTTCTGAGTAGGATTTCACCATGTAAAGTAGAGAAGGGTATAATATGGACAATGAGGAACATAAGGAGAATTTATTTAGAAAACAGATTTCAGTAAATTTAGGAAATGGCTATGGTCAAAAAGCTATCTACACAACACTAAAAAATCATTATTTTTTGAATAAGTAGACTTCACTTTTAGTAGAATATCATTGCTAATAATTGCCAAAATGTAATAAAGCAGTGTCTCTTGCCAGGTGCACTGAATTTAACCCCCTATATTCATGACCATGCGGGTAGATTATTCACCTACAAGATATTTTTTAACTTTCTGTATACTTAAGTGTCTAACTTGTCTTTGAACTAAAATGGATATTAACACATTCTGATTTAATCATGTTTGTGTTTGATGTTCTTCTTGCTCCTTAAGGTGTGATTAAATCCGTTCCTCTTCTTCCATTGTTAAAGTTTTCCAAAGAACATTTTTTTAACAAGATACTTGTATATTGATGCTGTGTTTAGTCATTTCTTTTAGTTGGATGTGAGAAGATTTTAAACATTCTCTGGAACATTTTCATTCATCCACAGAAGAAAATGTACCGAGTGCTTCATTACTTGACAGAATCAGTTGTTCCTCTTCTTTTGTGCCAGTTAAAATGTGAATGCAGTCTTTCTCAGTGTCTTGTTTTTTTTTAAATCTAGAATTAGCAATTTTAATTTGAATTGTTACATTCATAGACCTCCAGTGGGCAGAAGACAGCTGTGGAATAGATTACAGAAGTTAGTACATCTTTGCAGATATATTTCAAAGATATTTAACAATTGAATAAAATATTTTTATGAATAAGGAGATGGGATTTCTTGTAGTTATTGTTTCTGAATTAAATATCAGTTTTCTCTTTAAATATTTGTAAATAAAATAATAATAAAAGTAAAGACAATTTTCCTTTTTTTTTTTGTCCTCACACTCCTAGTTATGAGGCCTGTAATACTAGCCAGACAAAGCCACAGCCCTTTCACTGCATTCATTCACATTATTCGTTCAATTATTTATTTGACACATGTTCTAGGTGATGAAGCTACTGTGCTCAGTTATTTAAGACTGATAAAGATACAAAATCTTTATTAGATTTCCAACAAAAGTTTTAAAGTTTTTTTCCCTGTTACATATGAAGAACTTTGTGCCACTTAAGTCTTAAATGCTTGAAAAAATAATTATTATATATTCATTTTTAGTGTCCATTGATTTATGGATATTTTCATCGGAAGCTGTTTATAAACTACAATCTTGAACCAGAAAATCCCATTTTCAGAAATGAAATCACTGTAACTAGCATCTGCATCATCATTTTATTAAAACCACCCTTTCGAGATTCCCTATGAGCCAGAAATGAACACTCACACTCTCATTCTCATATTTCTCAAATTTTGTGTGAAATACGTTCCTACCACAGTGCTTTGGCTTAAGTTTTCCTTTTCTCCTATACCATGCAATACCCTCACCTCTCCCCACCATTCGTGCTTCTCCATCTAGAAAATAACTAATTGTTCTTTCTGTAAAGTCACTTCCTTTGTGAAGTTTTTCTTGATCCACCCCTGTCACCCTTCCCATTAAGCAATGTTGATAGTTGATTAGCCATCATTCACATAAATAAACTTTACTATTTATGTGAATTAGTTATGTCTATTAGTTAACTGAATTATCACATTTAATTTTACTATATTTATTATGCCATGATACATTATTAATTGTAGTAACTTGAAAAGGTTAATTAATCTCTCTGAGTCTTCATTCCATCTTCTATTAGAAAATTAAGGTTAGTAGCTCTTAACTCAAAGTTGTGCTGATCAAAATGCTAATAGTAATGGTCATGTAATGAAGACTCCATAAATGTTTTTTGCTATTGCTGTTCCAGTTGTGTTGTTTGTAACCATTGTTAGTAGTAGTAATGTAGGAGGAGTAACCGTAATTATAGTAGTAGTTTTATGACCTTGAAGCAGGGACAGAGTACTATTCAGTTTTCATAATTGAGCACCTAGTCCACTTCCTAAAACATAGATAATTAAAAAAAATTTTTTTAAATGAACTAGTGAATGCATGATTAAACTTAAAAGTCATGTTGAGTAACTTTCTCAAGGTCATTTTATACCCTCAGGGTTTTAGAGTTATACTTGGAAACTGGCTTGATAAATGATTACACAAAATAATGAAAAATACAGTAGAGTTAGTACAAAGTTCAGCGTAAGCACCAGTAGGAAATGTCCCTAAATTTTACCTTTGAAGTGAGAGAAAGATAAAGAGAAATGCCATTTGCTCTTCAGTCCTGCTGAGTAAGTATGTGCAGGAATGAGGTATAGGGATCTCCATTTTCAAACAATCTACCCAGTTATTCTGATGCAGCTTACATTTAGGAACTATGAGTATAGAAGCAATAGGAAGCTATTATCAGTTTTTTATACCTTACTCTGAATCTCTTTGGGAAAAACTTTTTATGAAATAAATTTCAAAAGTTAATAGGTGATAAGATAACAAGGCAAGACGGTCCAAGTATAAGTATCTACAGCATGGGAAATCAAAGACCACCTAGAAAAGCACATAACCACCTTTACTATTTTGTGTGAAATGACACTCTTAATGCTAGATCATGTAACATTATTAGTTTCAAATATTTTATTTTTTATTTTTTAATTATTTTTTTATTTCAGCATATTATGGGGGTACATACGTTTAGGTTACATATATTGCCACTGTCCCACCCGAGTCAGAGCTTCAAGTGTGTCCACCCCCAGATGGTGCACACCACACTATTAGGTGTATATATACCCATCTCTACCTCCCCTCTCCCATCTGCCTGACACCCGATGAATGTTATTACTATATGTACACTTAAGTATTGATCAGTTGATACCAATTTGATGGTGAATACATGTGGTGCTTGTTTTTCTATTCTTGTGATACTTCACTTAGTAGAATGGGCTCCAGCTCTATCCATGATAATACAAAAGACGCTAGATCACCATTGTTTTCTGTGGCTGAGTAGAACTCCATGGTATACATAAACCACATTTTATTAATCCATTCATGGATTGATGGGCACTTGGGTTGTTTCCACATCTTTGCAATTATGAATTGTGCTGCTATAAACTTTCTAGTGCAGATGTCTTCTTTATAGAATGTCTTTTCTTCTTTTGGGTAGATGTCTAGGCAAAGAATTTATGAAGAAGACACCAAAGGCAATCACAGCAACAGCAAAATTAAATAAATGGGACCTGATCAAATTGAAGAACTTCTGCACAGCCAAGGAAACTATCACGAGAGCAAACAGACAACCTACAG